>OY015311.1:17973797-18573797 GCA_955612985.1 Cheilosia scutellata
TTGAATCATGGTATTATGCATCTGGGGCCCTATTCGAAATTGCTTTTCGTTCTTTTGAATTCGTACTCTGTAAAACTTTCGATTTTTTGTATATCAATGCTTTTGACATTTGGAGATTTCATTCCGCTTTCGAAATAGAGAGTACCGAAATAAAGAGTATCCGAATATTTGGATTGGGAAAATTTTACTATCGGAACGAAATATTTACATAGTAGGACCCCTGAAACGATAAGAATCTCGAATGGACAAAGTTTCAGAGATGCTTTGTAGCTTTCCTTATCTTTTTTTTTTTTGTAATGCGCTACAGTCCGAGACGGATTTGGGCCTTAACCAACATGCCTCGTCAGTCAATTGGATGCTAGCTAGCTAGCTGCTTCAATTTGAACTCAAATGTAGCTGAAAGTCGAGAGCGGCTTATGGGAAAAGTAGTCTTTTATAGTCCCGTCATATAAGAAACACCCATATCACCTTAAAAAGAATCAAGCTTGCGATACATTCAATTCATGTGACACACTCTTTCATCCCACCAGTTTTGGCATTGAAATTGCCAGGTACGTTTTTAGTGTCATTTTTAGACTCTTTCGTAGGCCCTTTCTAGGAGCTTATAAAAGCATTTTTTTGTCACTCCGTCGACGCATGAGCGTCTTTTAGTCTTATGTGTTGCCGAACTTTTGAATTGATCCTGATTGCCAAAATGCTTACATGTTTAAAGCTCAAGACTTCTGAGTCTTCTTGCAACAACAAGTTCATATCCAAATAGATGGTGATTCTGCTTCTGTACGATAATTTAGGCGCCAAAAATTGTTAACGGTTTTTTGTAGAGGAGTTAAATATATACATTTTTTACTATGGGAGGGGGGGGAGGTGGGGTCTATCTGGCTTCGTTTAGGCGCGAGGGGTAATTTAAAAAAAAAATTGAAACATAAAATGAAAAAAAGAATATTAAAAAACAATGGCAACATTTATAACAAAAGACTATAACATTTTTACGTCATGTAGCATTCCCTTTTCTTGGTACATTTGAATGCACTTTGCAGGATCCTGAAACTCTTTGTACTTATTTGAGTCGTAAATAGTAAAATCAATCCTATTCGAGGCTGTTTTTGTACTCGGAGACTCGGCCTAATGCAACGTCGATTTGTGGACCTTGCGCTGCTCAATATTATCCTTGTCTGTCGAGCCTTTTGTGACGACATCTTAGGTGCATTGGAACCGATTAGGTAATCAAAATTCATTACCCAATTGTTAACTTCTGCATCCAGAGACGCACTTTAAGCACTCATGTCTTCATGTTATACTATTTTTGAACCTGTCAACGAACACGGTGACTGATTGACACTAAAAAATAATCCTTGACGTCAACGAGTCTACATTATTAGGGAACATGCAGATTTTTCGAAAAATTTTATCTACAGTATACGAGTTGCTTTGCAAATCCATTTAATTTCAACACTCTCTGCCAAGACCTATTCATTTTCTTTTCTACAAAGTTGGCACACCATTGTGACGACATAATCCCCTAAGTAATAGAACACCCTTTTCAAACTTAAATCGGCTTAGCTCACAAGACTATGCATTCTATTTCGGAATTGTACGAAACGCACTCTCATTTGCAATTAATATAAATCGTTTTATTTATATGCGCAAATGCTCCATCAGCCAAAGATACAAATTCGTTCCAATTTAGCGGTCTGCCACCCACACACACACACATGTCGCAGGAGGGAAATTAATTTTTCCGTTTAGATACGTTTTCGAACGTATCGCTTATCGACCGTTGCGGCGGACGATGGACCATGTTGAAACAATAAATCTGCCGCACTAATGATGTGAATTCTATTTTGGTATTCATTTTTCAAAATCTCTCAATAAAACAAAAAACGAAACAGATTTGTTTTCAATATCAGACGCATAATGTATGTATTTCGGTTTCGCTCTATTTCCACAGCTGCTGGAGAAACGAATCACCCAGTTTACAGAGACGTCACAATCACTTTATACCAGCAATCCGGATAGTGAGCAATTTGTGCGCGATGAACTGCGAAAGTTGGAGGACAAGTGGCGCAGCTTCAAGGAACAAGTGAAATCGAAACGAAGCTCTCTCAATTCGGCGACGGACTTTTTCGAAATCGTCGAAAAGGTGAGTTTGTTATGGGACTATAGAATACCGCTAATATTTCGCTTTTTCTAGATTGAAGTCGAGTATAGGGAGATAAGCTACTTCTACACAAGCGTAGCGAATAAGGTGGCCTACTTGAGGGATCCTGTCGAGGCATCAAACTTAGTCAACGACATCGAAACGTATGTCGGCGCTCGCGAAGGACGTCTTCGCGATAGTCTGGACAAAGCGCTGCAATGTGGACATGATCCCCAGAAGGTGGTCACACTGCAAACCGAGGTCCTGAATCTATTCCAGTCGTTTATCAAACTCAAGTCAGATATAAACATAGCGCAGGAACGCATGAAAGCGGAAGACCGACTGCGGGAACAACAGGAACAGGCAGCTAAGGATCAAGCGGAAAGAGAAAAACTTGCCAGGGAAATGGCTGAGAGGGAAAAAGCCGAGAGCGAACGACTTGCTAGGGAGCAAGCTGAAAGGGATCGCCTGGCTAGGGAACAAGCGGAAAGGGAGCGAATTGCATGGGAACAAGCTGAACGAGAACGACTTGCAAGAGAATATGCCGAAAAGGAACGCATTGCCAGAGAACAGGCCGAGAGGGATAGGCAGGCCTGGGAACAGGCCGAGCGAGAGAGATTTGCAAGGGAACAAGCTGAACGAGACAGATTGGCGAGGGAACAAGCTGAGAGAGAGTTTGCCGAAAGGGAGCGCAAGGCGAGGGAACAGGCTAAACAAGAGTTCGCCGAACGAGAACGTTTGGCAAAGGAACACGCGGAACGGGAACGCCTTGCTAGAGAACAGGCTGAAAGAGAGTTCGCCGAAAGAGAACGCCAGTCAAGGGAACAAGCAGATCGCGATCGCCTAGCGCGAGAACAAGCTGAGCGCGACTTTATGGAACGAGAACGTTTGGCAAGAGAACAGGCTGAAAAGGAGCGCCAAGCCCGAGAGCAAGCAGTACGCGACTTTGCTGAAAGGGAACGTTTGGCAAGGGAACAAATCGAACGTGAACGACTAGCCAGAGAACAGATGGAGCGGGAATTCGCTGAAAGAGAACGATTGGCACGAGAGCATTTGACGAGGGAACAAACCGAGAAGGAACGGTTAGCTCGAGAAAAAGAGGAAAAAGAACGCATTATTAGGGAACAAACTGAAACAGTGACAATCATCAAAGACCACTTCGACAACGAACAGGTCGCAAAATCTGATAATATAGAGGACATTCGCAAGGAGTTGCAGATCAATGAAATGTTCACCGAAATCAAGTATTCACCACCACGTTTTACACGACCCCTATTAGACGCTGTGACAAAGGAAGGCGATCGATTCACCTTCCAATGTGAGGTTGTGGGTAATCCTCCACCCACCGTCGAATGGTACAAGGATGGCATTCTTATTCACAACAATCCTGACTACAAGACTTCGCTAACCAACGAAGGCATATGCACTTTACTGATCGAAGAGACATTTGTCGCCGATTCAGCTCGCTTTAGCTGTAGAGCATCGAACTTGGTTGGTGTCACGGATACCACTGCCACGCTGTTAGTTCGCGAGAATCCAGCCGAGGTGCAAATGATTCCGCCACAAATTGTCAAGTTCCTAGAAAGTGGCAAAGCCACAGAGGGTAGTTCTTTCGAATTCACTTGCATTGTGACCGGAAATCCCTTACCCACTGTGCAGTGGTACAAGAACGACAAGTGCATTGATGACTCACCGGACTATGTTATAAGCTATAACAATGGCGAAGCGAAGCTTAAGTTTGAAGAGGTCTTCCTGGAGGATGATGCAATTTACACATGTAGTGCATCTAATCAAGTGGGAATCGAACACTGTTCAGCTAGTCTTATTGTGGAACGTAAGTTTTAGGTGGCGTTGTTTTTTTTTATAACTAACGGTTCATTTTTTATATTCTTTGTAGCTCTTGAGCCCACAGAGATCCCCCACTTTAAGATCCCACTTACCAATGTGATGGCGCGTGTTGGCCAGAAAATCAGACTGGAAGCCCTGGTCGGAGGCATACCAAGGCCGGACATTTATTGGACACACAACGGCAAACCATACGCCGGTCGTGACATCAGGGTAAGTGACAGATAACACGTTTTTTACATTTTCATCTCTAAATTGCGTGGGTTTTCTGTTCAAAGGCAATTTTAAATTTAATTCGAAGAAATATTGAAAACTTTTAAATAGGTATAGCTACCTACTTTTTGAGAGAGAATCGATGTGCTGCCGCCTTAGATTTGTCGTCGATGTTAAGACCTCTGTCATAAAATTTATTTATTAAATGTCAATTTTTATATGGCAGACATTTGATGATTGAAATAGTAGTCTGTGGTGGACGGCGGCATGAGTGTGTGACTTAAAATATTGAGAGATAAACTCTGTGAACGAGAGCTCAAATTAATCATTCGAATTGTTGACGAAAATGTATTTGAACTAGCTATTTTCGGCTGTGGGCGGTGTTCTCATTGTAAACACATTTATTCGTTTTCATTTTTAATGATATATCAGGGTCGTCTATATAAGATTAATAATTATTTTTGGTTCAAAGTCTGTGACACTAACTATAGGAATAACTGACCTTAACCTGGAATGAACTTGACTCTACTGATTTAAGTAGAACCTTTTTGAAATTATTCTCAGCTACTTGTGGTAGGGTAGGTAACAATAGTCTTTAATTGCTACCATTTCTTACTGGTAGAATATAGCTTGAATAGCCTTAGAGCTAATGTTTCCTCAGCTATTTCCAAATAATTTTAGCATGACCTTCAAATTGAAAATATCTGAATATAGGACTTCTGTTTCGACGAAAGTACGAAAACATATACCTACCAGTTTTGTATAGGTATTTTTTAAGGTTGCAAAAACAAACACAATTTTCTTGTCTTAACCAAATATTGTCAGATTCTAATATGTGCTTTAATGACCTGAAAAATCAACGATTGACAATATTGTTATAAGCCATTTATATTAAAATTTTGCTGGAAATGGACCTCCTTGAGCTGGAAGACTACTTATAGGCACGCTCTTTCCATGGACGATTTGCTCCCTCCAAATTGCTGACTTGATAATATGTACTTTGCCCTCGCTGGTCCTTAATTCGACTTGATTTCCCTTTCTTGTCCCGAGACAAGGCACCTAATCCAGACAAGTCTCGTAGGTTCCATCCATCAGGAGGTAACTAATTTCCTCCTTGTTAGACACAACTCGTCATAGTAGGCTGCAGGAAATAAGGCCCCTATGACATAAGGCCCCAAAAGCGAAAATGAAATAATGCCCCAAATTTGGGGTGTTATTTCATAATGAAATAATACCCCAATTTCAAATATGAAATAAGGCCCCACTGAGATGAAATAAGGCCCCAAACAAAAATGAAGTAAGGGTCTAAATCTTGACAGTAAAGAGGAGTTGCAGGGGGCTGCCTGCCCCCCGATACGTTTTCGTTTTCCGTTTGGGGTCTTATTTCATTTCTTCTTATTTCCTAATGAAATAATACCCCAATTTTCATTAGGAAAGAAGGCCCCAAAAAAGGAAATAACACCCCAAACTGTATTAAAAATCGTTGTTGTTGTTTTCTGTATAATATTTTGGGGCGTATTATTTAATTTTTTTTTTTTTGCCTTATATCATTGGGGCCTTATTTCGCGGAGCCGTCATAGTAGCAACGTCCGAAGTGTGCATAGGCTTATGTTTGAAAAACTAGGTTTGATGCGGTTCACAGCAAGGCGATAGCTTATCGACTTGAAGTCAATACATTTTGGTCTTCGCCAATTTCCCACGATGAATCTACATCCTATCCATTGAATTCTCTTTACTTAGTTTACTTTCGGGGTGGACCATGGCCTCAACCAACAAGCCCCTTCAGCCAGCTCTGTCCCTAGATAGCTGCCTCCAATTGCGCACACCAAGTTGGTTTAGGTCGCCCTCCAATTGTGCGCGCCACCTAAGGCTGTGTCTTCCTCTGCTACTTTGTCCCTTAGGGGTCGACTAAAAGATTCGTCGGGCGGGTGCCTTGCTGTCCATACACTCCACGTGCCCCAGCACGAGAAATATTTCTTTTAGTAGCATGGCAACGGGAAAGCATGCTGGGTCTTAGCTTTAGTACCTTCACAAGGCTATAGTCATTCAGAGAATAATGTCCAGTTAACAATCCTTGAAATTATTGGCAAACAATAAAATAGGTGATGCATTTACTTCATATCCCCTTGTCTAACACAATTTCATTAATCTTACTGGCTGCCTCCGTCCATGAGTGTATCCTTCCTTAAAAAAATAAGAAAATAATACTTTGACTTATTACATGTACGACAAATTTTTCACTCTCAGAATTTCAACTGAGAAGTCCTATGCTACACCTATTTACACATGTTTTGGAGAATTGGTGGAATCCTACGGCAAAGTCCCTCGAGGTAAACTTTGGTCTGGCTGGCGACTATAGAAGTATGGAATTGACTGTTTTCTTCCGAGAGTCATTCAATCTCTTTACACAAATTATGCAAGCTGATTGCTTATTTGTTCGGGTAAACGCCGTTAAATCAATTGATGTTACAGCGCAACTTCGGCGAAGAACCTTTCGAAATGGGACCCCTTAGCATAAGTAAGTTGCTCTTCGCTGATGATTTTGTTGTCCTTGGACCCTCTCAGACTGAATCCAGTACTCTCTGGAAAGTTTAAATATCTGGAGGCCTTAATCACGGCCAATGGAATTAGCAATGCTGAGTCCTGTAGAATTGGTCAGGCTCAATTTTGAAGAAGCTATGTCATTCTTTTACCGCAGAAGGACTGAACTTGATGTCAAATCTGAGTTGTCAGTCTTTAATTCGGTGTATGTTCCAATACCTACCTATGGACCTGATATTTGCGTAGCAAAGGATAAGATCGTGTATACAGGCGATAATGACACCCCTCCGATGGTTGTATTGCTGGTGTAACTCGCAGAGATCATATAAGGAATACCAGGAGCTCAATGTCGAGCAGCTATTTCTCCGAACTGAGCGGTCCATGTTTTTGATTCAAAGACGTGCTATGAAATTCATGCCAACAGACAGACATCTAGGATCTGGGTAGACCCAGGATGAGATGGTTAGATCTAGTGTTAAATCTCTTCTTCAGCTTTATGGGGATATAGGCCTTAATGATTTATGAGTCGGTGGCGAAAGATCTTAGGTTAGTTTAGGTTTATGGGCTAGCGGGGAGTTCTCCGTACCACACTCAGGTCAATACTGACCCATTGTGATGCCCATAGGGGAAGACGTTATCAAGCTGTCGATCCTTGTCTTGCTAATTCGTCTGCTTTCTCATTGACTGGAATGCCTTCATATCCCGGAACCCAGCAGAGGGATACCTTGTGTTGTGTATCAAGAGCCTTGAGTTTTTCGCGACAGCACTTCACAGGCTTCGATTTTACTCCTGGTGCAGTTATAGCCTTTATTTATTGCAGCCTGGCTCTGGATGAAGATGGTAATACCGTCAGGTGGTATTGCCACAGTCTCACGGGCTGCTATTGTCAATGCCAGGACCTCTGCTTGGAAGACGTTACTATGGTCGGAGAGGCGTATCGATTTTGATATACCCAGCGATTCGGAGAAACTACACTACCCCAGTGTCCATTTTAGAGCTGTCTGTAAATACGGCCATGGCTTGCATGCTGGTACGACTCCGTCTCTCCACTCTTCCCTGCTGCGATAGGCTCTAGAGGTACACATCCAAAGTATTTCTGTAAGATCATCGAATGACCCGTTTCGTTCAATTTCCAGTTTGTTGATTGCCTGATTCTCATGCCACTAATTGCGGCCGTTGTATATCTATACGAATATCTAGCGGAAGCAGGTTGAGGATAGCCTCAAGTCCTGCGGTTGGAGTTGTCCTCATCGCACTAGTTGTACCGATCGATGCACGCTAGTCTTTGAACCTTCGTTCACGCCTTTAGGTAAGTGGCTTTAAAAGTTGTCGGCCACCATACGAAACTGGCATAAGTCTGTATAGGTCTTACTATGGCCATGTACATCCACTGCTTAATTTTGGGAGATGGTCCCCAGGTTTTCCCGATGATTCTACTCCAGGAATAAAAAGGCAGTTGTGACTTTTTTGATTCTTTCATTGGTGTTCAATTTCCACTTCAATTTTTTATCTAGTATAAGTCCCAGGTATTTTGCGCGCTATCAGAGATTCTGAGGGGTATCCCTCTAAAAGAAGGTGTAACAAACTGCGGTATTTTCCTTTTATTTGTCAAAAGTACCAGTTCAGTTTTCTGGGGATCGACTGTTAGGCCGCAGATCTTCAGCATCCTATACTCGCGACCCTTTTAATTGATAAACGAGTCAATGAAAACGAAAAAATTAAAAATAATAATTTTATACTAACAAAGCTACTTTTGGCGTTTGTCCGTAAAACGCCTAAGTAGGTCCTCTTTACTTTTCGTAAAGGTTCAAAATTAACGCAAAAACATAAAAGTATCCCATGATGATCTGTAATGAGGGTTTTTTTAAGAAATACTCGAAACAGCAGCATTTCAATATTTTTTAAATTTGGTCTGCGAGTCCTGATATGAGAGGACCAAATTACCCTAACAGAATATAAAAAGTGGTTTAAACCAGCATCTCAGTCTCACTCTTCAGTGAAAATAATCAGTCTCGAGATAGGTTCCGTCGAATTTGACTCCGAAAAGTGCAAGTGAATACACTTGCAGTACATATGTATTTGAAGTCAAATGCCCCTACAAACAACAGCAACACTTACGTGCATTTTTCACAGTCGAATCTGACGGAAATTATAACCGACGGATTATCTATGTCAGTCCTAAATATTTATGAATCCACACGCGCGACGTAGCTATAAGCCATTGAAGTTATTAATACCGCAGGTCAAACAAACTCGAGCACTGGCGCCCATTTTTTACACACAATAACAGGATATTCCATTTTCATTTGAATTACCGTCAATTGGTAGTAAAAGCCTCATAAATTAAATTAAAAAATATTTTCCCGCCCCCGAAACTGAATTATAATTCTGAAAATTAATAAAACCACACCACCCACAGTGTCACAGTTAATCCTTTCTGTACACACACACACACACACACAGTCAGACACAATTTTTGTTTTGCAATTTTCAGGCCAATGTGCTGCCATCACCCCTTACACGAAACAATTTGTCCAAGCCCGGCTACTTAATTGCCAACGAATTAAATTTATTCATAATTATCTTTTGCAAAATTATTACGACAACCGATGGCTATGCCACCACTATTGGTCTATTGACGCTCTCGTTACGTGTAGGCGTCAAATCATCCCCATTACCCCTACCCTTCGTTTGAATTGAACGTTCAATAGCGTATACGAATAGGATATACATTATAGCGGATCCCCATCGCCCACCATCGAACGTGTTAAAGTGTAAAAATAGCCAAAGATCTCATTATTACAATTCGTGCTCTGCCTCTGTCTATAGCCTCCGCGGATGAGTTCCCACACACAAGATCCACCACAGAGCTCGAAAATAAACACCAATTTTTATTGCAATTTTAAAAAGAACGAAAGGAAACTCGACGTACACATTAACCCCAAACACTCATACGCACACATCTGCATCCAACTATGTAGCCATTTACTAATTTTGCTTCGAAAATTTCGACTTTTTCTTGGATCTACTTTCAGTATGAGTATGGACGTGTCACGCTGATGATCCCCGAGGCATATCCCAACGATTCCGGTGTATACGTGTTGACTGCGAAAAATCTAGCTGGCGAAGCGTACAGTTCGTGTAACGTTACGGTAAAAGGACGTCTGCCCAACGAAACGTCTGATTCGGAGATGGCTAGTGATATGGAGCCTATTAAACCATCGGTTCAGTTGCCCCTTAAGGATGTCTCGATATTCGAAGGAAAGTCGCTGCGTTTGGATTGTGTTATTGTCGGCCAGCCCGAGCCTGAAGTCATTTGGTATCATGACGAACGCCCTGTCAAGGAGTCCGCAGATGTTCAGCTGCTTTTCCAAGGAGATCGCTGCTCGCTGCTGATACAAGAGGTTTACCAAGAGGATGCTGGTCATTATAAGGTCGTCGCGATCAACTCGGCGGGAGAGGCTTCAAGTAGCTGTGAATTGAAAGTGACTCCCCTGAATATAGCAGAGCCAGCAACGCGAGCTCATAGTGAAAGTGTGACCGTGTCAGCCGATCGACAGCCCAAGTTTGAGAAGTTCCTGAGTGACGTGTTGGTAGCCGAAGGCGAGCCAGTTGTAATGGAGTGCGTAGCTATCGGTGATCAGCCCTTACAAGCCAAGTGGTATCTAAGCAATAAGGAACTCGAACCAACTCCTAGGATTACAGTTGTCTCTGAAGCTGACAAAGGTATTTTCAAGTTGGCCTTCAGCAGTGTATCGGTCGATGACAAAGGCGTGTATACAGTGAAAGTGTCGAACAAGTCGGGTGACGCGAAATGCTTCTCGCATTTAATCGTGAAGAGTGTCAACGCGCCTGACAATCAACGCGTTCAGCAGATCGAAATCGAAGAGAAGCTCATTTGTCCCATCTTCACTGAGCTCTTTACCGACAAAACCGCCCAACCGGGAGATGTCGTCAAATTCGAGTGCATTGTAAAAGGCAAACCGACTCCCAAGGTCCGGTGGTTCTTCAATGATCAGGCTGTGCACGGCAAGAACTTCCTTATCTCAACCAGCGGTGATCGCCAAGTGCTGACCATACCCGAAGTCAGCTCAGAAGCAGTTGGAAAAATCTGCTGTGTCGCAGAAAACGAAACAGGAAAGGCAACTTGCATCGCCCACCTAACCTTGATCGGCAGTGGAGTCCAGCCATCATCGGTAGCCAACATGCAACAGAGCACTCAGGAACACAACACCGAGTCTTCACGTGTCACCATCAAAAAGCAGACCTTCACCACAACTTCCACCTCCCAAATAAATAGCTACGAAGGAAATCTGCCTCAAATGGAACTTCAAACCTCAAGTGCGCACATCGACCAAAGCCTTAAACAGCTCGGATCACAACGCCCAGAGATCGTTGAAAGTCACCACTACCAAGAGTTCCACAAGAGTAATGATCTGCCACCGTCTATGCAGCAGAAATCCGTCGTCTTAGTTCAGTCCGCCAGCGGAACAGATATATCTCCGAAGAGCAATCGCAAGCAATACGCCCCGAGGTTTACCACTCCTCTCACTGGTAAGATCGTCGACCAAGGAGCTGATGTTAACCTTGAGGCCATCTACGACGGATTTCCATCGCCCGAAATAAAAATTCACAAAAATGGCGCCGAGTTGTTCGAAAATGACAAAACCAAGATCTCCAACAAACTTAACCGGGTCACGATCGATCTGAAACAGGTTGGTGTCTCGGATGCTGGCCGATACTCTGTGATGGCGTCAAACAGCATGGGACAGTCGACAAGCACCGCTGATTTGGTCGTAAAAAGTGAGTACCCCTATTCCTTAGACAAACTACTATTTACATAAACTTCCTGCATTGCGTTGAAAGTTTTTTTTATTGGCCTGTCTATCTAGACTTCTGACAGATGTCGGGTGATTCATTCTAGCATTTGTTTAGTTAAAAAAAAAAAACAACGGGTTGAGGTAGAATAAAAGCTATATTGTATTATTGCTGTCGAATATATATATATTTTCTTTTTTTTTTGTGGTCGTGCACACAGAGATAATCCTTTGACTTTTAATTACACATAAATATTAGCCATTGGTAGATGGTATTTTTAGATCGGTCCGCTGCCAAATGTCATCTCATCGATTTATGCCAAACAAATGTTTATTATGTCGTGTGGCATAGATATTCTTTTTTATTTACATAAATATTTTTTTTTTTTTTTTTAGGATTATGGAATTAAGGCAGCGAAATATTTTAAATATGGATTTGGGTTAGATTTTGATTTGTTTTATGTTTATTGACGTAGTTGTTGGGGAAGTACTTACCTATTGCAGTTGCGTTTAAAGTGGAGATGGACATTTATCTATATGTAGCCCAAATTGCTATATACATAAATTATTCTTTTTTTTAGTTTAGATGAGCGCACGAGTTTTTAAATAGATTTCTTGATAAATAATAATACATCGTTTGTGAAGTCATCGTTGAAATGTTTTTTTATTTTTTTGGAATTTAGTATGTTAGTTCAAGTCCATTGGGTGGTCCAGTCGTAGTATAGAGTTAATTAAAAAGACCGACAATGCTGTCCTTGAGAAATAATTTCTTTGTAAAAAAAATTTACAGATACAGATAGAAACCTATATGAAAGATAGTTTGCAGGTGACCGTTTCTCAGTTGTTCAAGATTTGAGAATCGTATATTTCAGTTTCTTCAGTTTATTTGGCCAACTGCGAACTGCAATCGACATTTGAGATTTGAGAATCGTATATTTCAGTTTCTTCAGTTTATTTGGCCAACTGCGAACTGCAATCGACATAAATATTTTCACGACTTTTTTTTCCGGTCGCAGTAATTCACAAAATTCAGATGCCAGATTTTAGTCGCAGCTACATATTTTTTGAAGTTAAGATTGGGCGAGTGTTTTATTCGCATTATGCGAATTGTAAATAAAATCGGACAACTCGTGACTACAATATTTTGTAGTTTCAAAGAGTCAGCGTTGGAAAAGCTTTCATCATTTCAAATTCAAAGCAGAGCTACAATCAAAAACGATCATTATTAATATCTTTTTATTTAACCAATAAAGTGGACTAAGTGTAGCTACTCTTTTGGATGAAGCAAAAGGATGATTTATAGTTTAAATAAATCAGTGTCAAATTTGCTAAAAAGCGTTTGTTTTGTTCTTAAATCCGATAAGCGACTGTTGAGTTAGATCTGTAACCGTATTTCGTAGTTTCAGCTTTCAGGCGTTCACACAGTACGGCAGATAGGATATTGTTCTTTTAAGCGATGTTAAGGGGACGTTGATACTATAGGTTACTTATATTGGGACTGTGGTGGACTAAAAGTGACAAAGGGGCGTGCCACTTCTCACACAAAAAAATATTCATAATTTTATAGGTCGAAAACCACCGAACTTATTAGGAAGGGATTGTTTCTATTAAATTTTATTAATGAAATTTAAACAAAGGGGCGTGGCAGCTCTCATATCTACAAAAAAAACATTGCAAACGCTTTTTCTTGAGAGTTCAAAAGTGAGTGAGAAGTCCACGTAATTTAGTGTTACGTGTAGACATAAATCGGTTTTTTATATCTATTATTTATTTTCAAGTTGGTTTTTCTATCTACTTTTTGAAAAAAAAAATCTTTCAAACTAGATATAAATATTGTGAAAAAAGTATATTGAATATAATGAAAGCAAATCTGAGGCCCTTATTGTGATTGTCGATCAGCGATCGTCACGAAAATTGTCGATTGCGTCGATTGATTTTTCGATTGATGATTCGACAAAATATTTTCACTTTCAAGAGAAAGCATCGACCAGACATTTGTAATCGACTACAAGCGACTGTTAAATCGACAAATATCAATCGCAATCGACAATCAAAGTTGTCGATCAACGATCAACTATCGACATTCACAATAGGGGCCTGAAATGAAAATTCTGTAACTTTTTCTCCAAGCTTTCCATGGATTTAAAGCAATTCGCCACCTCGCACTTACCTCATGCAAGGCCAACAGTGACCCTTGGCAGAGAAGTTTAAGGAGGCAGCATCCCCCCTTACTTATTCCACGATACTATGGGAAAAATTCGCGTTCGCGGAATCCTATAATCCAATTTAGCATTTATTCGCCCACAATTTCGAAAAAAATCTTTATTTAATATATTATATAGGTAGATACATATTTTTTCTTTTAATATTTTTCAAAATTTTTAAAAATACATATAAAAGAAATAATTTGATTTAAAATAATAATAAAAAACAGATTTTTGGCTTTTCAAACTGGTATAGTACTTTATTGTAGTAGGTGCTGCCGTTATTTCTTATCTTTTTATGCTATATCTTTTTTAAATTACATACATAAATTGCCCAGAACCATGTTGCCCGCGGAATACTTTATTTATTTATTTACCTACTCCGCTCATGACTTTGACAACAATTTTAGAAATAGGCAATGTCTACAGAATACACCTTTGTACAATGCACTTGGTATAGAATGGGTACATGTGCTGTGCATATTCACATTGCCCAATATATATATAGAAGCGTTTAATATTTGGTTCAATATTTAAACACTGTTCATCCCAACGCAAAGCATTTTGTGACTGCAAATTGAACTGCTAAACACTAAATGGCCCAGAGCCAAAATTTCTAAAATACCTATTCGCATTTATTTATTTGCACCGAACGTCTTTTCAAAATCTTCACAAATATGCGAAAATATGATTAATAGTATTTACTCTTAGGAAAATTGTCACCATTGCCAATAAATAATTATTTAGTTTATCCGACAGTGACGATCATTAATCATTTTGTTCCTCCGCCCACAGAGACGATCTTTCCTCCCGTTTTCGGACACCGCCTACAAGCACAAGTCGCCAAGCGAGGTGAACGTATTGTCATGGAAGTCGAGGTAACTGGAACACCGGATCCTACAGTAACATGGCTAAGGGATGATAAGCCACTGAAGGAAGTTTCTCTATCCGAGCACAGATTAAAGTCGGTTGGGAATACTCACACTCTGATCATTGAAAAAGGTCATACAGCGCCATCTAGTGCGAAATGGAAATTTGTATTTGTATGTTTCTTTTTTTTTAGGTCAAATAACCGATTCTGGAAAATTCATGGTGAAAGCAACTAATGCTGGTGGTGAGGCCAAAAGTATTGCCGATTGTGTTATTGTTGAGCCAACACCTGAGCGTATGATTGAAGTTGTCAAAACGGTCATCTATGATGATTCTAAGGATTTGAAAGTAGAGGTATGTGAGAAACTTTATATATGAAATGGTGTGAGATTTACACAAGAGGACTTGTTTACATGAAGGATTTAGTGAGGGATAGAACAATTTTGGAAAATGGTAAACTGAACATTTTAATTTTTATTTAATTAATAAAATGTGAACTACCTCCTAAATGGGGAAACAAAATGTACAGGCTGAATAAATTCGACATACGTCTGACATCTATTATGACAGCCAACGCCAAGACGTCTGTCATTTGACATGATAGCTGCTAGTCTATTAATGACAGGTAGCACAACTTAATGAGTTAAATCATCTTCAAATTTTCGAAGAACGTGCTGCACTGTATTGAATGATATTTTTGTTAATAATCAGACATTGGGTGGGAAATTTGTTTTTTTGCGTTAATTTGAAACCATTAACACAGCAATTGTGCAAATATTCATATCTGTGCCAAAGTTTCGTAGTTCGATATACTTGCTGAAAGTAAAATGTTTGCTGCATAAATAATATTTTATAATAAAGTTACATCTTAAACTTCTATTGTACAGATGGCGCCACGTTGACTTCATGGAAGTATAATGTTTAGTTAATTATGACAGCTGACAGTATTGACACTTTAACCTTAAGAAGAAACGCTGTCGTTCACAAACAAACTCACTATCAACTTTATCGAGGAATATTATACGTCAATTTATTTTTGACAGTAACAACAAACAAAAATCATTGAGATCATTTTGTTAGAAATGTCACTCCCTGTAAATTCATTCGTCAGTTTATTCTCCTCATGAATGGTGTTCAACATTTCGCTCTTATTATATGACATTGGCCGCGTTCCATTGACCACTAGATGACTAACGGCATGTCAAACTCCATACAGCGCTAGAGCTAAAATGTCCGTTTTTTTTTTATAAGAAGTTTGGCATGCCGCTAGGAACGCGGCCATTGATCCGAAAATTGACAGCTGTTATATTACACAAATTGTATTGGTACAATGAAGATCAAATTCGTCTTGATTTTAAGAATCAGTAGGGATTGGTTTGTTAACAGAACCATAACAGAATTCCATGAGAATAATCCAGCTTAAGCCAGTGTTCGACTGTGTTGCCGTAACCATAATCAGATTAGTGGCCGAATTCAAGCATTCGACTGTACTTATACTTACGCCCATTATCGTCAATTTTTGACATTAGCTTAAGCCAACATCAGGTTTTAGCTATTATGGTTGAACCTTAACGTGACAGATGACTACATGTATTGATTTTAATTGTAACAATAATAAAATGTAAGCTCTGCCTTAAAACTTCAAATCTTATTGATAAATATTCACATTTTTCTGACTTTTAAGCAGCTGTCAGCGCAAAACTTGTACTACCAAGGTAGATGGCGCTTTTTTTCTTCTTGAATATAAAATCAATTAAAAATGACCATAAAAAATCAACTTCGCCCACTAAATCCTCAATGAAAACAAGATCCTTTAAATTATACACTTCTTCCTTACGACTTTCAATTCCAATCTTTATATTTTTCTCTTTCTCCCCCTTTTCTCATTCATTTCATAAATTTTATAAACAAACAAAAATAAAATTTGTTCCTAGCCCATTAAGCAAGAACCGCCCGCTTTCCATACAAATCATTCGGCAACAACAACTGAGACCGATTTGCATGGTACATCAGAGTCGAAAATAATCACTGAGCATCGTTGCACAACAGCGGCAACAATGCGTCTAGAACACAAGTCCGCGTATTTAGATCTACCAACCCTACATAGGCCAACAACTCCCCAAACCACTAGTACAGCAACAGATGCACTGCATCCGGATTTGAGAAGCACCTCAACCAATACCCAACCGAGTCAAATGCAAACTGATTCTACTCAGACTCCACCGCAAGTGCCACCAAAACCGTACTCAACAACTGTTCCAACAGTGGAGAATGGACACACTGAATCGACTTCGGTCAGCAAGAAATCCTCTCTAGAGTATTTCAAAAAGATTGAAATTCAACACCAACAGAAGCAACAGCAACAACCATCAGGCAAACCTTCATCTGCCGAAAAGTATACAAAGTTTGAAGATATTAGCAAATCAAGTGCTGCACCACAGCTCTCGGTTAAGCCGTCCATTGATTTGGATTTGATGAATCTTAATCTCGTGCCTGGGTCACCACCAGAAATGTGCTACATCCCGAAGGTGGACTATCAAAAGCCGCACATCGCAGATAAGATAAAAAAGATCGAGCAATCTCAGCAAACCATGCGGGAGGCACCAATGGGCGGAGTTCAACTGCTGCCCCAAATGTCACCGATTCTGGAAGAGTCCACTAGGACGTCATCCTTCATGAAAGAGACGAAAATTGAATACGGCCATCCAATTATAAGACCAGCTGCCAATTTACCAACTCCCAACAGGTCTAGCAATCGCTCACCATCACCCAAACCCTCAGCGGAAGGCCTGAGGATGGAAAAACTCTGGACACCAACCCCGACACAGAATGGGGCCTACGAGAGCTGTCAGAGTGACTACGAGCAGGGCTACAAGACCGAATCTGACTGCGAGATCACTAAAACGATCGGCCAAACCAAACAGATTTTCGAGGAAAAAATCAAGGAACAGGAACACCTATCAGCACCAATGTTGGTCAAACAGGCTGCATCCAAACCGATACCATTGGCACCACAAAAGCCACAACCAGATCCACTGCCAGATCTAAATCTCGTCCCTGGTTCCCCCCCAGAAATCTGTTTCGCACCACAACCGCAACCCGAAGAACGTCGACAATCGCTCGTCGAAGCGATGGAAAAGTCCCTCGAGTTGGACTTACTGCGCGGACCTTCTAAAGTCTTGCCACACTCAGTGCCAACCATCATCCCTCCACCACAAAATCATGTGGCACCACAAATGCCATCCAAACCGATTCAAATTGAAGTTCCACGAATCGTGAAACCGCCTCCACCAGTTGTTCCACCAAAATTCGTGCGCGGTGAAATGTCAGAGAGTGAATACGAAAGCGATCGTTGGAAGTACAGTGGCAGCGAGTCTGATGAGTCTTGTTTCAAGCCTGTGAAAGTTCCCCAGGTGGTTGGTGTTCGGCCAAAATCGATGGAGGTGCAACCACCACCATTGAAAGTCAGCGGCTATACAGCGGATACTGAAGAGTTGAGCTCTCGAAAATTCGAATCGGTCTACGAAAGTCGTCAGTTCTTCGAAAGCAAACAGCATAGCACCACTACCCAACAGTATCAGAATGGATTCGTTACATCACCGATACGGGAAGAGAAGGTTCGACTTGTCTAACCAAGTTAACATACACATTTTATCAGTGCCTTGTCTAGTGTGTTTGTGTGCAAATTTTTCTTAAGTATTTCTTACGTGTGTGTGCATAGTTTGAAATCTTACACGCTCTATCATAATTCGCATTATCACTTCCATTTAACCCTTTGCAAGCTTTAGCAAATTTTTTTTAAGCTTTTCTTGTTTTTTATAGTAAATAACTGAAATACGGCCGTTTTTGTGGCACGAACTCGTATAGAAATAAGTAAACAGATACGGAAGCTCGTCAATTGTTGAGCCTTATTACAAAGGCTCAGGCCAGAACTGAGTTCATGCAGATAGTCTTTAGGGTTTCCGTCTGTTTACAGAGTTCGAGAGTTTGTGCCACAAAAGGTCTGTTATTGTGCTTTCCTTACCCTTTTATTTGCATAAAAATTCTTATATTCATGTAAACTGCATACTTTTCACAGGATTTCCAAAAGTCATCGATGACCAGCAACGCAACATACATCACACCGCCAAAAGCAAAAATTCCACCACCAGCCAGTCCGTCGAAATTCACCAAAGGAGACGTCAGCGATTACAGCAGTGAAGTTGACGAACGGTTCCGATCGGTGTCCCGCACTTATGAGTCCGATTCAGAAATCAAAGGTTACCGAGTTGTTCATCCTCCAACACCGACTCAATCGGGTAGACGATCAAATGTCTCGAATGGTCACAAGTCTCCCTTGCCGCCGATGGAATTTGAAATTCCAACAACACTGCAAGGCCCTGCGAGACCAAAATTCGAACCCATCAAGCAGGAGCATTACCAAAAGAGCCAAACCCAAACACAGAGTCAAACTCAGCAACAGAAACTATTCAAGCCCAAGCCAATTGCGGCCAAGTTCATTGAAGCCACACAAGCCTCTACTCCACCCAAGACAACCATGTACTATACATCAGTTACCGGCACCCCAATGCATCTGGCCAAGGTGGCCACTGAGACTAAGAACTCAATGCAAATGAAAGAGTCCACCGAGACGTGTCAGCGCATTGTGAACATGCAGCAGACCAAGCGTGTAATCCACTTCGACAGCAATGAACAGAAGCAAAGCAATGAAACACCCCTGGAGCCTTTCCCCTATACAGTGACCAGTCCAAATCGCCTGACGCCTGCCCGCCAAAGTGTGCCACCACCAGGCACTCCAACCAAATTCATACCCGGCGATTTACGTGAATCGGACTACGAAAGTGAAGTTGAAGGCGCAAGAATTCGTCCGTTATGGACCCCCAGGCCTTTAGATGGTGAGCCAAGGTATCGTCACGTTGAACCGCCGCAGGGTGCTGGCGGACGATGCACTAGCTTACCACGAACATACGAACGGGTTCTTTCGCCAATGGAATTCGATCGTGGACCTGAAATGCCGACGAAAATTCATATTGACACACAAAACCGACAACGACAATCGCAAACCCTCGATAGGTACTCATCCTCGTCGTCCAAGAAGACCTATCAGCGGCACGTTACCCAAACCACGCGCGATGACATGAATCTCCAAGTGGGTTCACCGCCAAAGTATGGCTACATTCAAAATGAAGCTAGCGCCCAAGCCAACGATTTGGGCACCACGTTCCTACAAAAGCATCACAAGTTCGTCAATGATATAACGTCTGATTTGAGAACAGCTCCCGTTCAGGGTATCCGACCTGGCTTCAAGCGAGCACCCAGTGAAGGCACCAACAAACCCGAGGCGTATAGAAATGAGTCCAGAGTCTCGCAATACGGTGAGTACCGCCTACCTTGCATGTTAAGATTTTTGACTTGATTTTTATTTTTTTTTTTTAAATAATTTACTTGTCAATTGATTGGCTTGATTTGAGTTTTTTTCTGTTTTTTTTTTTTTTTTTTTTTTTTGAGTTTTTATACAAGAAAAATATATATATATGTAATTTGTGATCCTTCCATCCTGCACTTCAGGTACAAAATGTGTTGATCCGAACACAGGTTTGATATATTTCAAATACGATTTCGGTTATGAGTTCGGAATACTGTTTCCGGGCGAAGGTAAACAATTCATTGGCGGTAAGTCCAGTGTAAATCCGAGTTCGAGTAGCCTTCCTAAGAAGGTATCTGCACAGCTAGTGAAAAATCTTCCTGGCGAAATTGTTATACCAATACAACATGAACGCACAACCACACCCACATATCAATATCCACATAGGTATGTGCCACAGAAACGTCGCAGTTTGCCAACAATCGAAATCGATATTGATCGACTGCATGCAAATGATTCGGTTTTACCTAATCTTCGAACAGGTAAAGGGGATATCAATGTTGTAAAATATAATTAATATTGATGTTGTAAGGCTTAAGCTATATAAGGCTGATTTATCATCGCGCACGCTTGACGAATGACAAGTTGAAGTAAGGCTTCAATTGGGTTTCGATTTTCTAACGTTCATGAACTTCATTATTTGCGGCATTTTTATCGTTCATCGTTCAATTGAGTCGGCATTCAAATTTAAAATGTTCATTATTGGCATACCTGTTGTTCATCATTGAATTAAGTTCGAATTTCGAACCGTCATTATTTCGATCATTCGCATTTCTATTGTTCATCATTTAGTTAAATTCGAAAAATGCATGAGTTCTACAGTAGGTCATTTTTAGCGTTCATCGTAAGTTCAAATTGAAATGTCTGTCATCGTGATCATTATTGCCATTAATATCGTTCAACTTTCATCTCATTTTACGAGCTTGTTATGTCCTTAATTTGTATCATAATGTCATTTCTGTTATTTGTTGTTCAGCTGTGTGTTCGCAAAATGCATGAACTATCATCATTTTTGTAGTTCATCGTTGAATTTGGTTCATGAATTTGATCATGATTGTTATACCGATTAGTTATTTAAATTGCCAACATATATGAGCTTTATGGTCATTTTTACCTTTCATCTTTTAAATTTAGTTTAAATTTCGAACATTCATTATTTTAGTCACAAATGATCGTTTATCGTTCAGTTAAATTCGCAACTTGTATCCTAATTTTTGCCATTCATGATTCAATTGACTTAAATCTTAAAACTTCTGTAAAAATAATCAAATTAAATGGCAATTTGTTGATGCTGAATTGACCAATGTGTTCAACTTGACACAGTAAGTCTTTAAATAAAGTAAGTCTTTAATAGGATTTCGATTTTTGCCATCATTTTTATCGCTTTCCGTTCATCGCTCAGTTGAGGGAGATTCATTATTCATGATCTGTGTCACTTTATTCATCGCTTATATTATTATGTACATAGTTCGAATATCAAGAATTAAGGAAATTCGTATTCCACTGTCATTTTTATCGGTCATCGTTTCAATCATTCATATTCGTGATTGTGATCATCGTCATTAATATTTTTCATCGGTCATCAATGTTCATTTTCATTAGTGTTCTAACAAGACTTGATGTGTACCTACGGTCCTACGCACGAGCTATCGCTTACTTTTATTTTAAGATGTTTTCTTAGTATTGCAAATTGTGTATTTTACAACATAGATGAATATCTAAGACCGATTTTGCGATCATTACACCCAAAATTAACACATATTTTCTATACGGCAATTAGGTAGGTAGGTAATTGGGTTTGGGTGCTCTTGTGGCGGCTGCCACAGCTTCACGTAGACCAGCAGTTGGGTCCATTGTGTCCATATACGGCAATTACTAAATATCTTAATGTGATGAATCAAATAATTTTGTATGAAACTTTAGGCAAATTTGTATAGAAAATTATTTCAAAAATAGATACCAATTATTTGACTGGAAATTAAGGAATCACTAAGAAAGTCGCGCACTGAAGTGGTGACCAAGTTCGGCAAGTCGCATGGTGAATATATTGATGTGGCGAATGAATGGCGTCGAAGTGGCATGAAAGTGATTTAATGCGCACTGAAGTGACAAACAACGTATGGTGCTACCCATTCATTAGTTCTTAAAATGTCGTCATATATGTATTGAATTCTTGGTCGTTTTGCATGGTTTTAGTTTCCTTGTAAACAAAATACACAGTTGCAATGCCAAAATCCACTTTGTCACAACCGGCTTGCCAGTCGAAAATTAAGCTGGTCAGTTTTGTCTGGGAACATTTTTGACTCAAAATGGAAGGGATATGGTACTTCCCATAATATTTTTAAAACCGACTAAATGTTGATGAAATATGGGAATGTAGGAGTATTGGGATTTTATGTAAAAGAACAAACTTAATATTTTACAAAATTCATTTAATTAGAAAAGTTACAACTCTGTTTACGAACCCTGTACACTGACTGTACAGGTACACAGAGCTCGTTTTTCAGTTATATGCCACCCTTCAATGTTTACTGCTTGTGAATTTGATAAATTTGAAGCGCTCTTCCTAGTGGGATGGGAATTGCGATGTGCTCGTTACTTTAATTGTATATTCTCTATGAGGGCTTCAAGACACTGAGGCTTGTTGACATAGACTCGCGACTTCAAAAAACCTCACCTGGCTTGTGCGTATGTTACATCCGCATGGCGGTCAACAGCTAACACCTGAACACTGTCTGCACTTTGTAAGGGGACATCTTACAGTCTTTCACCAAAATTCTCTGTAAAGACCGCCGATTGATGCCCAATTGTGTGGCACGTTGTTTGGTCGATATTCTGGAGTCCTTCGCGACATCTACAGCCACAACTGCGATATTCTCAGTAGAACGGCTGCTCCGGGAAGGGCCAGACCTGGCATTATATCGTGTTGACCCATACTCTTCTATAGCCGAGCGGCTAAACGTCGTAGTTTCTGCCCAGTTGGTGTCGGACGACCGGGAAATCTGCTCCGAAATTCACGCTGCGCCAAAACCATCGACGAACAATTCCCAAAAAATAACCCAAACAATTATTCCGCGTTCTTTAGGAATTCCTGTTGACAGGTACCTATTTCGTATCTGTTTATTTCACAAATTTTACAAAAGTATAGAAATGGCTTTTTCTAAGCCATTTGAAAAAATATACCGTCTTCCGAAGGTGGTCTTTTACGCCCGCCATATTGCTTTTTCCCGTCGCAAGAATTGAGTTTATTTTTTTATATGCAATCAATCCGCCAGTAATCCGTCCATTAAAGAGCTATCGCTATTGATTGAAGCGAATCGCTTTCGGCAATATAAAAATTAGAATCCGCCATGAAATGCGATCTGCCACGCTTTTGAGAAGCCCCTAGTATTCCTGTCCACTAGTTCCACTAGTAAGATCAAAATGTTTATTAAAAACCGCAGAACTCAATTTTTGACAAAACACTAAGCGAAATTATAGCTGAACAAATCTGACAACACTGATGGCAACACAATGGACTTCGAATAGCCGTCAAAATTAATCTAAAACACGTTAACTAATTCTCGTCTTATTTTATTTTACATGAAAAGAAAACAACGAACAAAATTTTTTAATCCCTGATAAAAACACAAAACGTCGCTGAATTAATTCGTTACCACATCCTTGTAAATTGGCAGTCACATAAGCCTATAAAGTAATTTATGAATCTAAATATATATTATTTTTAAATACCTTAATATTTTAATCGATGTGTTAACTATAATTGCTCCCTTCGCTGTCTATCAACGCTCTAATTATAGCTTGGATAATGAACTTCCTTCCTCCCGTAAGTCTAGTGTGTTTTTTTTTTGTCTTTGCATGAGTTGAGTTTATTTTTTTTTAAGTGTGTTATTGCAAAAATAGTTTTCGTGTGATATAAAAAAAAAACTAAAGTGAGCAATATAAAAAATAACGCTTTTGCAACTAAAAAATAAAATAGCAAAAACAATACTTAAGACTTTTGCAAAATACTACAGTTCCGGACCTGCCCTCAGATGTGCCCGTGAATTCGCATTTAATTCGCGACGACCATACGAAGAAGCCTCCAGTCTTTATAACGGTGAGAAATTTTAAATTATTTCCCACTAATATATATTTAAAATAAATACTTCTCTTTCGTGTATAGCCTTTAAAAGATATTGCTGCAGTGATTGGAAAAACCGCCCGATTCGAGTGCATTGTCCAGAGTGATCCAAATACGAGCATTGTTTGGTTGAAGAATGGTCATGAGTTACAGTGCAGTAATAAACACGTCATTGAGTACCGAAATGGAGTTTGCCGTTTGACAATACCACAAGCGTACCCAGGTAAAAAAATTATTAAATTTGTGTTGACAAATAATTCAAACTACAGCTTCATCTGTGGTCTATGGTTCCCAACGCAAGGCTCTCTAAAGTATATTTTGAAATGAGACCGGCAATTTTTGTGAAAACAATACTTTTCGGCCTTTAAGGAGCATGTGAAAATAATTTATAATATCACAACCTTGGGGTCAAGTAAACTGTATTACGAGGACTAGTAGTAAAAGTAAAAAAGTAAACTTGGCAACTTTGTTTTATTTGTCAGGGCCTTGCGTTGGGCGCCACTTTTGTATAAATAAAATTAAAAATAGAGATAAATCCATTCGTGCTATATTTACAAATTTTCGTAAAATGGTAAGCCAAATTACCAGCTGAAGAAAGTCACTATACTCACAATAAAATATTTTCTTTTCACTAAGTCGATTAGTCCTTGAATTTACCAAGGCAATTTAAAAGTGATATATTTTCCGAAAATATATCCCAGATAACTATTCGCCTTTAGTTCAAATAATAAGAAGCTACATTGTTGCATTAAATTAAACCATTAAATTTAATAAATACATAAATCCTTCTCTTTAGATGACGCTGGCATTTACTCCTGCAGTGCAACAAATCCACTAGGAACAGCAATAACACAGGCACAACTTTCCGTTCCTGGTAATAATCGTGGATTTCGTTATTGATTAAAAAAAAAATGAAGATTGCGACACGAAATTGAATTTTATTTTTATTTTAAATTAGTTACTAATTAATTATTGAATATTATATAACGATGTATGCACCGCACATACTATATCAGTTTTTAAATTATTTGTGTGAACATAAAACATATAAACATAAATTAAATCAGGCATTAATTTATATTGCCTGGCAATAGTATTACGATTATAAAATACAATTTATCTAATATCATACATAATATGTATACTAAATAATAAATTAAATAAAAAAATATATATTATATAAAATTAAATAGCATTGAAAGTTTGTGCCGAAAAAAAAAATTAAATAAAAGTTCAATGTGTTTCGCTACAGCCTTTTATTTTAGAGTTAAGCTTTCAAGCCTTTAGATTTAGAGACATATCTATTTGAGATCAAAAAGAGACAATTGCTTACCAGTGTTGTAGCTTTCAGATTTGTATGAGCTGAAACCTGAAATATTTAGCCGCATTTTCAATTTATATTAAACACGCTAAAGAATATCGATTAAGTAAGAATCCATGCTAACAGGTTTTGGGTGTCTTTTCTTACACATATTCATAGTTCTGCTGCCAGATTAAAATGGGATTTTTAAGATCGAATAAACTAAAATATTTTAAACTTCCGTTATAATCATCTACGTCTACGTAACCATCTAAGTTATAAAATCCCTTTAACTTTTATTTAAAAAAAAATTAAATAAATGTTTTCATGGCTTTGGGTCGAAGTCGGGAATGTCACATGTGGTCGAAACGTATTTTTTTGGAGTTCTGCAAGCAACATTGATTAATTCTTTAAAAAGAGGTTTTCCTTTTTTATACCCGGTACCACACTGTGGTGAGGGTATATTCACTTTGACATTCCATTTGTAACGCACATAAGGAGGCGTTGTAGGTATGACAAACTATATATATTATTGATCAGGATCACTTTCTTAGTCGATCTAGCGATGTCCGTCTGTCTGTCCGTCCGCACGATTACGGCCGTAATTTAAGAGCTATCGACTTGAAATTTGGTACGTAAGCTTTTAAACTGAGGCTAAGTTCGAAGATGAGCAAGATCGGATGAAAACTACTACTACCTCCGATACAAAAATAATGGATTTATATAGCTTTTTGATGTTAAAAATTAAATTTAAATAGCTACAGTAAAGAAAGCAAGTTTAAACTTTGCACATATTGTTTTAATAATATTTAAAAATTTTTGACAAAAAATGAGCTTAGTCGAATAAAAACTACCCATACCTCCCATACAAAGATATCATTTTTTAATACTAAAATTTTTATTTTATTTTACAATAATATAGTACCGGGTATTTGAGATTCGGCATAGTCGAAGATAATTGTCTTACTGGTTTATTTTTCCGTGTAAAATCAGGTACAGTGAAAATTAGTTATAACGAACTCGAAGGGACCACGGAATTTGTTCATTATATCGTTATTTATCTATTTCCACCTTAAGGCTAGCCGCACTCAATTTACGTTCGATGAAAATTCGTATCCAATGTGCGGCTAGCCTCGAATCACCATCTTTGACTCCACAAATGATATCAAATCGGAAATTAGTTTCCAATCATGAACAAAGACGCACTTTAAGCGATTACGCCGCGTCCAGCGTAGACACGAGAAGTGCGGTGCGGGCGTTGTGGTGCAGGTAATGCGGGCAGATTACAAAATCAAACCTATGTTTTGAAATGTAGATGTCCAACGTAGGCACGATTTTGCAGTAAATGCGTGCGTTGCGATGTTCCCGCATCGTACGCATTGTTTGAAAATCAAACTGGTTTGATTTTGCCCGCAGTATCGTGCGGAAAGTGATGATGGGAGTTCTTATTTCAGAAATTCAAAACCGAAATGTCTTGTGGAATAATACCCATTGTCGCTACAAAGATTGAAGGAGTGCGGAAAAGGAATGGGATGAAGTGTTCTGAAATGTAGTCGAATGTTTTTATCTGCATTCTAGTATATTCATGAAACTTAATTTCGTCCGCTGCCAATTGCGGGTATACAGATGATGAAATTCGCCATAAGTTAATCTGTTTTTATATATTACACTAGTGTGCCGCGCTTCTTTTTTCGAAAAAGTGAAGTTCATTGAAGCCACCCGTATGAACGCATTATCGTGTTCTAATTGGACACTTTCCGCATTCCCCGCAAATAATTGCGTTGCGTATGGGCAACGCACCGTCCGCAAACGGTCACGGCGTTAGTGATTGAAAAATATTTCGGGCATTTCTCCAGCAGTATTGTATGCGACTCTTTCATGTTGAAACCAAATGTCCTGAGTACCGGAGACCATTGACCGTGGCATTTTCTTCATTTATTTTGCATCGTTTGATTTTAAGTCCTAGCCGTCTCGGGCGGGGCGATGAGCGCTATTTGTTAAACACGTTAATGTCGCTCGTATAATAAGTTCATCGTTGAATCTCCTGTTCCAAAGCCAGTCAACGTAAACGGGACCGAATATTTTACGAAGAATCGTACTCTCAAAATGACCAATAATATGTTCATCCGCTATAGATAGAGTCCCAGCTTCAACGCCATAAAGCAGGACTGGGATGATCTGAGGAGAATTAATTTTTCTATTCTGGTGACGATGATGCAAGTATTAAATCACATATTCTTGAACATTCAAATAGACCAGTCATTTTCATTATGATCAAGGTCTTTTAGAGACTCTCCTTAGTTATTCAGGAAGTGGCTTCCCAGAACATGGAAACAAGGGTTAGCAAGAGTCATACTCGGTTTAATTTCTGCTGAGACTTTATTACCCTATTTTAAAGAGCCGAGGTAGTAAAAGTTCCTCATTACCTTAAGGTTGTAGCAGTCGATTGTGACGTTCTGTCGGATTCGTCGATGTTGGGTTCCCTTCTCGTTGACAGTAGATGCTTAGTTTTACCCTCGATATAAGATAAACCCATTTTAGCCGCCTTGGTTTCTTGCAAACACAGCATTGACAGCTTGCTCCGTTCCATTAGTTACATTTTTCAGATGATATCATGTCAATATCATCGGTGTATGAGTATGAACTACTTTTTTGTAATATTTTGCTGCCATGTAAGTTTTGCCCAAGACTTAAAATCCATAAATTCTGAATTTTAGAAGCCGTATTCTTTCTCTTTTAATAAGCAAATAAGTTGGCTACAGAATCCCCAATGTTGCTATGCCTATTAGATTTGTTTTGAAAAAAATAAAGACTCAATGGTTCTCAACCGGGGGGTCACGCCCCTCAAGGGGGCATGGATGCAATTTAATTTCTGAATTTTGTATACAAAAGATACAAGATAGGTAGGATGTTGTCTTGAGCGAACAGTGCATAGATTTTACCACTTCCTTTCCCCTATATGGAAGTTACATATATGCTAGACGTATGCCAGCTTAATTGCAGTACTCACCCAATTTAAGGGGCATGAATTCTACCAAAATGGGGGGCATTTAGTGAAAAAGGTTGCGGATCTATGCACTTGAAATATTTTAAATTTATTTTTCATATGAAATTCTTTTGCTTTCTTTAAAACACGTTTTGTTTTAATACTTTTAATTTTAATATAAGCCAGGCAGATTTTAATATTGAATGGAGGAAAGTGAGAAGTAAACAAATTCCTCCCTGAAATTGGGGAACAGCCCTTGTCCAATCATAAGCAATTGTGTGTCTCTTTAATCGACAGGAAAACAGTTTCTAAAAATATTATACATACTAGGTATACGTATTTAGGTTCATTTAAACGAAAGGAACATTTTTCTGTGTTGATTTTTTTTTTTATTGAGCTTTGCATTTTCTAGCTTAAGAGCAAGATGGGATTTTAGATGCGAACGCACCTGGTCAGGTCAGAGGAAAATTTGGACAAAAGAGCCACCATTTAATTTGAGTAGCTTATTAATTTTTCGGAAGCTGATTGTAGTAGATACACATTCTGCGAAGTAATTGTGATGATAAGGTAGTACGACAGAGAGCATGATGGCTTAATATAGGAACTTTTCAAATTTAAAAACTTGGTCACAAGCGCAGCACATACGTAACTCACATCCTCTACTTGTTTATTTGTTGTTAGTAAAATTACAGAAGCGGTCAACGGGTTGGAGACAAAGAAAAAAGTTTGCCGAAAGAGGTAAACCTGGTAGTTTTTTTTAGATGAATGGAATAAGGGACTTACAATTGTATGCTGTATCCGAACGGCTAAATTAAGACGATTTCCTTGATAATATATAAATTTTGTTTAACTATAATTCGAAACGTCAAGCACTCAGACTCCAATATCGATGAGATTGGTTGCATAGTTCCCTTTTTTTTGCATTTTGGGAGATATAAAAAGAGGGTAGGATACGTTTGCTTGCAATCCAAAAGGCCGTTTCCAAAAGCCAGTATTACAAAAGTCCATATTTCAAAGGCCCATAAATCAAAAGACCGCAACCCCCCTGCCTGTGGTCACTGTAGGATTTGGAGTAAGTGCAATCCCGTAAAAAATACGGGCTTTTCGAAAATGTTTATTTACGGGGCTTCTGTATACCTACTGTATTCAGGCTTTAATTTTACGGTCAACTTCGAAATGCTGTGTTTGAATTTACGGGCTTCTGTGAATATGAGCTAAAATTTTACGGTCAAACCTATCGTTCGTATCGTGGCAAATTTTGAAAAACTCAAACGTTTGCAACCCTCTCTGTTCAAAGTATCAAAGCTGTACAAGTTTTTAAAAGTTTCAATAGATGGCTCTCGTGAAACTTCCACATCATCTGTTTTCTAAATAATAACAACAAGCAATGTAGCGACACCGAGTTCATCTTTCTCTCTTTCGGTTGCGCTGTTTTTAGATAAATCTAAATGTTTACACACAACGCCTACTCACATCCTCCTACATTATTGTATACTGTGATTGTGTTTAGCAAAAAAACAGCAATCGGCTAAACACCCTCGCTCTCCGTTTCGTTCTCATTTGAATTTTAATATATTTATTTTACTTGGCACGCGAACAAATTTTTCAGCGGTGGCATTTAGATTTTTTGGCAATCACTAGTCTTTCACTATGCACCATCCCACGCCGCCGCCGGTCGACTTGAGGTACTTAACCAACAAAAAGAGACAAAGATCTCTAAAATATTTTATATATCGTTTTCGTGAAAACATTTCCCACAAAAGATCAAGGAAGTCGGTATTGTTGTGCAGATAGTTGCCAAAAAATATTCCCTGTCAGGTGAGAAAACCCAATAGAGGGATGTTGGCAAAAACTAAGAAGGTCTATATTGAAACCCTGACATTGGGCGCCATGATCTCTGAAACAGTTTTGGTGAGAGAATTTATTGTGTGCCGTTGGTTTGAGAATAAACTCAAAAGCTAACGTATTCGAGTGGAATTCCTTAAGGATTATAATAATCACTCGTGCTTTTTGTTTTTGTTAAATATTTTTAAGGGGAAATTTGTATTTCTAACACTTTCAACTGCACATTTGCGATGTTGTCAGTTTTCAGAGAAGAGACTTTTTTATTTAAAAATAGTTTGCGCAGGTTTGCCGAGTTTATTTTTCTTCGATGTGTCGAGAACATTTCAAATCATTATTCAGATTTATAATTAGATACGTTTATGTGTCAGCAAATGAATCAGATACATAGATACATATAAATGTTTTTTTTTTTTTATAAATAATAAGTACTTTAGTAATGGGCTATAATTACTTTTTTTTATTAGAGGTAATACCGACTCGTACGTGTCATTTGTGTTTTAGGCGATAAAGTTTTTAGTAGAAAACAACTTTATATGTTTTTATGTTATGTGTGCCATTAAAAAAGATTATTGTGATTATCAGCATTTGTTTTTGAAAAACAATTTGCAACCTCTTCAATATAATGAATACTATATATGTAATTACCAATTAATTGTGAAAATGAAATTAAGCCCTATTGCGTCGACCATCTTAAACAATTTGAAAACGATATCACAAATATGGAGCCGTTTTCAAATAATATACGACTTTTTTTCGTAAACAGCTTAACACTTTTTATTAGAATTGATTTTTAAATAGAACAACAACTGTTTGGCGTTATTATTTTATTTTTGCTTTATTTTGAGTTTTGGAAAATGCAGTTGTGTTCGAAACAACATATCGTTCAAAGATTCACCACTGACACAGTGGATTGCTAAAATTTTTGATCACTTAATTCTCTGGTTAAATACCAACAACTACGATCGAACTTTGATTTTTCATTGTTTTAGTAATTTATAAGCCCTCAGGAAGCTTCAGGTTCAGACGCTGTATGATGAAACAGTCAACTGTACTAAATGTGACACCTGAAAATAAAACAAAAAATACCAAAAACTATCACCCCTATGGAAACACCCTTTATGTAGCTTTTATTATCGTTTTAAGTGGCTCGGGAATGTTATAGATTCTTCCCACTGCCGAATGTATCTATTTAACTTTGTTAACTTTATGAAACCATGAAATTTATAAAAAATACGCAAAGTTGGCGTATCTAACGTATGATCCTTATTTCCTAGGCTATATTATATTTGGCTCTTTTTATGGTATTTTCCTTGGTTTTCTTCAGAATTTCGGGCGATAGGTACTCCACTTCTGGCCATACGTTCTCTGAGGGCTTCCAGATCTTGTGGGTCGTTTACATAAGCTTGTGACTTTAAATAATCCCATACCAAGAAGTCCATTGCGGTCAAAACGAGTGATCTTTCGGGAGAGTGTAAATCGCCGAGACGCGATATCAGACCACCGGTAAGCATGATAATGACGATTACTGCACCTTCTTGGGGAACACAAATTCTGTTTGCTTCACAAATGTCAAAACTTAATTGACAGCCGAAGCCATTTGTTAAATCTATGACACTTTCCGTTAAGTCACATATTATGGTTATGGCCGATTCTGTATTTATGAATTATTTGTCTTTAGATCATGGGCAGAAAATGACACAGTAGATACAGTAGATCTCAGTCTCTTACCTATACTGAAAGTAAATTCTGTTTCTATATATAGGTAATTGCTGTAAACTTCGTAATCCGTCCAATTATTTCGATGCGCGTTACCCCAAGGCCTAGCCCAGCATATTTCATAAACACATTTTTATAATAACCTAAAACCCTTATTATGTATATTATTATACCGGGCGCAGTAGCGCAGTGGTTAGTGTGCTGGACTACTGTGCGAGGGATCCCAGGTTCGATCCCCGGAAAAACACAAATTACATCTTAAGGTTTTTTCTACTGCGCCACCTCTCGCGAACGTCTGACAAACATCCGAGAGTATGACTGTCCTGAAAAAGCTTCTCAATTCAGCCGTTCGGACTCGGCATAAAATTGTAGGTCCCTTCCATTCGTTCCAAAAATAGAAACTCACACAAAACGAATGTGTGAGTTGTGAGAAGCTAGGCCTTGGGTGTCTACCGCCTCTGGCGCCGCCTATTTATTTATTTTTTTTATTTAAAATATTATGTAACTTCTATATGGCACACATTTAATTTGGAGAATATAAAGCAAGGAGGAACAACGAAAATCATTTTTTTCTCAGTAAAGCAAACTAAAGTAGAGTCCTCAGCAAGGAATTGGAACAGCTACACACAAGATATTAATTTATTGCAAAGCGGGAGTGAGTTAGGTACTGAGCCAATACTCAATTCAATTTTTTATTTTATGTAAACAGCTTGGTAAGGGGTCTGGATCTGAAACTACAACTGCGTGGTTGGTTTCCATATTATCATTTAATTGACAAAGTTTGACAGCTCTCGTTTCTGTCATTGAACGACAACACTACCAGTTCATTTCATTTCATTTCCTTTGTCAATTCAATGACAATGAAATTTGGACAAAAATGTATTTGTCAGTTCGCTATAAGCTATTTCCACTAGCGCTGCCAGTTTTGAATTGTCATCTCATTGTCAATTGTGAATTGTGGCGACACGTGAAAAAAAAAAACATCTACACACATGTATAGGTACATAAAACAAATAAGATTTCCTTTTTCGAAATCAAATTAACAAGAAATGAAGAAATTAATAAAGAATTCACTCTCGCTACTTGTGGTTTTGTTGGTCGAATCTGAGTTCAAGCTGCCGGCTGAAAACGAAGAAAGCCGAACATTTTCAACCGGAAAATGCATTATGAAATGAATAAAACTGATTTGGAGTATATTTTGGAAAGGGTGATACCATCAGTCATAAAAAAAGGACACATTCATGCAAGAAGGGGTTGGACCTGCCGAAAGATTGGCCTGTTTTCTATATCAAAATGTGTCTATTCATTGACAAGCAAATGGATATGACGGCTGGGCTGTCAATTAAAGACAAAGTGATATCTGTTTGCCAACTCAGCTATTTGCACTTGTCATGTGTATTCTTTGTCAGTTATTGACAAGCGCTGTTAGTCAACGCAAAGACAAGCAGTTTTTCGTTAATTCCACTTGTCAATTTTGTAATTGACATAGAAATATGTCAAATGTCAATTTCAAAATGGCAAGTGGAAACCTAGCATAATATAATTCGAACAAATTGTATTAATTTTATACTGTGAATTTATTATCGAAGACACCTACCAAAATATAAGAGTTTATGTCAATTTATCACATTAATACAATATACCCTAGTTTGGAAAAGTGACAGCCAGAGTTTTTTTTTAAATACTTCTCCCGGGAAAGGCGAACCTACCGTCTCTGTATGCTGTCAAGTAGGTTAAGTGAATGTTTTGGGCCGAGCTCTATATATAAGAACAATATTCCAGGCCTGGTCTAATCTGTACTTTGTAGAGAAGGAGAAGTTGCTTGGAGCTAAAGTACCTCTTTGCTCTAAATAGATAGCTGAACTTAGCGGACGCCGATCTTGCGATATAGGATATGTGGTCATGCCATGTGATCCCAAGTCCTTGGGATGGATTGGATGGTCATCCACTCACAGGCACACTGTGATACACCATCTACAACAACTTGGATCGATCTTCCCAGTAGAACATTTTTCATCCATCCGCAGAGTTGTTGTGGTAATCCATAAGACGCTAACTAGCCTAATAGGGCTCTATGCCAGACTCGGTGTATCGATGACGATACTGATGCCGTTGCTATATGCACGATAGTCGTGTATTGTGCACTCACCCACTATGCCCTGACCCTGAGCGTTAACTCATGACTCATTATATTATCCCCACCCATCAAGCACTCTCTCATGTCTCATTCTGCTCCAGTTTCCTTACCAACCAAGCGCACTATTATATACCCTCTGTTGCTTTTTCGTTTCATCGTAGTTAAGAATTACTGACCACTTCAAACTTCAGAATGGAAGTATTATGAGAAGCTAGAACATGGGTGATGGGTCCTATATAGACCTTTCATTTCAACTTTTTGCATCTATTTATCCTGGAAATGAAGGGTTAAATAAATACCAATTACTATGATGGCGATGGGGAACATATTTTCGAAGTCGGGTGTCAAACGATTTAAAAAAATTTTATGAGTATCTTTCGACGCAATGGCTCAGTGGTCAGTATGCTGAGAGTAGACTACTGATCTAGAAGTTTCAGGTTCGATCCCCGGAAAATCAAATTGCATCTTAATGTTTTTGTCACTTCTCCATCCTCTCGCGTCTGACTCAATTTTCCGAATTGAGGAATTTTGTGAAATACACAGCGACAGCGCGGGCAGTAAGGAAATGGAGATGAAACCACCACATCAGGGCGAAACGCATTTTGGAGCATTATGCCACACATTATTATTATAGGAAATAGAGATGGATAAGACAGGGAATTCAAATGCACATTGGTTCTAAATTTCTCTAAATTGCTACAAGGAGGAGAAACAGAGTTTGGTAAAGTATTTCACATTCGAATCTCTATGTTTCATAGTACAACTTAGAATGGGCTTAAGGGTGAACTCGGGCATTCGGTTTTTAGCATGATGACTGATGAGTATTGCGGTCAGAATTAAAGAGTGCAACTGGTAGTTTCGTTGGCGCATTTGTTAGAGAAAAAACCTACCGAACAGTAACATAATGTACAAGGGTCAAGATTTCATAATTTTTCGCTGTGAAAAGAAATGCTCAAAAATAAAACGGAACATCCGACCATTTTATTTGAATTTGTTCATCTGAAAATCAGAAAGAATAAAAATATTATTAATGAATGAAATTAGGGGACAATTCATAAATGCCCTCGGTTTCCTATGCATTTTTTGACAAATGCCATCCACTTGTCCTTTAATCTATCTTTTTCAATGTAACCTAATAAATAATACCCACACTCGGCCCACTGTTGTGTAATTAAATGATAATTATGTCCTATTCAAAATTGTTCGTACTCATTTATCCTTGAGTGTCGTCTTGAAAAATGACTCAACCACTTGAATCTTTGGCCGATTCTTGAATATGCATATTCTATCTTCTTAATTCCTCAGAGTCTATTTTCAGCAAGTCGCAAATAAACACCTGTGTATTGACTATTACTCACCTGTACTGTGTCATGTTTTTGGGTATTTTTTTCGTTCAATTCTAATTGTCGCTTGGTGCAACAAATTCGCTGGTGACCAAATGTTGTCATTATTGTACCTATTTTAAGCATGTACACTGTACAGACTTCCTGGACTTTGTCCAACTTAAAGATGGTTCATCAATTATAATAATGTTTTTTTTTGTATATTGTACACTTGTCCCAAATCACCATGAGTTGAGTTTGAGTATTTGCTTTCATTTTCCGCTGAAAAATGTCTTAATTGATTCATTTGCTGACAGTAAAGACGATTTTTTAGGAAATCTTGTGCAACAGTCGGACAGCTGAAAATTGAAGAGAAAATTGCGATGGCACTGAATCATCTTAACAGAAGTTATTTCTCTGGCTCTTGTTCTAGATTCTTTTGATGGTTTTTATTTTTTTAGCCAATTGAAATAATTTTCTTTACCATGAGAGCATATATGCGAATGTGAAATGATCCAGGCAAAGATATAAAATTTTTGAAAGCTTCCACATGAGCAGAGCAAGTATTTATTCTTTTTTTCACACCCTTGTTCATGAGCTAATTGATTTTAAAATAATTATTGTTTGCAGATGATTTTATTTTTTAACCTAAAAATCTTATATAGTACCTACCTACATAATTTTATATGAACAGCAAGAAGTGTAGTGCTTGTCCAGATAGGATTTCCTTTGACTTGCTGAATGGGAGGACATATTTTGCAATCTAAAAAGAATTGCTGAATTGTAATATACATATTATCAATAATTATCAGTTTTACTTGTTTCCTTGTAGCGCTAAAGGCCTGTGCCTCATCTATAAAGCCTCTATAGTTAACCAGTTGTATACTTCAAACTGATTGAACACTCCTTTTACTTGCTTGGACCATTTAAGGCCCATTTCTGAATTAGAGTCAAAGAATCATCGGACTGCATGCAAACATGCTTCCTACTAAATCATTTAGGTACTTCATCTTAGGAAAGTCTATGGCCAAGCTATCAGGTTACGCAGTTTCATATGGGATTCATGTTGGTCAGGTTGAGAAATTTCTTTTTTATTATTGTCAATGTTCAATGGGACATACAGGATGACAGCACCGACTGTGAGCTTGCACTGCAATGATATTTGTTCGTCATTGCAGGCTTCGGTTCGGGGTCTTACAGTCATGACAAATCCCTACCATCTTTCATTAAAATGATCGAATGACAATCCTAGAGTGGCATCTCTCTTAAACCACTCACTTCTTCGGAGATGTTTATATGATTTCCATTTCTGCACAAAAATGTCTCAACCATCTTTTCTCTCAGCATTGGCCCTTGTTTAGAACATTATTCCTCTTGCTTACCCTTGTGAGATCGCCTGCATTCGTCATTGAACCATGGGTATCTGTTTTGGTGGTTGCCTGGTGAAATCTAGTGCAGCAAAGGCTCCTCTCCTAATGACTTCCTGGCAACGCTGCCACTGGTCAGCTGGACTCGGATCTGGTGGTATGGGACTTTTTGAATGGTTAAACGAAACGCTGTAGTCGGTAGATCTCTGTCAGTCTCTTGAGGTCAGAGCCTTTCTTTGTCGAACGTTCTCATAGTATTTTCTCGTTGCTAAACTGCTTGAGATATCCGAAAGCGAGCGTACCTTGGCCCCTGCTAAGTACTGGTAAGATTCGATGTCGGCACCTCTGAAAGTACCGGAGGCATTCCTTCTGTCAATCCCAGTATAATTTGGTTTACTGTGTTTAAATCAGGAGACAGAAGTTTTTGTGGGAATTGCTAAAATTTGTAGACTCTAATTTTAATGTAGGTACTCTTAGGCAGTCGTGTGAAACCAAGAACATTTGTTTTTAAGCATTTCATGGGTTAGGACTGTCTGAGCCAGTATTGAAATGAGTCTTTACAGCGAAGGCGCCTTAGATTTTCTAAGAGTACAAAATCTTGAACTATGGAAGTATAGGGCAATTCTCAGAGTGCTCCTCTCATGTGAAGCACTTGTCGAATAAAGTAATTGTAGGCTTTAAAAAAGCCTTTAATATAGTAGGTACTTTTGGACCGCTTTTAATGCATTAATGAATTCCCAGCTCGTTTTCATTTTATTCCTCATTGAGACCATCATTTGAATAAAACTGCAACTAACAGCGAAAATCCGGTAGTGATGATGAACACTCAAAAGGATCAATAACCTTCCTGCTGCACTTAAAGCATCTTAATGCATGGCCCAAGAACTTTGGTCATAAAGTTTAACTCAATCGTATTTGATTCTAAATTCGGGGTGATATCCACACCTGCGGAAATGACATATATCCGATGAACTTGCTGGGCACAGGGAGATTTCTCATGGCCTCAAATAGCATTAGGCCTACTCCCCCTATTCATCGTAAAGGCTTCCATTTATAATTGGGTTTCTTGAGACCAAAATCTGCGATGGCAGCATTACTCAACTGGATGGAGTAAGACCATGGAATCGAAGACTCTTAGGGCCGGAGGGTTGGTGTCCATTCGGCTCTACATGTCCCAGCTATCTTAGACGACTGATGCGTACTTTTCTGACCAGGTCGATGTCACCGTACAGCTCGTAGGGTTCGCTGTTGAATCTCCTCCTCCAAAGCCCATCAACGCAAACGGTACAGAAAATCATTCGAAGAATTTTGCGTTCGAAACGACCGAGAAGATCTTCCTCCGCCTTTGTTAACGTCTATGATTCTGCACCACAGAGCAGGACTGGAATGATGAGGGTCTTATATAGAGTCTCCTTAGTGTTTCTTGTCAAGGCCTTACTAGTCAGTAGCCTTCTTAGATCAAAGAAACAGGGGTTGGCAAATGTAACTTTTCATTTGATTTCCGCTGTGGTGTCATTGTCAAAGTTAATAGCGGAGCCGTGGTAGACAAAGTCCCTAATTCTGATCATCGACGATAAATCATTTTAATAAAGAAGTGTTCGCCCACAGTGAAAACAATTTGTTTTATTTAACATTTGAAAATTCTTACATAAATACAGTCCACTAAATGTTTCACCCCAAATATTTTTCACTTAACCACTTCAAAGTTGTAGCTGTCTATTGTGACATTCTCTCCGATTCGTCGATGTTGTTCGTCCCTTCTTGTTGACAGCATGTATTTTGTTTTGGCCTCATTCGCCACTTAACCCTAGTTTTCTAGTACATACTTGCAAACGCACCAGTGACAGCTCGTTGCGTGCTGCCAATGATGTCAATGTCGTCAGCGTATGCAAATAGTTGCACAGACTTTTGGAAAATTATGAGCTTATGAGTTTCGCACAGTTTTCTCAAGTATTATGTTAAAAAATGCACATGACAGCGCATCACCTTATTGAAATCCTTTTTGACGTCAAAGGTCTCGGTGAGATTGTTTCTGACCTTTACGGAGCAGCGCGAGTTCCCCATTGTCATTCTGCATAATCTGACAAGTTTGGGAGGGATTCCAAAACTAGATAAGGGCCTGTATAGCTCGTCTCTATAAATGCTGGCCTTTTTTATCTGCCGTAGTGTGAATATTTGGTTAGTTTATGGACTTACCATAGGCCTAAAACCACACTGGTATAGGGACAGTTTGTTGATGAATGGTCTCAGTATTCACACAGTACAGCAGACAGGATCTTGTATGCAATTTCGAGGAGACTGGTGCCGCTATAGTTGGCGCAGTTTAGAGGACCTCCTTTTGGCATTTTATTTACTGATGAATGATGATGATCATTAACTGCAACTTCTTCAAATTCCTTACCATTAATGTCAAAAATGCAGATCTGACTTTGTGGTTCTAATGAAAAGACAAACAAGACAGGACCCTTTTCATTTTGGTACACAAGAACTATATATACCGGCCCAACTACTCCGGTTTTAGGATTGATATAATCCGACTTATTATCTATTAATAAACTAAATAGATATTCAAATGGATTTGAGAACTTTCAATTTAGTATCTATATAGGTATAATATACAAAATATATGTGGACATGCCTTAAATTACGCAAAACAATTTAATTTGTTTTATTTTATCTTTAAAACTATATATTTAAATTTAAATATAAAAAAAAATAATAATAACTCGCAATCAGACCCCGCCCAAGGTTATAAAAAATATTTCAGGATATTTATTAAATTTCTAATTAAATTAAAGTCAACAAAATCGTTGGCTCATAGCCTACTTTCTTAGTCGGGACGATTTTTCTGTTTTTAATTATGTGTGACTTTTCGAGTTCTAGTAGAATCGACGACAAAATAAATCTACTACACGAGAAACATTTTCGCTCTATAGGATTGGACGCAATCCAATAATTTTCCTTAAATTTCATTGTAGGTGTGGAGAGAATAGATGATTCACGGCAAAATAAAATATTAACGCAAAATTCTCTAAACAGACAAAAAAAACAACAATCGCATAAACTTGTCTGAAATACCTGTGATATATGCATTATATATAAACTAAGATCTAAAAGTGTCTTAGTTTTGACTCATTACTAATTTTTCCCAAAGGACACACAAATCGTTCGAATTTCAAATTTATAATTACACATTCACCTGCAGTAATTCACGCAGAAAATTGCAGAGATCTACTTCTTCTCTATACACAAATTGGAAGTGATTAAATTTTTCATCGACAAATAATTTCGAATTTTAATAGTACGATATGCAGTATAGACTGTCACTCCAATGCGTCTATTTTTACACGATTGGCCTCAATAACTTGTAAACTCTCTCAGGTTTTACATGAATTGAGTGTGGGCTTTGTGGCGGAAACAATTTTTAAGAAGTGAATGCATTGCAAATAGGAGCGGATTTTAAGGAAAATTCATTTTAATTTTTTTCTCTTGACAGATAGAATTCTTCTTTCCTATTATTTAGATTTGCGTATTAAATAAAAATGTTGCTCATAAAATATAAAAAATAGTCTAAAGGACCATTCACATGGGAGCGAACGAACGAATTGATGAAATGCGAACAAACCACTTTTTATGCATTTATAAACAGAAAATTGTACATTTTATTATTCCAAGAGGAGGATAATTAATTATTCCATCAAAATGTATTAAGAAAACAAGTTTAAAAATAGTTTAAATTACGAAATTTCGATTTCCAAACTTTTTGCCGCGAACGAAAACGCCCTGGCGCGAATTGTCAATCTATTCGCAATCCACATCATTTAATTCGCGTTCCACAACGTAGCGAATAAAAAATTCGTTCGAACTTAACCTTATTCCAAGAGGAGAATATCTTGGAATAATAAAATGTGAAATTTTCTGTTTATAAATGCATAAAAAATGGGCGCAGTAGCGCAGTGGTTAGTGTGCTGGACTACTGTGCGAGGGATCCCAGGTTCGATCCCCGGAAAAACACAAATTACATCTTAAGGTTTTTTCTACTGCGCCACCTCTCGCGAACGTCTGACAAACATCCGAGAGTATGACTGTCCTGAAAAAAGCTTCTCAATTCAGCCGTTCGGACTCGGCATAAAATTGTAGGTCCCTTCCATTCGTTCCAAAAATAGAAACTCACACAAAACGAATGGTTGCGAGAAGCTAGGCCTTGGGTGTCTACCGCCTGTCGCGCCGCCTATTTATTTTTTTTTTTTTTTAAATGCATAAAAAGTTGTTTGTTCGCATTTCATCAATTCGTTCGTTCGCTTCCATGTGAATGGTCCTTAAGAGCTAGCAACATTTTTGGAACGTGATTTTAGCAAGGCTCATTTTTTTACATATCCTTCCATGCTATGGTGTAGTACGGATGCGGGTAGTCTGGCAGTCAGGTGACGTTGCGTTTACCCGTGAGAGCGGGGCGAAGGGGGTAAAAAAAAACCGTAAAATTACGTGATAATAGCAAGATTTCTTTTTATCCCATTTGCTTATGCTCACTATTTGAAATGTTAATCCATTACTGCCAGACGGCTTTGGCGTTGTTGATTTACAACAACAAAAACGACACATTTTTACGTCATTTTAGCAAAGCTGAAATTTTTACATGTTACACTATGGCTTTCAGATAGACTATATTTTTTTTGCCAGACGGAAATACCGTTGCTAAATTGCCGCCAGACCGATTTTAGTCTTGCAGAAAATTCACGAATTGAAGAGTATGACCAGTGCCGGCACCTGGAGGGCGCCGAAGTGTACGCGCGCCAGCTTAACTTCACTGAATTTGAATACCTATCTCTATCGTTATAAAGAAAAACTAAACTAAACTAAATTCAGCGTATTAAATTTTATGAACTTATATTGTAGGACTGAGTATGAGTTGAGTACTCAGCATTAATCTACCACCACCACGACCTGTTATTGTGTTGCTTGTCTTGTCGTATTCCTTTCTAACTTATGTGGAGCGAAAGAGAGGCCCACTGAGCGACCATAGAACCCATTTAGTCTAGTGTAAAGAGTTTCGTGATCAGAAGTGCAGAGTGAATGAGCTCAGAATAACGGGTAATACTTCCGGAGCGCTTGAGATGTTTATTTGAGGGGAAGTCCCCATAATTATTTTTCTTAGGTGAGCATTTTTCAAACCAGTAGCGATTAAGACGCATTAATAACATAGACCTGGTGAAGAGGCTGTTGATGAACCCATAACTGATCAAAAAAAAAGATTTTGAAGTCGATTTTTTAATGATCTTTTGGACACCGCACTTATACCTATGAAGGAATGATTTCAACAGATGCATGATTTTCCTGACGCGTGGAATTTCTTGTTTAACATAAAAAAATAAAAAATAAAATAAAAAAAAACTCATGCGACATTGTTCTGAGCTGCAAGAAAAGTTAACGATCAACTTTAAATCTGATATTGTTGGAAATTTGTTATGCGATGAAATCAAAAAGCACAATGTTCAAGAGTTATATGGTCCGGAACACCTGGATATTCTGTTAACAATGCCAGTGACCGTTGAAAGTGGCGAACCCAGATTTTTTTAAACCAAAGTTGATAAAAACGTACTAACTTATGGTCTGCAATGTCCCAAAAAAGATTAACTAGTTTGTTTGGCCTCACTGTCCATTAAAAATCAAATTGGAGAAAGCCTAGATTTTGACAGTCTTATCAGAGAATTAGGTGACAAAAATCTAAAAAATAAGATTTTAGTTGTTGTTTTAATTTTTTTTTTTCGTTTCGTGACAAACAAAATTGAAAATAATTTTTTTTATACCCTTCATAGGAAGGTATATTCTCTTGGCCATTATATTTGTAACACCAAGAAGGAGTCACCGGAGACCCCAAAAATCTGAATCAGGATCACATTCTAAGTCGATTTAGCCATGTCCATTGTCCATCTGTCTGTCAGGATAACGTCCAAACTAATCGACTAAGGCGAATGCAATTTTGTGATTGGACTTCTTTTACCGTCGCTCGTCAGGTTGGTATTCAAAATTGGATATGTCGGTCAAGTAGCTCTGGTACCTCCCATGCAAAAGCAAAATTAGATCCATGCTAGTACATTATACTAACCCACACGGAAAACATTTTGCATGGCTTATATTTAGTGGAGGGTATCAAATGATGACACATTTCTTGGTTTAAATTTTAATAAAATATAAAAGGGCGCCAAGTGCATGGCTCGCCCGGGGCGCCTATATCGTTAAGGCCGGCCCTGAGTATGACCCAGAGATAAATAGCCGATAAAAAGAGATAGGTGATGTCAGCTGCTACTAAATTCCATTCTTTTACGTCGGCTGCTCTAGACAGTGGCCTAAGTCAGCCATATAATGTGCTGACGGGAGCTCGTGCACAGAAGACTGCTATAGCTTCGGCCTAAAAAGAGACTTCCATAGGGTCAGTTTTGAAAAGTTACTTCGTGGTTATGTATGTGTGCCATGTTAAAGTAAATAAGGGTGAATTTGGTCACGCACACACTCCCATATATTAACATTTACAGTTAACTCTGTGTTAACTTTGAAATAACTCATATAATTGGCCGTTATAGTTCAGGGAATAAAGACAAAAAAATTTACCAAACTTCGGGAAAATTAGGGGAAAGCTGGATTTTTGCATGAACCTTCCTTTTGTGGTTCTAAACAATATCCCAAAAGTCCCCAGCGATACATGTGCCGCTAAAAATGTTGACCCCGCGTTACAGGTCACGATAAACAGTTTTTCGTGAATATCTCGTTAACAATTACTTTTATTGAAAAAAGTGTATATCAAATTTGTAGCACTTTTAGTTTAAACTTTTACTTTAAACTTTAGTTCAACAATTAATTCTGTTTCAGAATTTCGTTTAAACCTTGAACAGAGTTCATTCTATAGTTTAAGTTAAACTACAGTATTCTGCCGTTTAAACCTCAGATCAGCCGATTGTCAAAAACACAAATATTAGACGTTGTTTTGCGCATGATGGAATAAGTATAAGCATAAGGTGGTCTCGTCGGCTGTTTAGCTCAAAACTGAGCAAAATGTATTACTATGGACTTAAGTATTACCTGCCAGTTAGATTTTTATCATAATCGAAAATGGCGTTTTTTATTATTAGGGATTTGGGTGGTCTTTTTAGAGAAAAACTGAGTTTGCTATCAAGTTAAGAATGACGATAGTATCTTAAAATAAGATTTTGCTAAAATCGTGTGTATCTACCGTTGCTGGACTTTTTAGTGTGTATCTACCGTTGCTGGACTTTTTAGCAAAAAACTGGGTATGCAGTCATGTTAAGCATGTCTATATTAACTCAACTATCAATTTTGTTTCAAATCGTCAGAGCCGTTTTTGAGAAAATCTAAATTGTTTTCGTAAAATTTCGTAAAATTTTTATAGGGGAAGTACCGTTAATATTAGGACTAGCATGAAAAAAAAACGCTTCCTAGCGGGAAGCCCACAAACTCTAAATATGAAGTTTGAAACAAATCCGTCCAAGTGTTTAGATTTCCCAGCTATGAGACAGACAGACATACTTACGGACACAATTGCGAGACCCACTTTTTTGAGTTCCTCTATCATCGTAATATCAGAATTGATCAAAATTTTGTACGAAAACAATATCTTTCTCTTACTACGTAACGAGAAAGTTACAAATTGGGGTTATATAATTTCATACAAAAACAAAATTAACCTTTTTGATTGGGGTTTAAATATACCATATATGGGGCGCGCTTAGACTCTACGGTCCAATATCATGATACAAATACTACAGATAGCGCAATGGTGATGTTCAGTTTTTTTCTTTCTGCGCACATACGTCATTTGAGCAAAGAATGCATTTTGACAGGTAGAGATATAGGTGAGAGTATTTGCTGGTGGAGTTTTGTTTTCATTTGTTTTGTGTTAATTATAAATGGATTTGCTGAAAATGTTTGATTTGTTTTATTCGCAATGATGCGATAAATAAATTTGTTAAAGTTTTGTTATGATGAAAACAAGATGATATTTTTTTCATTTGGACGGCAAAATAGTTTTAAGTCATGGCCATTGACCGCGTTTCCTCTTTTAGGAAATAAGATTACAAACTCTTGCCGTTTTTGGGTTTAGTACACCTTTTCTTCTACAGAAGAGTACCCATTGCTTAAGCACAGTTTTTTCCCTTGAAAGCTGGTGTTCAATTTTTTTTTCTGTAATTTGTGTTACACTCAAATACAGCACAAACACCCATTTCAATAAATGTTGATATTTAATTATTTTTTCAATATTATTTGGAGCAGTTAAGACAATCAACCCAAAACGAACGAACTACACAAATTCTACGCCCCAATGACGTCACGTTCAAAATGGAGAACATGCGCAATGCGTAATCTATAGTAATTGAATCATGGTCCAATATGGTATGTACCAAGTAGAAGCAGACGTAAAAGGCTTACCACGAAAGCATATACTTTAAAGAAGGACCTGGTATAATAATTTGGATTTTATTAAGCATTTTGTAAGCTAACAGCGTAGTATAATGATATATCTAGGACTAGGTACATACTAATATATGATCTAAGGAATGTTAAGCTACCTTTCGTCATTCTCCCCTCTGGAATTCATTAAAAGCGACAAATGTTAGCTTCTAAGACTAGACAGCAAGCTTTTATGGAGAGAAAATATTGCCAAACGCGCTAGAAAATATCTACTGGCTCTATACTCTTGTAAAACGGCTACCGGCTCTATAGATAGAGCCTTCAACCCAATATAATGCACTGGCTTTAAACCGCTGTAATCAAACCGATAATTCTATATGCCGCATCGTTATGTGGTGGCCGGTCTTAGACAAACGCTTCAATCTAGAGGACCTAAAGAAGACTTAGCTCTTGTCATTCTTGTGCTGTACATCACGGGCGCACTAACAACATCTCCAACCACCGCTCTAAAAACCATGATTAACCTTTTTCCTTTAGACTTTAGGCGTGCTTTTCTGAAACCTCGCCAGCCAGTAGTTGCTAGTATAGATAGCGTTGCTATCCATCCGGGTTTTCCCGGACATGTACATAGGTACTCTTTTTCGCCTAAGTTCGAAAACACTGACTGAAAAAAGGACTAGTGTTGTATGACCAGACCACCATGCGATCTTAGCTATTGAAGTCGATGTAATAACTTTAAAAATATAAAATATTTTGCTGAATTGCTCGAAAATGAATACCATAATAGAATACCAAGCACTTTTATACCATTCGAAAAGAAGTTGGCTTTCTCTTCAACCGGCAGTGGAACGACTTTTGCTTATTATGTTTGCAACCCTAAAATAATTTCAAAAACGTCAAAAATCCACCGAAAATATAATTTTTCTTTGTTTTGGGTTGTTTCTAAAGCAGCGGTTCCCAATCTTTTTCGGTCGCGGAGCACTTTTCTGGAGAGAAATTCCTCGCGGAGCACTTCGTTGTCCGTACATATCCCATTTTTCGTAGTTAAGGAAATTTTTTTTTTAATTTTTTTTTTTAATTTTATTAGATTGAAGAAATTAGTAACATGTAGCTATGTGATGTGACCTTTAGCATTTTTTAAAATATTTAAATCTATAGTAGATATTTAAAAAAATATAATTCAAAAACATTTTAACTCATCTTCGAGTTTGACACAGAATAACAAAAAATGTTAAATTCCCGATTCCAAAACTTATAAAAATTACCAATATTTAGTGGAATCATTTCTGAAGAAAAATCCGACATCTTATAAATAAATGAATATAAATTTGGCGCAGCAGGTCTGTATAGGCACCTTAGGACTAGGTTCTCACAACCATTTGTTTTGTGAGTTTTTATTTTTGGGACGAATTATGCCGAGTCATGCCGGCTGATTTGAGAAGCTTTTTCAGGAAAGTTAGAGTCTCGGATGTTTGTTAGACGTTCGCGAGAGGGTGATGGAATCTGTGTGTTTCCGGGGATCGAACCTATAGGACCCCTCGCACAGTAGTGCAGCACACTGACCAGCCCTCCTTAATGTTTTCGAAAAGCTCTTCAGCATATTTCTTGATTTTTTTGCTTTTAATGATCTTTCGATGTAGGCCCACAAGTTTCCAATTGGGTTCAAATTGGGACTTTGAGCGGGTCATTCCAAAACATTAATTTTGTTATCTGTAAGCTATTGCTTCACTCTCCGTGGAGTATGCTAAGGATCGTTGTAGTGTTGTAAAATCATATGTTACTGGTATGTTACTGCAATTCTTTGATTGGAAGACGCCTTACATACACTTTTCCATTGGATCCAAATAAATTAAACTTGCATTTGGTACTCCAAAGAACTTTTGTCCAAAATTGCTATGGTTTTTGTAAGTGGAGTCTTTCGAAATTCCGGCTCTTCCTTAGATTTTTGTTGACATAATGTGTTTTCTGTGGAATATGCATCTACGAGGATTTTGTTCTACGACACAGCGCCAAGGCAGTGAGTTCTGATGGAGTTTAGATGCAATAATCTCCCTAATTTTTATGGACATTAAAAATGGATTGACTCTACTTGTCTGGCAATCATCTCTTTCGAGTAGTTTTGAGTCCAATGTCCTTTCTTTTGCGGTTCTCAAAACTTCTAGTATTTCCTCGAAAACAAGCTTCGTAGAACAACCAAATCTTTTCGCTATCAACGCCATGGATTCGTTTCCATTTTGATAGCTCTGAAGCTCTGGAGTAGGTACACGGTTTAATTTTACGCATATTTGTACTGTGTAGTTTCCGAAGCACAAAATTAGCTAGTCCGATGGAATTTTTATATTTTTTCCCATCTTTCCGCGGAGCACTTGGATTTTCATGGCGGAGCACCAAGTGCTCCATGGAGCACACTTTGGGAAACTCGGTTCTAAAGGGTTTCTTTTAATAAGAAAAAGTTTTTCCAATATTTTGAAAATCAGTTAATGCTAAAATTCACGTAATTTATAACACAAACTTTTTGTTTGTATAATACGAAATATATTTCGTCGCCAATGACTCGGGTTCCAATAAAAATTTCCAAAATCCCAGAAATTAATTTTCTCTTCCCCCTTTCCCCCCAATTGGAAGTTGGAAAAATATGGAGTAGGTATCTGACTAAGGAAATATATCTATTTTAAGATTGGAGTTTTGTGAACTTCTTTTTTCAACACTTTCATTATGTATCAGAAAATCTGCCGAGAATAATAATTATTCAGCGCAATTGACATCTACCACAATGAGAAAAATCTTTTTGTAACAAATAATAGGCGCATTTTGATCCTAGATTTGTACTTTTTTTAGATCCTATTTTGTCCAGGAAAGTCCGAGATTTTCGATACTCGATAACTACTCGATGCTGGATAACTACTTTCTTCAAATGTTTTCTGGCAACCCTAGTATAGAGACACATTTTACATGTTAAATAAAACAACAACATGCTGGCTTGAGCTCTTGATTTTCTCTCCAACAGGAGAGTTGCTGGCTAGGAATTCACAAACAGGTGGCGCAGAAAGCAAAAAGTGGCTTAGAAAGCAATTGGTCGCACTGCGAAATGTCACTGATACCTGCACAATGGAGAACAACGCATAAAGTCCATGGACACACTGTCATATGGGTACGACTTTCATTCACGTGAACGACTTGTACAAAATAGTGTTTGTTAAAAGGGTGCCGTGAAATAACGCCGAGCAAAATAAGGCCGAATTTCAAAATTCAAAATTTGAAGGCCGAATTTCAAAATTCGGCTTTATTTTTCTTGCATAATGGTAAATGATAATTTGAAATTCGGCCTTATGATTAACTGGTATATCCACATTTTGATAAGATTAATAATTTCATTGGAACTGGTTTGTTGAAGTTCGAGCGAAAATGGCCTTATCACGACTTCAAAAGCAATCGCTGATATCTACTCGTAACTCAGAGTCAAATGTATCTAGATAGAATTAATTTCCTTGCAATCTCAAGCTGAAATCGAGATAGCACTATATTAGTCACTAATATACCTAATATAAAGCAAATATAATTTAAATACAATTCAGTAGTCGATCGATACGGACTAGAACTACAATTTGCCATTATGTGCCGACTAATAAGTGGAATTTTTTTAATTTCTGTACTAGCCATACTACGTTCTGCAAATGGTAAGGAAATAGTTTTCTCGTACGATAACTTCATAGTTCTCATTTTTTTTGTGTTGACAGGCTATGAATGGGTAGCTCTAAAATCAGGCGACCCCATTCCAGAAAATGCTGTTAAAATGGGAGAAGACAGCGATTCGTATGTAGGGCGGGTGAATTACTTCAATATTATAGTACCAGCTGAAGTTACCAGCCAAGGCGCTCGAGCTAAATATCTCACAAAGAGTATCGAAAAAAGCGAGTTTGAGGTTCTCGTGACTACTGAAGAATGCAAATGGGAACGATACCCCGAAACAATGGAAAATGCTGTACGCGCTGGAACTGCATGGAATGGAGAACCAATTTATGTTGGTAGATGCGATAATCGTGTTGAATACAATATCGTATCAATTTATTTAAGTTCCAAAAAATGGGACCCATCTTCTTGTCTAAGCGTCCGATTAATTTGCAATGTCAATGACAAATGGATTGATGCTTCATCTAAGAATATACCAAATAACACAATTAACAATGAAGATTCTCCCATCGCTCGACTAGTAGGACCTGTTACGTTTGTTCCTGGACAGGTGGACAACTACACTGCGATTGCGGAATATGAAGGACGTCAGTTGATGTCATCCAGTTATCAAGTTCTAGTTGGTGACCCATACGAATACAGTTGGACAAATCTCACTAACAATGTCGTTCCCGACTATGCTGTTGTCGCAGGCGAAAGCGAGAATGGGGAGCTTATATACATAGTAAAATGGAAATGGTTACGGGTAGAAAATTTTGTATTTTCAAAGTTTAACTATACGTCTCCTGGATACGAAATTCTGGTGAAAAATGTGACACACCTAAACTAAATAATTCAAAAACAAAACAAAAAGTTTAAACTCATTTTGAACGAAGACGATAAAAATAATAAGCTTGGCAATTCTGGTTGCCTGAAGTTAAAATTTTGAAAAAAAATTTTGCCTTTCTTTCTTATAAACTATTCATTAAAATTTAATTCAGCAGGTAGATTTATTTGTTTTATATATTTTAAGTGGGCAGACTCTACGCCCCTTAAATGGAAAATTCTTATTTTTTTATATTTCTCCTTTCGAACGACGCTCTACCAAATTTCAACATAATCTTCCATGTCGAATGTCAGCAACTTTAAATGTTCATACTCCTCTAAATATTGAAACGATTTTGGTTAAATTAAATAAATAGGCGGCGCAACATGCGGTAGAGACCCAAGGCCTAGCTTCTCGCAACCATTCGTTTTGTGTGAGTTTCTATTTTTTGGAACGAATGGAAGGGACCTACAATTTTATGGCGAGTCCGAACGGCTGAATTGAGAAGCTTTTTCAGGACAGTCATACTCTCGGATGTTTGTCAGACGTTCGCGAGAGGTGGCGCAGTAGAAAAAACCTTAAGATGTAATTTGTGTTTTTCCGGGAATCGAACCTGGGATCCCTCGCACAGTAGTCCAGCACACTAACCACTGCGCTACTGCGCCTACTAACGATTTTGGTTAACCCGAACTTTTGGCCCAGTAACATGCTAGTCAAGGAATTTATAAACCGGCCTCGCTCTAGAACTAGAAAACTTAAAGAATTAGCCTTCTTCTACCAAAATGTAAGAGGGTTAGGGACAAAGTGCACCAAATTCATGCTTAGTATGTATAGCTGCACATCAGACGTCATTGTTCTTTCTGAAGCCGGATTAGATGAAAACTTTAAGGATGCCGAACTATTTCCTTCAAACTTCTTTGTCAACCTTGGTGATCGAACCGAAGAAAACAGTGCTTACGAGCGGCTTGGAGGTGTGCTTATAGCCGTAAAAATGGATTACAAGGCTAAGGATGTTGATATCAATGACTTCTCTGACATTGAAATTTGCTGCAGCAGAATTGACCTGACATCATCGAGTAAAATATATATGGTATGTGTTTACATTCCACCTCGGTCACAACTACATAATAGTAATTAGGTACTTGGACGCTATCCGCTACATTGAGGCTGAAGGTCCCATGTCTACCTCTGTTTTTTTTTTTTTTGTTTTTTAATACTTCTCCCGCGAAACTATAACGCTTTAACAGCGCCCCGAGATGCTTGGAGATGTATGTTAGTTCTGCACTTAAATTGCTGCAAATTGTAGTCTTCTGGAAAAAAAAATCCCTAAATCTTATTTATAAATCCTCTAGAGATTGTCGATTCACCCCAATCACTCTGTGTAAAAAACTACCAAAACCGTACTTTGGACTTAATCTTTTCCAATAATAGTACTGAAAGTTTTGTGTCTAGATGCCTTACACCTCTGGTCCCGGAAGATGCTTATCATTATCATCCTTCTTTACAGTTATTTTGTATTCTTGATGTTATTAATATTATTTGTGAAGAGCTTAGCAATTATGACTGGTGCCCCATCTTTCACTTACTATGCCTTACATTCTATCCGGTTATTAATAAGCTAATTTTTAAATGTGTTCCTGTAATTCGTGTAAATGACACCATGATAGATTCTTGTTCCTAGGATAATGAAGTCACTCGTGGCCTAAAAACACGAAAAATTAGAGCTTATACGAAATGGCGGAGTAGTTTGTTGAATGAGGACTTTTTGTTGTATAGACGATTAAAATCTGAACTTCAAATTCCAGGCCTAATAAGAGTGATGGTGATGTCTGTATTTCTATCTCCCATACAAAGCCAATATTCGACCCATGTATCTCTCTGTCTGTTGAAAACACCTTAGCTTAGGTGAATGAAATTTTGTGAGAAGACTTTTTTTTTTTTTGCCAGGTTGGTATTAAAAATTGTCGGTCAAGTAGTTCTGGTACCTCCCATACAAAACCAATATTAGACACATTCATGTGTGTACCTTACCTGTACAGTACATACAGTGGAGGGTATCAAAGCATCGGCTTGTTTATTCAATCTGTTTATTCAGATATTGATTCAATTATAGAATTATAGAATAGAAGAATTCTTTTGCGACCTTGACGAATTTACCATTCCTATTTTTAATAATGTTGACATTTCTGAAGATGCCGTGTTAGCAAATTAATTTGCTATTAAACCCCAAATTTATTTGCAATTAAGGCCCCAATGGTCGCCTTCCGTTTTTCTCAAACAATTTGCTGTTCCTCTACATAAAATATTATGCCATAGGTTAGGTATATGTATTTGACCTATCTAACAAGTATTTTTCCATCTATCTGGAAGAACTCGTTTATTGTCCCTATTTTTAAATCGAGAAAATAAAATAAAATAGAGAACTATAGAGGCATTTGTAAACAGTGCACTATTCTAAAATTATTTGATATGTTGGTTACTGACAAATTGAATTTTCTTTGCAAATCTTTGATCTGCAATGCATAACATGTGAAGAAGCGATCGACTGTTACAAACCTTCTTTCGTTTACAAATTTTAGAATTTCTGAAATCGTTAAGGGAAACCAAGTGAATGCAATTTATAGAGATTTTAACAAAACCTTTGACTGCGTGGACCATAAAATATTGCTATATAAGCTTGATAAATTATGATTTCCACACACTTTCTTTCGTCATCACTTTTCCAAAAAAAAATTGTGTTACGTCTGGTGTTCCTCTAGGGTTGCCAGATTAAAAAATATGAAAAGGGGGACATCGTGAGTTTTCTAGGGAGACGAGTAGCGTTCAAAAAGGGGCAAACATTTTTTTTTAACACCAGAGTCAAAAAAATGTGAAATAAAAATAATATAATGTAGGTACATATTTTATTTTATTTCTACATAATGTATAAACAACAAAAATAAATAATAATTCACTAAAAACGAATGAGAAACAAAAGCAATATAGTTTGCTTGCACTTCAAATGGATGTGTTCACAGACAAATTTGTTAAATATATTGAAAGAAATTATTTTCAAAGTTTTCAATTGAATGTTTTCTATTATTGAATTTTGACATAATAAGGGGGACAGTGGTTTGTATTAGGGGGGAAAACCAGCATTTTTGTATGAAAAAGGGGGACGTCTGGCATCCCTATGTTCCTCAAGGAAGCCACATAAGTCCTCTTTTGTCTTATTTGTAAACGATGTTGTTAATTTTGTTCCGGAGTATCGTATGCTTTTATATGCGGATGACTTTAAGTAGTATCTGCCAGGTAAACACGATGATTCTTTCCTACATTTAAATAATTGCCTTTAAGTGATTTTTCTGACCCATATGTTATCAAAGTTCTCTATCGTTAAATTTTTAGAATATGGGTCCATTGTTTGGTGTCCCTTTTATAAAGTTCATATTTCAAGACTTGAATCTATCCAAAAAAGATTTTTCAGGTTCACCTTAAGAGGGCTTCCTTAGTTAGTAACTAACCCTCCTATCAATCAAGGCTACAATTGATTCCGGAAAAACACAAATTACATCTTAAGGTTTTTTCTACTGCGCCACCTCTCGCGAACGTCTGACAAACATCCGAGAGTATGACTGTCCTGAAAAAGCTTCTCAATTCAGCCGCTCGGTCTCGGTATAAAATTGTAGGTCCCTTTTATTCGTCCCAAAATTAGAAACTCACACAAACGAACCCCTCCTGTTGCGCCACCTATTTTTTATTTTTATTTTTTTTTATTTAGGTAATAATATTTTTATAAACTAAGTATTGTTATAAACTAATGTCTATGAAAATCTATGTATTTTGTTGACAAAAAAAAAAAATTAAAAACATTCTACGGCAACTGATCGTGGCCCAAATAACGGATTTTCAAAAGTGGGCATGTACCACTCCTCCTGAATGGAAAATATAACATTTTTAATTTTTTTTCCTTTCTGTACACAGCAAGTCCTATCGCTCTACCAAATTTCAACAATTCACGATAATCGGAAGTGGCATAATAAATAATAACCGAATTTAAAAAGTGACTGTATACCACGCCCCCTGAATGGAAAATCTGAAGTTTTCGCCTTTTCCCAGTATACCTATGAGCCACAGGATCTGCCATACTACCAAGTTTCAGGATTTTAGGTTCTAGGATGGCCGGAAGTGCTTTATAATTTTGATGCTCATCTTATAAGTGAGTGAGTGACTGAGTCAGTCAGTTACGGTTTTTGTGATTTTTGGGCTCCTGTATTCTGAGTACCACTTATGCTACTATTAGTGAGGTGGAACTTTTTAATGGGCTTGGTAAATGCAATAAATTTGAAGTTTTTGGCTCAATTGGTTTCGAAGTTAGAGGGGGTGCCTTTACTCGAGAACTTGGCTGTGGTACTGCCGTGCCCTTTGATACAAATGGCAAGTTGAATAAAAATAAAAATGTTTGCCACTTTTCAAGACTAATTTTTCGAAATCTCCATACCAAATTTGAATTCCTCCGAGTGTGTTAGCCTGGAGCCAGATTTTCGGCTTTCTTTTAGATAGATCAAATGAAACTATATCTTTAAGAAATAAGGAAAAAAAATGGACTGTATCGCTTTAGTAATTTTTAAATCTACAGCACTGGGACACAAACACAAATAGCCCGCTGTTACACATAAATATTTTTACCTGATAGCTACCTACTAATATGGTAGTTAAGGGGGATTTTTTCACTTAAATGATAGTAACTTTCCGCTACAAATTGTCAGAGGCTTTCTATATGATATATCCACTTTGTGATTAGATTGATAATTTCATTGGAGCTGGTTTATTGAAGTTCGAACGAAAATGGCCTTATCACGACTTCAAAAGTAATATGTATCTAGATACAATTAATTTCCTTATAATCTCAAACTGAAAACGAGATAGCACTATATTAGTCAGTAATAGATAGATATGCTATAATATAAAGCCAATATCTTTTAAATACAATTCAGTAGTCGATCGATACGGACTGGAACTGCAATCTGCCATTATGTGCCGACTAATAAGTGGGATTTTCCTAATTTCTGTACTAACGATACTACGTTCTACAAATGGTAAGGAATTCTTTTTCTCTTACGACATTCTCTGACATTTTTTTTGTGTTGACAGGCTATGAATGGGTAGCTCTAAAATCAGGCGACCCCATTCCAGAAAATGCTATTAAATTGGATGAATACAGCGATTTATATGTAGGGCGGGTGAATTACTACAATATTATAGTACCAGCTGAAGTTACCAGCCAAGGCGCTCGAGCTAAGTATCTCACAAAGCGTATCGAAAAAAGCGAGTTTGAGATTCTCGTGGATACAACTGAAGATTGCAAATGGGAACGATACCCCGAAACAATGGAAAATGCTGTACGCGCTGGAACTGCATGGAACGGAGAACCAACTTATATTGGCAGATGCGATTATAATGGTGATGACAAAATTGTATCAATTTATTTAAGTTCCAAAAAATGGGACCCATCTTCTTGTCTGAGCGCCCGATTAATTTGCAATGTCAACAACAAGTGGATTGGTGCTTCATCTGAAAATACACCAAATAACACAATTAAAAATGGAGATGCTCCCATCGCTCGACTAGTGGGACCTTTTACGTTTGTTCCTGGACAGGTGGACAACTACACTGCGATTGCGGAATATGAAGGACGTCAGTTGATGTCTTCCAGTTATCAAGTTCTAGTTGGTGACCCATACGAATACAGTTGGACAGATCTCACTAACAATGTGGTTCCCGACTATGCTGTTGTCGCAGGAGAAAGCGAGAAGGGGGAGCTCATATATATAGTAAAATGGAAATGGTTACGGGTAGAAAATTTTGTATTTTCAAAGTTTAACTATACGTCACCTGGATACGAAATTCTGGTGAAAAATGTGACATACCTAAACTAAATAAAGTAAAAACAAAACAAAAAGTTTAAATTCATTTTGAACAAAGACGTTTCCATAAATATTCGGGGTGCCATTATTATTGTCAATTTCGTGTTCTCAATATCTATATATCTAAATGTTCCTATCTACAAATGTACCTACATAGAAAACAGCTCAACGGTGGTGTCGTAGGTATTATGCGACAGACAGACGAAATTTAATATGACAGCAAGCTTATAGTCGTCGGCATAATTATTTATAAATAATTATGCATACATTTGAACTTACTTCATGTAAATTTTGGCATCAATGGAATGGTCATTTAAATTTGAATGATACAAAACTTTCCTTAACCTATTAAGTACCCATTGAAAATTTAGAACTTTTGTAAAAGTCTACTTTTTTGACTTTTTTCCTCGGTAAAAAAAAAATTTTTTAATGCAAAAAGTTTCTTCAAACAATTCTAATAGTGACTGCTAAAAAATTTTCAAAAATCTCTTCGCTAATATTTTTTATAATTTTTTGAAAATTGCTAAAAATGACTATTTTAGCCACTTTTTCCTCCTTTTCATACAAATTTTTTTTTGAGATCATCCCATTCAAAAAATCAGAAAAAATATTAGCGAACAGATTTTTAAAAAAATTTTTTTGCAGTCACAGTCACAGTAAATAATTATGCCGACGACTGTATATCGTGCTATCAAGTTTTTATTGTCCGATTAATACTTTGTTATATTTGATATATTCGAACAAAGACAACACCTAGATATACATATTTGTTGTGTCTCGTGTTATTTCCAAATAATCTGCGCGATATTATTTTACGCAACTGAATCAGGCTAATCGATCTCGCTTCCGAGCGAATTATCATCATACGATACCCGCACACCTAAAACCGTCAAACATATTGATCAATTTTTAATCGAGCGACGCAGGCAGAAAGTTACGAGCGGTCAGCAAAGACCCGCACCACTACACTTAATGCATATATCCATCACACAACACAACCGAACTTACTTGCATAGGTAGCAATACAGCGCGGGGTGGAATTGAACCTCAATCAATACTATCTGCCTCCAGTTCAGAGCTCAGAGTTTACAGTAAACGGATAAAGGACATCATACAACTCAATATTTTAGTGATTGTAGTGTAAAAGGCCATTTGGCTGATTCGACAAATCCTTACAGCAATATGACAAATCGATTTTATTAAAAGAAAAACGTATCGTTAAATACGAATAATAAATCTATCGGCAAGCTTCGTCTACGTGTAATACTTATCTACTGACATTTTGATATATGTTTTTCAAAAAAAACAACAACTCATATTTTATCTGAGTTCCAAGCAAATGTCCACACGCCTACGCTTATCATTATTATTTTTTACGACCTTGTACAAAAAGTGACCCATACAAAAGAAAACGCCCATTTACGTTGATGTCAGACAGAAACGCTGCACATATTTTGACACATAATTCAAAACTTTGCCAGTGTATCATCAAACTTTTAATTAAATACAAACATTTCAATGAAAACCTCCAAAATGTATGCGAATCAAACCTGTCAATTTACCCAGCGATCGTGGAAAAATCCTCACCATACCAACGATAAGTAAAACAAAGTGATTGAGCATGATCATTCTAAAAATACCAAATTAACTCATCCTAATGTCACCCACATTCGAGCATCCATGATTTCTTTAAAAACACACGAATTCAATTCGAAAAATAAACTCTATACCTATAACTACATAACATATGCCAACCCTGTTCGTTCGTTCGTCTTTCCAATGTCACACATGGGACGACCGACGAACAATCGTTAAAATCAGAATTGTTTTATATTATTTTATATCTGCACTATTAAGTAAATTTAAAAACATCACTATACAATAATGCGAACCAACTATAAAATGATTTTGGTATTTTTCTTGGCCCGTTTGGATCAAATTTCCGGTTGAGCAATGACGTTTGTTTGAATATGTCAAAGCGTCTCGTTCTCGTTCTTGTCGCTGTGTGCAGCTGTTTGGTTGCTAATTTTCCTGTAATGACAGCGAAATCATTTCTGGGGCTAATTGAAAGGATTTTTCTCAGCCAGCGCAATGAATAAATTGGCCATATTTTCATGTCTCTTTATGTCGGTTTTGGCTTTGTTGTTGGTTGTTTAGGATTTCTTTTAAAAATGTTTAAACAAATTTTTGAATTTTTATTACGACCAGGTGTTAAAAGTACAATCTGTTTCAGCTTGGTATAGTTTTCAATGCCATAGCTTTTGGGAATTTGTTTACGCCATTTGCAGCACATTAGGAAGTCATTATATCGCACCTCTCAATATAGAGATGATTATTTTTCAACGAAACGGAACAGTTGTGGTCTGTTTGGCGGAACACGGTGTTTATTGGAATTTGTTTGAAAGGTAAATAATTTCGGATGAAAGGTTGCTTGCAATATATTTTTGAAGCGATTATTTTGGAAATGGTGCAGATGTACCAGCAACGATGTGTAGTTATTTGGAATTAGCTTCCTAAATAAACTGAATGGGGTGGCCTGAGATATTTTAAAAAAAAAATTGAGGAATATCTAATAACTTGGATATGGCTGGCTATTGCACATGTTTGACAGATTTTCTCCAAGGAGTATGTGGAAGAAACAGTTACAGCAATTGGAGCCTAGGGAACAAACATTTCGAAACACAAATAATTATATTTCCCTTTTCCTATTTAAAACCATTCAGATCCATATTATGAAGATGAGCCCTAGGAGTCTTGAAAGTTCCAAAAGAAGGTTGGACAATCGCATAGTAGGTAATTTGGATGGGATCATGACGTAATCTCGAATGACAAAAATCTCGAAAGTTAAAAATCTCGAAAGCTAAAAATCTCGAAAAGTTTTTTTTTTAATCTCGAATGCAAAAATTTCGAAAAAATCTCGAACTAAAAAGTTAATTCGAGATATTTTATTTGCACCCACTCCATATCCAAACATTAAACCCAAGCAGAGGGGTTGCAGGGGGGCAGCATGCCCCCCATATGTATCTCACTTTTTAACACCATTTTTAATATTAATTCGAGATTTTTGTTATTCGAGATAATGCTTTCTAGATTTTTTTTTCGAGATTTTTGAAATTCTAGATTTCGAGATATTGGGGTAGACCCAATTTGAGGTTTTGTCACTTCAAGGTCTCTCTGCAGTAACCCCCCTGTATACCAATCGCGCAGTGTGTATAAGGTTCAGTCAGTTCGCGGATATTTTTGAATTTTTACACCTTTTTGTTCATTATGGTCAGGGTTATATATAGAATATAGTATGCCTGTATATTTCGAAATTGGCCAACGTACGGTTGCCAGAAATAATTTGAAGAAAGTAGTTATCCAGTATGAAAATCCCGGACTTTCCCGGACAAAATAGAATCTAAAAAAAGAGTACAAATCTAGGACTTAGGACAAAAATGCGCTTATATTGCAGTAACTACTTCATGTTTTAAGGCCATGTGTCATTTGCGCTAAGTAATTATTCTCGGCTGATTTTCTTGCATATGAAAGTGTTGAAAATAAAAGTTGACTAAACTCAAATCTAAAAATAGAGATATTTCCTTAGTCAGATACTCAATATTTTTCCAACTTCCAATTCCAATTGGTTGGAAAGGGGAAGAAATAAAGGAAATCAATTTCTCGGATTTTGGAAATTGTGCTTGGGAACCGAGTTATTGGCGACAAAATATATTTCGTATTTTACAAACAAAAAGATTGCCGCATTAAACAAAAAAAAATATATTTTCGCTGGATTTTTTACGTTTTCGAAATATTATTTTAGGGTTTCAAACATCAGCAAAAGTCGTTCCACTGCAGGGTGAAGAGAAAGCCTGAATTGTTTAAAAGTGCCATTATTTTATACTTTTTAAAGTGATTAAATTTTAAATCGACTTCAATAGATCGCATACTGTGGTGAACATAAAACACTAGTAATTTTTTCATTCAGTGTTTTCGAACCTTTCTTTTGTCGATTACCAAAGTTGGTATTACAATAATATATGTGGTGAACATAAAACACTAGTAATTTTTTCATTCAGTGTTTTCGAACCTTTCTTTTGTCGATTACCAAAGTTGGTATTACAATAATATTTTTCAGAATTCACTTGACATTTTCAATCTCTGTTAATTTCGAATTTCCTTTTCTCTTGACGATGAAAAAATGAAAAACCCGGACAATCTAGAAAAACTATCCCGGACGTTCCCCGCATAAGCGAAAAAGAGTACATGTCCGGGAAAATCCGGACGGCTGGCAACGCTAGGCCAACGTAAGTTTGACCGCCTATAGGCTCAATATCAATCTTCTGTTTAATCACACTTAGCTTTGTATATTCCGTTGCAGAACAACAATAAATGCATTTTTGTTTGTTTCTTTGCAAGTCAATCTGGTTTCCCGTTTTCCAGAATATGCATATACTCCGGCACCCAGAAAAGATACACTTTGTTGGCGGCAACTTTCATTGATTTGATTATCTCTAACAGAGGGACTATTTTACACCTTCCTAAAAACGATGGATCTGCCCCATTCGGCATTGAGCAACTCAGAAAAGTTTTCGCTTCATCTGCTTAAGATGAATAAAGTCCACTACTATTCCTTCAATGATATTGGCACTTACTGCTAGAAAACCTTGCTTGCAGATCTGTGATTATGGTATAACTTTTTGCTGAGATCCCTTATAGAGGCTTCAGTTTTTTTGAGCGGATTTAACGACAAAAGGTTTTCGCGAAGTCCACAAGAATTCAAACCTTATGGGCTATCTTCCAATTCCTGATGGTTTCTTAATAAATGCTGTTATTTTCTCCCCACCCATCCGCAAGCATCTCCTGCAGAGGCAAATATCAACTACCTAGGTATATGCTGTTATTTCTGCAAAATAAATGAACACCTCAGTAAAGTTCCATTTGAGTAAATTAGAGAATTATTTATTTCTATCTTCCTTTTTGTTCCTATTTCTACCCAAAATCCTTCTCTTCATCGCTCCATGGTATAAACATATTAGGGTCAGTTTTGCTTAGAAGCAAGACTTTTTTGACTATTCCAACCATCTTGGTTCATACCTTCAATTCACTCAGGCCTATAACTCCCTCTACATCAAGCGAATCCCTAAATCTTTTTTCTGATTAGTTAACCGCAAGAAAAAAACTGACGGTTACACTCCATCCCTCTTGAAAATATACCTTCAAGTGATCATCACTCTATTGCTGGTTTTTTTTGGCACCTTTTTTAAACAATATTTTGCCGACATCTCCTTTGTACCAGATGCCTTTTATTTCAATTACCTATACCTACTTAACTAATCCATTGGCCCCTTCCTCTCTCAAACTACTATAACTGAAAATAAATTACAAAAACTTAGATAAATATTCACCAGGCCCAGATGGTATTCGCGCTATATTTCTCAGAAAGTGTTCCCTCGTTCTCTCCTACCCCCTTTCGCATCTCTTTCTCTTTCTCCTTAGAAAGTGATAAAAAATCGATGTTATTGCAACCGATTTTAGTAAAGCTTTTGATAAAAGATCAAATTTATTAATACTTTTCAAATTATCTGCCCTCGGCTTTGAACCAATACTACTGAAATGGATATCCTCTTATCTGGAAACCCCTTTTTATAGTGTTAGATTCAGGTCCGTCCTATCTGTCCCTTAACTGGCAACTACAAGGTCACCTAGGTCTCCATCTCTTCATATTAACTATAAATTATCTGGAAAGGGTCATTAAACACTCACCTATTTCTCTCCATGCCGACGATAATAAATTTTTCAAACACATATCTTTATCACAAGGCCCCTGGCTTGCTTTAAAAAAAATCTAGATAGTTTTTCTATTTGGTGTCTCAAAACCTGTCCAGAGCTCCTCCATATTCTTTAATACAAACCCTCATAATTTCAGATACCCCCGCCTTTTCTTTTTTTTTCGTTCTTATTCCTGATAAATGTATCACGAAAGTTTTGTGCAACCTAGTCATGCATGAATTACTTTATTTATTTTACGTACATAAATTGTATAATTTTATTCGACATTTTTAACCAAAATTTCATATCCGCTCCTTTCGTTGACCGCCTCCTGAAAAGTTAAAAATCCCAAGGCCTTATTATTTAGTCTCGATACGTATATTAACCCCATTTCGTCGGAGATCCCAGCTGCAACAGCATAACTTGGAATTTCACCATTTGTGGCAAATTTCCAACTATATTCATTGGTGTCTCCAACTAGCACTTGGTAATAGATAGAGCTAATTTTATGTCTGTTATAAGTTGCCGTTGCCATGCCAGTACTGTTTAATGTAATCTGTCCAGAAATAAAGAACGAAGGTCCCATCAGTCGGGCAAAAAAGGTTTTCTTATAATCTATCGATATTCCACCACCGACTGCATTGTATGGTATGGTCCCCGATGAGGAGTCAACCCACTTATTGTTGTCTTCACACATTAGGAAACGCATCGAGTTGACGATTCGTTGATAAGTCTTTATGTTCCTCGAAGAAAAAACAATTGGTTCGACATGATAATCGATTTTGGAAGGATATGATAGTCGTCCAACAAAAATTGGTTCTCCATTCCATGCAGATCCAGCACGTACAATTTTCTCTGTTAGTAATTCATTGAAGGACATCCATTTGCATTCCTCGTTAGCCACGAGAACTTCGTACTCGTTTTTTGTTTTTATTTCCAGGAAATTGGAAGTAGAACGAATAGTTGCTCCTTCGTTGGTAATCTCAGCTGGCAGTACTAAATTAACGTGTCTTGCTCGTCCAACATACGCGGTTATATTGCCGTTGTTTAATGGAACCGCATTTTCTGGAATTGGATCACCAGATTTTGATGCTATCCATTTGTAGCCTGTAATTAAAAATTAGTTATTGTTACAAGGAGATATTTAAAATTGTTTTAAGTACGGCTGATTGATGTAAAATGCGTAAATACTGAACATTTCTTTCTTACCATATGAAGAGTGAAGTTTGGCGACTAAACAAATTATCAGCACAGCGTTAATTAGTCGGTACATCCTCTGGAACTAAGTATCTACAACTGTATTGTTCTCGAGCGATCTTCGTCTTTTATAGGCGAATTTATTTATTTTCCAAAAATTCTATTTTCAGCTCGGCTACCGTTCTTATTTAAAAAGTAAAGAAAAAATTAGGTACTCCTTGTGCTCATGTACGGGCGTATTATACACGTTTGGGAATTTTGCATTGTTAAGGAAGCACGTAATTGTTTGCACATTATTGTTTTTCATCGAGAATTTCATTATCCAGCAAAGTATAAATTTGACAAATTATTTATAAGACGTTACAATGCTGTTTATATTCGTCTTTAAAGTTTGGAAAACCATTTGTATACCCTCAACAGGAGTGTATACATATGTATTTACTTTGTTAATATATTTGTAACGTCAAGAAGGAGACACCATCTATATATATAACAAGTGAAAGTGTTATCACCCTCTTTGATACCCTCCACTGCATAAAAGTCATGCAAAATGTTTGCCAGTCTAATATTGGTTTTGTATGGGAGGTACCAGAACTACTTGACCGACATAGCCCATTTTCAATACCAACCTGACGACGGTAAAAAGAAGTCCTCTCACAAAATTCCAATCACCTAAGTCGATTCGTTTGGATGCTATCGTGATTTCAACAGACAGAGAGTCACATGGGTCAAATATTGGCTTTGTATGGGAGGTAACAGAACTACATGACCGACATGGACCATTTTTAATACCAACCTGACGACCGTAACAAGAATATCTGTCACAAAATTTCATTCGCCTAAGTCGATTCGTTTGGACGCTATCGTGATTTCAACAGAAAGAGGGACACATGGGTCTAATAGTGGTTTTGTATGGGAGGTACCAGAACTTTTGTGAGAAATAAGTCCTCTCACAAAATTTCATTCCCCTAGGTCAATTCGTTTGGACGCTATCGTGCTTTCAACAGACGGACAGACAGACAGACAGACAGACAGACAGACGGACAGACAGACAGACGGACATGGCTAAATCGATTTAGAATGTGATCCTGATTCAGAATATATATACTTTATAAGGTCTCTGGTGACTCCTTCTTGGCGTTACAAATGTAATGACAAAGTGAATATACCTTCCTGTGGAGGGTATAAAAATGAGTTCTAAAATGTGTTCGGATACGTATAACTTGAAAACCACCGACTCTATTGCGCCCATATTTACAGATAATCTTAGGTATTAGCCCAGGAGTACACTGAAGGAGATTGGTCAAAATTGGACAAAGGGGCGTGGCAACTCCCATACAAAAAAAAACACTCAAAATCGTATACAGTCGAGAACGGCTAAGTGGAAAACGGATAAGTGGAAAAATCGCCTAAGTGAAACGCGTTTCAATACCCCAAGACATTTCACTCGATTTCTATACAAATTTGTTCGTATAAGTGCAAAACGGATAAGTGAAAATTTCTTATAAGTGCACAATTTTTCGAACCACGGAATGAAGTTTTACACTGTTTTTAAAACGGATAAGTGCAAATGTAAAATATATTTTTTAACATTTTTACATACCTACAAATTGCACCTGACAACACTTATCGTTATCACATATCTATATGTACATAATATAATATGCATCAATGGCATATCGCTCTTCCGGTCCGACTGACATTAATTTCACCATTGGCTTCACTTGGTAATTCACTCATTCAAGAAAACTGTTTCTGGTCGATTCCACTCATGTATTGGTAAAATGGGAAAATTTCAGCTATAACTGCGGTGCATAAATTGAATTTGTGTAAGTGCTTCTTGAGTGAATTCTGACTTGAAATCGAGAAGATCATCCGAAGAGTATTCTTTGTGACAATGGAATGGGTTCAGAAAAGATATTTTGATTTTGGAGGATCCGGGAGGCTTATTTTCGCCCAAATAAATTATTCTTCCTCGTCGTCTGTGAATTTCGATTCTTCGTCGATATGATTATCCATATGAAGTTCTTATGCTTCCATCAGATCTGAGATTTTTCGACGAAGAATCGAAATCCACAGACGACGAAGAAGAATAAGATGACGAAGCTGATAGCAATCGCTCCCAAATTAAGTTAAATTTTTGTTCTGAATAATTGCTTTTCAAGAGGCTTTTAGTAATTGTGTTTTGAAAAAAAATTGTGAATGACGTAAAACAGCTGTTCAAGGTATGTGTAAATCTCGAAAATCGAGATCGGAAAAAAGTGATCCGGATAAAAAAAAAATTGATTTTTTTCCCAATGGAACATAAAAAGTGATATAGATAAAAAAAAATTGATTTGTTGTTCAAATGGAAAACCACATTAAATATTTAGAGTAACAGTTGAGCTTGAAATTGTGCACCTTATTAAGTAGGCACGTACAAGTGCAAAAATTGTGCATTTACGGGTAAGTGCAAAAATGTGCACTTACGGATAAGTGCAAAGAACGTATAAGTGCACACAAAGTTGAGGTCCAGACGTTGTGCACTTATCCGTTCTCGACTGTATCTCGAAAACTGCAAAATCTATTAAGCTCAAATTTACAGATAATCTTAGGTATTGGCCCAGGAGCCAGGAGTACTCCTCTAGAGATTGGTCAACATTGGACAAAGGGCGTGGCACCGCCCATACAAAAAAACATTCAAAATCTTATACATATCTCGAAAGCCAGTCCTAGGGGTATTGGCCCACGAGTGCTCCTCTGAAGATTGGTCAAAATTGGACAAAGGGCGTGGCACCGCCCATACAAAAAAAAACACCAAAATTGGACAAAGGGGCATGGCGCGACCAAATTGGATACTTTCCTCTACGGGTTAGGAAAAAAAAAAACGTAAAAGTAATCGATTTGTTTTGTTTCTCAAATTGATTTCCAAATTTCAATTGCATCTGTTTCGATCGTTAACTTTCTTCACTGACTATTTCAAAGGTAAATTTTTGATAGTGAACAATGTATGTGCGATTTATACAAAGTGATGATCATTTACAGTTCGATATTTGTTTCGATGCCAAGAAGAGACAATGGTAACAGTAGCCGGGGTTCTCAGAATGGCCGCTGAACCAGTGAAGCTATCCGCCTTCATTTTCTATTAAAAAAAATAATTGAACAAAAAATATCAAACTAGATCTTGAAATATTTAAAATAACTATTTTAGGCAGAACAACGTTTGCCGGGTCAGCTAGTAAAGTATAAAATCAAGATCAAATTCTGAGTCCCTTGAAAAAGTTTTTAAATTAAAATTAAAATCATTAGAAAATTTATCGAAGATAAAAAGAAAAATTTAGAGAAGAATCAATTAAGTACAAAATTTTAACAAACAATTTTCATATATTGACTTTAAGGGACGTTAAAATATTTTGTGGCTGGATTATACAAAGTTTTTAACATTAATATGTCCTACTAAAATGTTTGTCAACAAGACAACAGCAACAGATTGTTGCTTTTTTAGACCTATTTGAAGACCCTAAAGAAAACTTAAAAGAGCATTGGTGTTCACTTGCTTCTGACACTCACTGTATATAACCGAAAATTCGAATCAAAAAAAAAATTATTGAAGAAATTTAGATATGAAAAAGTTACTCGGTCACAAACGTACATAATGCAGTCGCTCCTTCATGTATTTTCATAACTATTTGGTCAGACTTATGATTTGATTTCTATCAAAGTGACTGCGTGTCTTATTGTTATTTTCTTAAATTTGTTACCGCTTACAGCAATAATTCGATAGCCACTCACTGACCAAATACTATAATGAAATCTCCCTTAAACGGACAGCTAACATTTTAATCGAAAAACAACTCCTGATCAATGCCGGACCCAAAGTGATCTAAGGAACTGCTACGACCTTAAAGACTCAATGCCTATAGTGGTAAGGTCATTAATGTCATTACCGGAGCGATTTGCAAAGACTGGGCTTGTTTAGCAACAAGTGCAGATTATTCAGTGGTCTCCTATACGATGCATGGGTGAAGTGAATACCTAACGTCGGGAATAATTATTATGGATTACATTAACTTAAGCTGAATTACTCTCATTAAATCCTTGTTGAATTCAAATGTTACCGCGCCAACATTCACATTCACAATTATTTGATACTTACGTACTTATAGGTGGCACAACAGTCGGGGTGGACCTTGGCCTTAACTAAAATGACTCACCAGTTAGAGCGGTACCTGTTTAACTGCCTCGAGTTACCCACATCAAGTTGGTTGAAGTTTTTTTTATTTGTTCGCCTCACCTAAGGCCATGTCCGTATTAATGTGCTGACACTCTCGGTTGAAAAGACGCTAGGGCCGAATGGTTTTTGTCCATTCGCTCTATATGTCTAGGACATATAGACGAAACGGGTTGATAAGCGGGTTTGTACAATATATCCCTGGTTGTAGGAAAAAGAAAGAATTGAAAAGAGTGACTCTTCGCTTTATCTCTCCGCATATGCCATATTGCGATGTACAGCCGAGGTAGACACGTCGCGTTAATTACTTCAAAGCTATATTTCTGTCCATCGTGAGGATTTGCCTAAGTCTTCGATGTTAGGAATCTTCCTCACTAACAGCTGAACACATCTTCGTCGGCTCCGTTTTAATACCTGCAAATACGTCAATAGCGGCTTGCCGCGTTCTTCCGATAATGTTATAATACCATCTACATATGAACGGAAATGACGCTTAGATGATTCACAGGCTCTTTATAGACCAAGTCATCTTTAGGTGCTTTGAAAAACTCTGCCGGTAGACCATCTGCACCCTCTCTTCTTTCTTTTCAACTCTTCAGCACCAACTATAAATCTACTACAGTTTTTTCATGTTCATCTTTGCAGGATTCTCTTGGGGCTTTGTATTCTTGGGCAGATCGTTTTGAATTTCTGATAAACACAGTGCCATAGATTCGACCGCCCGCTTCCATGCTATTTTTTGTCTGGGAAGTCTAATTTCTTCCCCTAGCAGCCCTGGTTTCGGTCTGCATGTACCAGCCATCCATCAGTCCTCATCTAAAGTGAGTATTCGTTGTGGTTGCCTAGTGAAACCCAGAAAATAGCTGGTGTTACTTCTGCTAGTCCGTCTGCTATGAGGTTAATGAAGACTCGATCGGTCGAAGTTTAGGGATCTCTTCCTATAGTAGCCTTGAAACGTCACATTTTGACAGCATCTGTGGTGGTGTGCTGAATGTACGCATCAAGTAATGATCCAAGTCTATATTGGTCAGGGTCACTCAGAATGTTCGGACATCCAAGACAATTTGGTTAACGGTTATATGATCTAAACACCGCCAATTCTCCTTATTTATATTGCATTTTTGGAATCAATGATGATGTTTCTCATCGTAGCAAGTCGATTAGTCCAGAGGTATTGTCGTACATGTGCTTTTCCACTGTAAAATCAAAAATTTGATTTTTCTTTGGTTCCTTTATTTCCACTTAATATTTATACATAACCTACAAGTCATTCAAATTGCACGAACCTTACACCACTCAGTGTACAAGCAACACACATCCTTATGAGACTTTTCAACGTCCTTCCTTGTGACTAATTCCGTTACATACTTACTATTACGTGTATAGCTATAGATAATGTCATCATCATTTGAAATTTGTTCTCATTGCTTTCTTCCAGATTCCAAATCATCAACATCATCAACGACCCAGAATGGAGGTGACAAAACAGAAGAAAACATCAACTTAACATCCTCCCCCGGATCGCATACCACCACACTTAAGAGCGATGTTATCAATACCTTCCAGAAATGGCAGACAACAGTGGAGTCAGTACGCTATGTGACAACGAAGACCTTCACGGTACCCGGTTACAACAAAGCAACAACAGACAAGAAAAAATCACCCACCCCAGAGGTGCCACAACCAACCAACAACAACAACAATCCAGGTACCTACATATAGTTTCTTCTAGTATATCCCATTTCTAATAGTTTTCCATATAAAACGCATACGCCTGTCATGATTCCTACCAAGCTATAGTCTTCCATTACATATTTTGGTTTAGGTTTTTGGTTTTGCTCCTTTCATCGCATACATTGTCATTGCATCTCTTTACCATGTGTGCCATTCGCCTGCTATATAGCTCTATAGTCTTCGATGAGTAAAAAATTTTCTGCATTTTTAACCACACGCACAATAATTCATCTCACATTTACGGAATACGGCCTACGGGGGGTAATTTGAGCCCCCACTCGAATTTCTCAACTAAAAGAACGACGAAAGTCCACACACAGCCACACACGTACATATATAAGTAGGTACCTCGGTTCATTACATCTGGCACGATCCATCGGCTCCTGTGGTGGCATCTGTGGGCCTATATATCCGTACCAACTACAAAATGTCACTTCATCCATGTCATTAGGCACAAATCCATATAGGGTAAGAGTAGAGACACTCCAGCTCAGATGAATTCATATCTATTTATGATAGATCTACGATTGAGATGGATTTGTGGTGTAACCGACGAAACCGAATGCTGACAGTTTGTTTTATTCAATACCTCTGTGTATCTTTTCTTTTCTCCAACTCATATGCATGAACTAACTCATCTTAAACGAAAGCAACTGCAACTAGAAAGAAGAGTCTTAAAAATAGAAAAACCACCAAACGATCTCATGCATGCATCCTAATAAGGGCGCCAATGATGCTCTCCTCTGGATATGGAGTGCCTAGTAATACACAGTTGTATTGTTTTTTTGTAACTCTTCTGCCATCTGTACGCACTTGACATTATTTTTCTCTATTTCTTTGAACGTTGCACGATCACATACACATAATCAGCATGCATCATCCTTCAGGCACGAGGAGGTGGTCATTTGTCAATCGCTTTGCTGCTTATAATTCAGAAGGATTTTCCCAACACTGATCCTTGTTTACATTTTTATTTTGTTTGTTCTTTTCCAATGTTTACAGAATGACCCCCCCAAGAGAGCGACAGATGAGACCATAGATGGTTCTTAGACTACTAAATCACCAAATCAGTTGTTAGCATTAAAATTCGAGAATGAATTAACAAAAATGTTTAATAAAATAATAATAAGATTATAAGTTGACTAATAAAGTTGATAGTATGTGTAATATGCTTTTTTTAAACTACAATAGCACTGCGTACTTACTGTGAGGTCACCGGGGTAGCGCTTAGATCACCTTCGTACAACTCATTCATGGCCAACCCATACATAACTCATCTGTGAGAACTTTAGGACAACTCATTTATCAAATCATCCGTCGGCATTTCATATACCCATCTACGAAACTCCTCAATTAAGGAACAACTCGCATCCATGGACATTTCATTCGATTTTCATTGGGGTAGGTTTTGAAGGTGTAAGTTGGATACTTAATCCGAAAATGAGTTGGCCTGTTGATTAGCAGGCTTGAAGATGAGTTGTATGGGTATGAGTTAGCTATGGATGGGTTGTACGAAGCTAACCTATATACCTGTTGCCTATTTCACCAAATTACAATTATAATTACAAATTTGTGTTTGTTGATTACATTTTCAAATTTGTTAACTGATTTTCTGTTTCACAAACTACAAACTTAATTCTAACAAATTTGTTAAAAAGAGAAAAAATGAAGGGAAATTGTATTTGTTATTTATTTTCAGAGTTGTAAACAATAACTGTTTTTCATAATTTTGTAATTCTTCTAACTACTGATAACATCAAAGAACAAAATTAACAGAACAGAACAAAATTTGTATCGGTTTTATTCAAGATAAGAAAAATGATTTATTAAATGTTCTAACCTGAAATTGATATATCGGTATCAGTCATAAGTTTTTTTCAGACTGATTTGCTTTTGCAATCCGAGGTCCAATTTGTCTTAAGGACTATTCACATGAGAGCGACCAACTAACTACGAACGAACGAATATTCGCGAGTTTTGACAGCTCGTTTACATGAACCCTTTTCATGGTCGCGGCAGTTTGCGAATTTCAGGCAGCCATCAGTTTCGAAATTTCTCTAGCGGTTTAATAATGTGGATTGCTAATAAACTTTGACAATTCGCACCGATATGGTGTTTTCATTCGCGGCAAAAAGTTTGGAATTCGAAATTTCGTTGTTTAATCTATTTTTAAACTTGGTTTCCTAGTATATTTTGTTTAGATAATTAAGTAATTATCCTTCTTTTGGAATAGTAAAATGTTCAATTTTCTGTTGATAAATGCATCAAAAGTGGTTTGTTCGCATTCATCAATTCGTTCGTTCGCTTTCATGTGAATGATCCTTTATTTCATCTGCCTTAGCACATTTTAGCGGAAACTTTTCATTGAAAACAAAAGAGAAATTTCGTAGTTAATTCGTAGTCATAAGTTTGTCTTCGTCTATTTAGCACAAACTTATGGCGATTTCGTTTGGGATTTTCAGATTCGTGTTTCAGATTTCAGATTTCGGCTGTCCAATCGAACGAAAAAAGTATACTGAGCTGTTCTTTGTTGGTGTTGGTGGTGTAGCTGCCAAAAGTTGTTTACCTTTTTGGTTTTGAAGCTAAGTATTTTTTCGTAGAGTGGCTGTAACTTGCAAGTTTTACAATTACATTTTCAAATAATTATAAAACAAATCTCATAATAAATATTCCGAATATAATGTTCCCCACGTCCTCCACAAAATTGCAAATTTTGATGATTTTTCTCCCTTACAAATAATAAATACTGCAACTGGAGAAATTGCTGGTATGAAGAAGACGAAGCAAGACGGCGACGAGGACGTGAATATGTGGCACATCATGAATATGAAAATAGCATAATCTATTATTTGTTCCATATTTATCCAAATTTTGGTTTATATTATTTATTTTAATATGGTTTTTCACTAGTTCTAACTTTATCGGCCAGACTTTCCGTAAAACGTAAACAAACCAACGCCAAACGTCAAATCATATGCAAGAAGTGTGTTTTCTCGAGCAACTCTGAGAAAAAATCTAAATTCGCAAAAGTGCTCTCGAATCTAAAAAAGATTGCTTATTTTGTACCAAACGAAAACGGCTTTATAATATCACTATCGGTGCTACTATGCCTTCGACATAAAGACATTTTTAGATTTGCAAAGCGATTCTTTGGAAAATTACAAATTGTTACTAAATCTACACTCGATCTTTATATTGTAAGAAGTTTTCAGTAATTGAACAAATTTGTAAAATGCCTTGATTTGGTGAACCACAAACTTGAAAAAAATATGAATTTTAACACATTTGTACTTGTAAGCAACAAAGAAAATTAATTTTTGGTGAAACGGAAATAATGAAGTTTCTACAAATTTGCCTTTGTAAACAACAAATACAATTATGTAATACAAAATTTTTGTGAAACAGAAAAAATAGATTTTTCCACAAATTTGTTAAAAAAATGCCTGTAGACAACAATTTGTAAGTTGGTGAAATAGGCCACTGGGTCCAATTCAATAGTTTTTTGGGAGTGTGTCAAGTGTGTTAGATAATTGTGTTGGAATAAAAACTGTGAAACCACAATTTTTGTAGTCTTTTATGCGTTTTTCAAAACTTACATAGGTACTTTGCAACTCAAAAAGTAAGCTTTTTGGAACTCGCTTCGTTCAGACATTTTTCAGAAGACTTTAACTACCAACAATTTATGTACATAATTTAGATTGTCTGCAAGAACCTTGAGGCGCAATAAAAGCTTTAAAGGTTGTCCATACGCAAGATATTTAAAAAAACAGCATCCACAAAAAGGGCAATATGCCAACAAACCCGCTGCAGAGTCGAAACATAACAAGGTAGATATTTATGCCAAGCATGACTTCAGGTTTTGAACCAGTTACTAGACGTGGCCATTTTTCACACGTCTTCAATTCACACATACATATAATAAATTAATAGCGCCCAAGAGAGGATTTTATTGGAAAATTTGCGGGTGAAGTCGGATACCTGTAGGTAGGTAGATGGAACATGGATGCTAAGGATCTATTTAATTAGTGGTTTGTTTTGTTTTCTAAAACCGAGTCGCTTTATGAGTGAACGAGAGCAATATCTGGCGGAATTTGTGTTTGTTTTGAATATATCGAATCGACTCGTTGATGGAACAGACAAACTCTCTGATGGACTCTATACGAAGTAAAGTGATTGATAAAACTGTTTGCAATATAGCAGGATGCTTGAAAGGACATTGAAATGAACTCTAATGAATATAATGCCGGATCGCAGAACTATCTCATTTGGAATCCAGTATGAAATTAGATATAGAAAAGAATGTGATGAATGTCGAAAAGTTTCGAGAAGTATTAAGGAAAAGACTGCCCTAAAGAATATCGAAAACATTTGTAGATGGTGGTCGAGGATGGATATCGGAAGGCGTGCATGCTATATTTGGTAAAGGACGGAATCATCTGTAATGGTTATGCAGAGAACTAAACAAAGAGGTAAAAAAAACACCTTTAACTAAGTGTTGAACGAAAGCATGAAACAACCACGAACCACATGGCGAATAGGACTGAGACTTTTGCTCAAGAATGTGGACTGTTTCATAAGTCAGCAATCTTCAGAGAATAATTTTGCGAGATTCATGTTTCAAAAACTTGACTTGTTCGTGATTGATAGGAGAAAATATCACAGAGACTGTCGATAAAAAAATAATAAAGAATCTGATGCAATAACACTTCTACCCAGCATTGTACCCAGATTAGGGGACTACTAATGCAATGCGAAAATAGACCAATCGCTGTGTTTAAGGTGATACTACTTACTCTTTGTCTTCATCTATGTATCTGAAGGATCGGCGGCGTGTCTAAAATTGCCTTGATGATCAGCCCAACCAGTAACTGTAACTGCGCGCAGTGGTGTATATAGGTATAAATATATATACAGACTCAGCGACTGCTCACCAGTCACCACCTCTTGGGCTTTTTCTAAAATTTGCTTGACAATAGTTGCGTTTTTATGAAACCTCCCCAGCTAGTGGTTGCCAGTAGTTGCCAGTAGTTGACAATTGGGGCACATTTCACATGCTAATTAAAACAACAACATGCTGGCAACTGCTGGCAACAACTCTTGATTTCCTCCCCAGTTGGAGAGCGGCTGGCTGGCAGCTGGCTAAATTCAATTCACAATGAACAAACAGGTGGCGCTGAAAGCAAAAAGTGGCTTCGAATTTCCGCACAATTTGCTTAAATCATATGGCGTTCTTATCTCATGCACACAACATTCCAGAGAAAAATGTCAGAATGTAGCAAATATTTCAACCAAATACATAATTTTATACTAAAACTCGGCTGGCTGGCTTCATCTTGCTGGCAATTGTCCAAGTGAACGACTGGCTGGCGACGTTTAATAAAAACGCACCTAATTCCTTGGTCTTTAGTCCGGTTTGGCAGAAACCACGTTGCTTCGAATTGATTAGCGTATTGCAGGACGTATGCGAGTACTTTGAGTAGAGTAGGGGTTCCCAATCTTTTTAATACTGCGACTCCCTAGAGAGGTTGAAAAAATGTTGCGACGCCCTTCTAAACGCAGAGATATATAAGCTGATCTTACTGAATATTCACTAAAGGATTTTTCAATAAGGACTGGTTAACATACCCGCATTCATCTAAAAATGCGCCTCGTCGCTAGAGATGATCCTCTTGCAAACTCTTTGAAGCCAAATCATCATTAACGTTGAGCTCTGGGATAAGTTGGATATTGTAGGAACGTAAGCCCAAGTCCCGATGCAAAACTCCCCAAGTTGGAATCTGCGAAAAGCCGATTTCTTGTGCACGGCGAGGAATTGACTGCCTCGGGTTCTCCTGTACACTCTCATCATGGAGCGCGGTAGTCCTCCCGACCAATCTGGCTAGCAACGACCCGTGCCAATTGAAAACCCTTTATTTAATTTTGAGTACCAGGCAAATAATTATATGAGTGCCAGCCACGAAGCAATTCTGACTGGAAATGCGGGAAACAGAATGTCAAAAGCAGCGCGAGCCTTATTTATTATTTACATGGTGAAGCCTATGGGTATCGCTTTGTCTTCTTTTTAACCGACTATCCGTATCCATTCACCTGCAGTAGTGGGCACATTTGGTCGAGCCCTTGGCAGAAAATATATGTCATCGGAATAGTCCGTATGACCACTTGGTATCCAAAAAGTACCATGCCTCTATACAGGTGGGGCGGTGATGAGCACAGAGCAGTTGAACCTCAATACATTTCTGGCATTGGTGCGTGTCTATCCCTACAAGGGTAATCTTCGTCGATTCGACGAACATCAATTTAATTTTTTCGATTTTTTCTTCGATCTTTATTCCGATCGCATCTTCTCTCCGTGTCTCCAGCCACCCGTCTCTAAGGTCTTCTGGTTTGTGGTATTTCGTCGAAAAAACTGTTTGGGTAAGTCTTGTTTTTATCGAAAAATGCCGCCAATGTTCGTCGAAATGACGTAGATTGCTTCTACGTAACTTTTAGTGTTCGATTCGACCTAATATTTAAAAAAAAAATCCACCAATATTAACGAACAAAAAAGAAAAGACAACGTAGATGCAATAAATGTAAAGAAAAGGGAACATTTTTACATATTGTCCTTAAAAAAATGTCGCTTGACCAAGTAATCACACGATACGTACAAGGAAATCATATGCTAGCAGCATAAAGTTGAGCATTGTAACAAATGCTTAAAACGATTTTTTCTTTTTTTGTGATATATTTTATTTTTGTTCTTAAATCAGTTAATTTTTTAGTTCTTATGATTTTATATTATATTTTCTTATTTTTCTATTTTCTATATAAACTGATCTAAAAAAACAAGGTTTCCAACATCTTTTTCGATATAAATGCTAAAGTTTTTAAGAAAATGTTTTTTTTTTTTTATTTTTTTTCTTTAAAAAAATAGTGTGTAAATATTACAATTAACAGGCATTTTGTGCACACTTTTCATAAAAATTGGAGTTCAATATTACTTCGTCGATTCGACGAATGATTAGGTACCTTTAATGTACAAAAAAATATGATTACCTTTCTAGGGCTAGGTATAGGAATGGCTATATAGTGTATTTGTGATGAAAGCATGAAATTTTTACCATGGAGGACACATTATATGAAAATGATTTTAAGATATTGGGGCACTTCAGATTGCGTCTTAAAGGGGTAAAAGGGGGGTCAAAGTTTGTATGGGAAAATTTTTATTTTTCATCCGATTAACTTCAAACTCGGTTTATGTACTCTCTATGAGAAATAAAGAAAACTAATTTCTCAGATTTTGGAAATTCAACTCTTAAAGGGGTAAAAAGGGGGTCGAAGTTTGTATGGGGCCATTTTTATTTTTCATCCGATTGACTTCAAACTCGAGAGTACACAACTCTATGAAAAATAAAGAAAACTATTTTCTTCGATTTTGGAAATTCAACCCTTAAAGGGGTAAAATGGGGGTCAATATTTGTTCATGTTTTTTCTTAAAATTTTTAAGGGGTGTAAGCCTGCTTTACCGCCCCGGGTGCCACTGCTTCTTAGTCCGCCCCTGTATCAACATATTTTATACCACAATACATTAAAATGTATTGCTATGTATATTTGAATTTAAACTTTGACTCCTTTTTACCCCTTTAAGAGTTGAATTTCCAAAATCGGAGAAATACGTTTTCTTTATTTCTCATAGAGAGTACACAAACCGAGTTTGAAGTCAATCGGATGAAAAATAAAAATGGTCCCATACAAACTTTGACCCCCCCCCCCTTTTACCCCTTTAGGGCGCAATCTGAAGTGCCCCAATATCTTAAAATCATTTTCATATAATGTGTCCTCCATGGTAAAAATTTCATGCTTTCATCACAAAGCGCACAATTTTTTTACTATGCCGCCTCACTAATAGGAAATGTTTTTTGAAACCCTATGAAATTATTTGTTTCATAATGTGTGTTGCATTCCCAATCTTATTGTAGAGTAGCCATGGGCCATAAGAAGCAACTATCCAATCGACGACGCCCAAAATATATTATTTTAAAAATACAAGAGACTTATATGTTATATTTCACATCAGGTTTCTGTTCCCGTACTTTTCTCTGTAATATTAGAATTTTATCAAATTTGGAAAAGTATGAAGAAAAAATGTTCTGCTGGAACGGTTTAAACAAATTTACAACAATAATTATACTTAAACATCAATTCATTTGCTACATTTGACAGTTGTTTGCGATAACCCATCAACAGAAATTTCGCACGCAAGGTTTTTCGGAAAGTTTGTATTCATTTATGTATTATGTATGCTTGTGTGTGAAGTTTGGTCAATATTGGACAAAGGGGCGTGGCACCTCCCATACAAAAAAACTTGCGAACGATTTTTCGCAACACTTCAAAATGTAGTCGGTAGATTAAACTGAGAATTACACAATATATCTGTAATGAAGTGAAAAGTGCACGTTGATCAAAATATTTCAAGTTTTCAGATAGATGGCGCTGAACACCCAAATCTCAAAATTATACTATATCTTGACATTTATGGCATCTTAAGCCTTAAAATTTGGTAAATAGGCGTTTATTGATTTTAGAAAGCATTTAATAAAATATGGGCGGGAGCAGGAAAATGGGTGTGGCACTTCCCAATGTAAACAAAAATAAACTGCAAACGTTATTAATCAACATTGAATGATAAAAAATTATTTTTTAATTTGGAACATTGATGTGCATTGTCCTGGGCACGGGCAAAGCCTGCCGGGTAGGTACAGCTTGTAGTAAAAGTTCGTAAAATACATAGAAATCCTTTAACAATATATTCTTAGAAATACACGCATTTGTATACATAAATAGAGCTAGCAAATTAGACAAATCATGAATCTTTTGTGATAAATATCTGAGCAGACCTAGCACACTCAATTCTATGAAATCATATCAAAGTCGCCATTATCTATACAATCGCATCGAGTCCATTGTCTTTGAAACAAAAGCTAAATTATTTTATCTTTCCTCTGATTCAGTGCTGTGGAATTTGCTTAAATATTTGTTGTGCCAGCTGTTTGCAAAGTATTTGATAACCAGCGGAGTATTGTTGATATGCAAATCTGAACAAAAAAAAAACTGTCATATCTTTAACTGAATAAAGGATTCCCTTTTTTTGTACAATTTTCTTTTCTAAATAACTCGTAGATACTTCATCACAATAACAAACCGACTTTGATAAGATTAGCTATTTATTTCTTATCTATCTTTTTGCAAAATAGCTAAAGTATCTTGAAAATTTGCACGAAAATAAACAAAAATACGAGAAAAATTAAAACACAATCAAATGAAATGTGATAAACATCTGTGCAATTGGATACCTGAAACTATGTTGCGTACCTACTTGGCTAACTTTATTGTCATGCACGTGGGACAGATATCTGTATCTGGCAGTTGTGTTTGGAACACAACTTAAAGTAATGCAACTTCAACTGAGAAAGTGTGCAATTATCTAGCAGAACGCATTTGCACAAGCGTATTCATCTCCACTCCACCTGAAGATGGACAGATATTTATATCATGTACCTACAGTACTATTTTTTTTTTTCTATTATTACTACATTATCTCGGGCTCGGATAAGAGATCAAAACAAAAACTCTGATGAATCTTATAGGTCCAAAGAAATTCATCTCTTAGTGACACTTTAATCTGCGAGGTGGCAGTAGTTAGTTAGTCTGTCCTCCCGCACAAGTTGATTTTACTGCATAAATTCAAAACGGTTTTAGTGTTGTATAATATGCTCAATCAAAATTACGGATGCGTGCAAAAAAACAAACACGGGTCTTAACGTAAATTAGATACTTGGCCAGTTAGTACGACTAAGTTGCGTAACCATTTTAAAGTGATCTCGTTGTAGTTTGCCGTAGCTTTTTTTATGCATTATGCAATCGGTATTTTGTAAATTTGGTTGACAGTGTTTTTTTTTTTATGTGACATTTTCTATTCCTTGGTACTAAATTGAAGAAGAAAATCAAATATCCAATATCCTCAAACAAAAAATTGCATATTCCCTTTCCCAGTGAGAGTTATTGCGGTGATTTTAATCGCTGTTAAACTGACATCAGAAGATGACCTGTTTAACTATGAGTTGGATGTGGTTTGGCGATTTATAGCTTAATAAGTTGCCTAAAATTGTGAGAATTGACCTAGAATAATTTCAAATTGGAAAGTTTTTTCCTGGGAAGGGCGCCAGTTTTTTTAGCACCAACTTGTGCTCCCCACTATGGGTACGCGAATGGCGGTTTTATTAAATAGCTCTCTTATGCCAGTATTTATTATAAAATTTGTTTCCAAGTTCAGAAATCTGGTCATCATGACATTTTTGTTATATGTAGTACCTACTGGGCGCACATAATAATTTCCCAGAGTGCACATTTTTTCTTGAGATACTGCGGCCTTTTCTGTTCTGCGAAGTAGCAACCAGTTTTATAAACTAAATGTCCTTGCATTCGCGATGGCTTATTGGTCCTGATATTAAGGATGGATAGAATATTTAAAGAGAACTATAAGTAGAAAATACCCTCTACCAATTTGGAGTGTGCAACTAAAGAAGCCGACTGAACTCCCAAGAGAAAGAGGCTTGTTGGTTGGTTGAGGCCAGAGTTAGCCGCGCACTGTAGCTCCACTTAGGAATAAGAATAATTTGAAAACCTCCATTCCTCCTATTTTTATACCCTGGCCAACCTCTTCTATCTTGAGTCTTTTGTTTTTTAAATTGACTCGAAGTGTGTCTTCTTCTTGCCCTATTAAGACGTCATGATGCTCATTTCGCAGTTGCTAGAAATGCTGCCTCAAAATACGAACAGCCACTCTTTAACTTCATATCTTCATAGCTTGTGTTAAGCCAACGTTTTAGGGGTAAACCGTTGCTGAAGCTCTCGCATAGGTGATTTTAAAGAACTTTAAAAAAAGCGCTTTATTACTAATAATATTTAGCGCCTTGGTTACCTTTTCAAAACTCACAATATAAAGTTGTCCATTGTAAGCAACAGAATATTTATGGCGAAGGTTAAAAAAATGATTATTATAAGTCAGGTCCAAAGAATCTAACTTTAGGGCGCATCTAGAAATACTGTTCGTTCATCGCGGTGTATGAGTAATCATATGACAACTCGTTCAGAATAACTAAAACAAATATACTACTCCTTGTGCTATGTTTCTAAAGTCTCATCAGTCTCCTCAAAGACACTACCTTTACCTTCTGATCTTAAGGCCAGCAGCCAGTTTCTTGATTTTGTTATAAAATTTGCCGATGTTGTTTCGATAGCAAGAATATTCGATCTCTTTAAGCTGGGGATTAAGCAGGCCTTATTTATTTTACGCAGTGTCTTCTTTTACTTCATTTTTCTTTTGGTTGTTATTCATTCCTTTTCTGCTCCCTGTGATGCACTGCAGGTTTCTAACATATGCATCTTCAATCATCTATTTCCAGTAAAAGCATTCATCATCCTTCCAAGGCTCTTCGTTATAGTTTCGGATAATTCGTTGATAATGTGTCGAATACGGAAATCATGCGAACAGAATGTGTGCACGTTAAGAACGTCAAATACGTGTTTCGCATCGATTTGTACATGGTTGATTTGGTTGTTGGTTGGCATTTTTAAGGATGGTCTGGAAAGTGTCAGGTGTGGATCCTTAGGCTTAGAAATCTAGTGCAACTTCAGTATTTGCAACGATTGTTGCAATATCTATTACTCGATAGCATCTATTTGATGTTATTTCGTCGAGGCTGTGCTTACCAAGTAACCTGCTGAAAATGTTCCCTTTCCGACAAGGACTTCAAGTCTTTGAGCATAAATCTGGCCACCGTAACTCCCTTCCAGAAGGTTATAAAACTCCTTGTTCTTAGGGTATTAAGCCTCGCGCGTGTATATAAGACGCATATGAATGTTTTCGAATGTATAGATTTGATGAGGATCACAGACAATCGATACAACTATACTAGTAAGCTCCCGTTGGGCAATTTTTGAAATGCATCGTTTTTGCATTGAACGGATCTGGTTGGTGATGGCTTGCGTTGAGCTCTGGTTTTTCAGCTCGTTCGCCATTCCTCTGACGTCAACAAAACGATCAACAGTTATTTATCGCACACATCTTGTGATCTACATAAGTAAATGGAAATTATTATTTTAAGTAGATACAAAGTTACTGGGCCTTGAATATTTATGTCGTTGGCACAAGTCACGCGTACTCGTTGTTTTCAAACGTCAAACGATGTTCCCCTTCATTTAACACAATCGAATCTATTCTATCTAATAAGGATACACAATCTCGGCCGAGTGCTATTTCCCGTTCTCTTAAACTATGGAATGGCAAAAGCAAGTGCCAACAAATTACTGTGTCATGTTGATAGATTGCTGTCAATATAAGATGTCACCGAGGAATTTTTGAATCCCACCCAGAAAACAACGAAAATGGGCGTCGTTGAGTAGTGCGAGTACATATCGCTAATGAAATCGCAGCTTATTGTTACAAACTATTTAAAAATAATTTAATCAAATCCGTCGTCACGCTCAATGAAACAATGACAATATGTATCCATTTTGTAAATCTCACTAAAAAGAAACATACACACAATAATGTACATTCGAAATTCGCATCTAAATGATAGCAATCCGAGTTTTAGGGGTTCACTCAAGTGGTACCTACATTCAAGTGTCGTGTGTCTCGTTCGTTTACAAATTAAATACAATTTGGCAACGATTGTGCATTGTCCCACTAAAGATACAAAGATTCGTACATTCACTCTACCATAAGCGCACGCATAAAATAGATTGAACACAAAAACGAAATAAAACACAAAACAACAACAGCAAGTATCTAATTAATGTTCCATCCAATTTTTGTTGCAAATGAAACACCAAGATAAAAATATTCTCGTGAAAAAAACCCACCAGAACAATCATGATGATCAACCAAACCACGATCAGAAAGAGAAGAAAGATAGTCATACAATAAAAACAGCATCAAGAAAAACATTCCTCTGAAGATGGAAAATTCATCCCAAAAATAAATCCCTATCCTATTTTTAGACACCGAGAGTCAGAGAGCTAGTCAGAGTCACACAAATATACACAGTGAGATTGAGAGAAATCGTTGAATGCTGTGCTGGCTGATCCTTAGATCACTTCTCGTTCTCAATCTTCATCCCCTGCTGATCTCGTTTAAAAGTGTACAACCCGAAGTACAATGAGGCGCAAAAATACCCATCCAATGTAGCAGAAAAATGCGCTGCTGATGATGAGCATCGAAAATCAATTCGAGAGAAGCCACTGCGCACACACGAAGCCAAGACCAAAGAGACAGAGAGAGCGCCCATTTGCGATCGCTCAACTTTTCCGGCTATAACGATCGAGTCAGATCACTTTTATATCATTCTTCGCTCGCACCTCAAAAACGATCGACGTCTTGGTTTCAGTCTCGGGGATTATGACTTGAAACTTTTTTTTAAATTTATATAAGTAAAGTACATAGAGTTAAATGAAATTAAAATAGTTAAAAAAAATAGTTGTCGGTAAGGATATAACGCGAATAAAACGATTAACGATATAACGAGTTGTCTTTCGGTCCGAAAAAGTGTATTTCGTAACGAATTTCTAAATTTTCTTCATACATATATATAAAAAGAAAAGAAAATTTTCAAATTTTTTCGTAACGACTTGGCGCTGAGCTGATTTTCTAAAAATAACTCACAAAAACCCCTTGCGAAAGGATAATCGCAGTATTTTTTTTTTTTAAACAAAATAAAGGATTATTTATCATCTCGTCGCCAGGATTACAAGGATTATTCAAGTTTTTTTTTTATAGTTTTCATACATATTTTTTTATTTTTTTAGTGATTAAATAATTTTTCAAAGAAGAAAAAAAAATCGAATAGAGAAAAAGTGGTATAAAAATAGCAAAGCAGAGAAAATTGTGTGAGAAAATTCAAGTGCTATAGTTCTAAAACGAAAATTCAAGAGAGAAAGAGAATAAAATTATTTTTGTGAATTTTCCATTTTTTTTTTTTTTTGTGATATCGAATTTTAAGTGAAAATATAAGCAAAATATAAAAGAAAAGCAAAAAAAAATTGTATCGAATCGGGAGTACGCCCGAATGGTGTATAGTGTTACATAATGCAGCGTCAAAATTCAAATCCGTACCAACAAGGTACGTTGCAGCAGCAACAACAAAGTCATCAATTCATCAGCCAAGAGCAACAACAGCAATTTTCTCATCAACAAGTATCTTCTCAGCAGCATCTACGCACCGAACATCATGTTCAAAGGAGTCAAGTTACAACTCAGCAGAGAGGTCAGTTAAAACCAAAAAAAAATTGGATATAAATGTACATATATAAAATTTTGATTAGGAGTGAATTTTTTGTGGAAATTAAATATTGAGGTCCTTGTTACAAATAATTCAGATATGGCTTTTTTTGGTTGTCTACATTATAGAAATTAGTGTAGCACCCAAAGTATTACTCATCCGAGGTACAATTTTGCAACAAATTTGAGGATACCACCCGAAAATCTATCTCAGCTTACTCATCTTTCTATTCGTTCTCTTTATAAAATAAAATAAAATGAAATAAAATTTCAAAAAATATATATTGAGAGAGTGTTTAGTGCAAAATTAACGAGTTGAATAGAAATGTTCTTCTCCTGTTTATTGGACTGCGTCCAAGAGTTCTGTTTTTATGTACTCTAGGTGTAGATACAAAATATTTAAATTTTCAACACCCACGCATTCTTCCCGAAAAAAAAAAATAAATAAATTCCTTTGATCTTTTAACACTAATATTGAGGTTAAAATAATTCATATATAAATCTTGGGTACAATAATTATTATTTCACAGAACAATTTGCCAATATTTAGAAACTTTAATATAAACGATCTTGCAACAAAGTTGTATTTATTTTAAATTAAAATAAATAAGTGGGAACATTGTTTTGATTTTTTTTTTCTTCGTTGGCATTTATGACCTCATTATTAGTTCATACAGTTACTGCTTTAAAATTAGATAGACATTTGCTTGATTTAAGAAAAACGTACTACAGAAAGCAAAATAGAAAACCCTCCAATCCAATAAATATAAAAACACATAAAACTCGAACAAAATCAAAAAAATGTATTAACATTTAAATTCTTCCAATATAATGTTAAAGTTAATAAGACATTTTTAAAAATATCTTTTTTGATGAAGCTTGAAGCTTTGTTAAATTTCAAATAGAAAAACGGTAGGAAGTTGAAAATTATAACAGCCTTTATTTAGTATTATCTATAACATTAGCAACGGGTACATTAGCCAACCCATATTAAATAAATATCTTTATGAAATGAATAGAATTTAGAATTCTGGGAACACCGGGGCTCAATCTTACATTAATGAACAAGCTATTCAAGGTTCAATCCCTGGTAAAATACAAATTTCATTTCGAGCATACATCTGACAAACATCCTCGGAGTGAGGTCCATTTCAATAACACTATATTTAAAGCAAAAAAGCGAATTGTCCTGACAGGACCCTTAGTTTAGAGTCGCAATTTTTGTAAAATATTTCAAATACAATTCAATTTTCTAAATGACATCAGTTCCGACGGAAAATTTATTTCAAGACTCAATATTTCAAGTCAATCTTTTTTTTTAGTTTTGCTGTTTGTCAATAGTCGAGAACTACATCAACTAAAAAGAAAATGTTGTATACTGCGAGATTTTTGAATCGCTTGTTTAAAAAGTAAGGTTTTGAAAAATGCGTATCCTTACACAGGAACAACATGTACAATAGTGGACATAAGTATTTTGACAAAACTAAAGTTAATTCTACTACTCATAATTTGAACTTACTTCATGTAAATTTTGGCATCAATGAAAAGGTCATTTAAATTCCGTTTGAATGATACAAAAATTTCTTTAACCCATTAAGAACCTATTGAAAATTTGGAACTTTTGTAAAAGTCTACTTTTTTTACTTTTTTCCTCGGTCTCAAAAAAAAAATGTTTTGATGCAAAAAGTTTCTTCAGACACTAACCTCCATAACTTTTGATCTTTCGCCATTGACTCAAAATAATCAGTGGCAGGCCTCAAAAAGAGGTAGATAAGAAATGTCGGACTTGAAGAACCCATCTCATCCTGAGCCTACTTAAAGGACACCTGTCAGATGGCATGGATTCCATAATCCATAGCACGAATCCTTCCTCTTACGATCTCATTATCGACAAGTCTTATAAGCGTATTTATTACCGAGTGCTAACTTTTAGTTACAATCAACCGGCTTATGTTAAGCTATCATTGACTTCTTTTATCAGATCATTACCAGATTATTTAGACTTATGCCAGTCATTGCCAAGAAAAAATCAAATGAAAAGATCATTGTCAGTTAATTTACAATAAAATTGTGACAAATGCATTTGCCCGTTTTTTTTAGAGCTATTTAAACGAGCGCTAGTATTGAAACTGAAATCTAATTGTCAATAAAATGGATAATTGTAACGTCTTGACGACGAATTAAACTTTGTGTTTTGTGAATAAAGGGAGGCAGATTTTTGTAGATTTTGTTATTACAGTCCCCAATCTTGTCAAATTGAGGACAACAAATGTTTCCACGCTTCATTCTCAAGTAGACATCTATCCATCCGTTTAGTTTAACAAAATAAGTACTTCTATTTTGTTTCCCCATTTCCAAAGTGCAAAAACAAACAAAAGGAGATGCGTTCTGTGGCAAAACCTTTGACACGAAGACTAAAAATGTTCAGTTTTAGTTAAAATCGAAGTGACGTTTTGTAAATTTGGTTATTTCCACTTGTCAAGCAAATTCGTTGTAAGTGGGCACATTCACATTAAGATTTGCCCTGAGCGTAAGAACTAGACTGGTCGTTTCGTTAACATCACTTTTACTACCTACTACGAAGATATATATAATCGTTATGTCAACTGTGTTGAAATATTTTCGAATACTTCATACGGCCATATGTCATTTGGAAAAAAACAATTCCCGTAATCACATCATGTCGATGTCACCCAGCTGCCAGAATCAGTAAATTAATGTTTTGAACATGATTATTCATTGAAAAACTGTGTTGGTAAATTCAGTGACAACCAATTTTATGGCATTTCATTTTTCTGAATAAATTGGAAGTTCGTCATTTATCAGTTACAATACGACATGAGGAAATCTAGTTAAACACTCTTTAAAAATGTTTGACTATTCTAATTGTGTAGTATGATGTATGCTGTATGCAGTATGAGTATGAACAGTGTTCAAATGTCGTTTGAATTTTCATTTTTATTGGAATTTTCTGAAATATTATTTCAGGAAAAAGGGAAAACTGAATTTCGTACCTAATTGAGTGGGAATTATCATAAATTGTCAAAATAAGGTGAAAAATCGACCACATTAAAAGCAATAATTAAGTTTTCAAAATTTAACAATAATTTAAAAATTCTAAATTTCGAATAGAATTTTTTGAAAACTATAGAATTTAATATGCAAAAACTGAAACAAATAGGCAATAATCCTCTTTATTCAAAAACGAAAATTTGAAAGTTTGAAATTAAGAAAAAACCCGCAATTGCTGGAAGGAAATCTATCAAATGCGCCTATGAGCACTGGCAGGTATAAAATGTTGTTTCTTCGTAAAAACTTACCCATAAATAATAGTTACGTGGCCATAACGTTCTTTTTAGTTCAAGCTTTTAGTTCGCTGTCACCTATAAAGAAAACGCGAAGAATTCCGAGGTACAAAATTTTTTTCATTAGTTTTACACATCCAATCGTTTCAAGTATATTGCTTTCTTTTTTCCCATTACGCCAGTTGCAAAATAAACTACAAATCATAAGAAGTGGGAAATATTTATAAAGTGCTAGAAAAAATATTGCGAAAGCTTAGCTATAGAGTAGTCGCATATGATAAACAAAATTTGTGTAAACCTTCTTCTATTCAATTTGAAATAATTACTTCAAATGACAGCTTAAAATTCGTGGCTTCAGTTCTGACATGAAAACATTAATGTCAATTTTGAAGAGCATAGCAGAAAATCCGCTGATAACGATTTCAGTCGATACAGTTTAGAATTGCAATTAGAAAACTATTTAATCTGTCGAAAATCAAAGTATACCACATTATACTAGTTGGAAAATCAAAGAGCTTATTTGAATTTGTGATTAAACCATCATCAGCGTCTCAATGTTTCCACCAATGAAAATGTTTGGCCCAATTTGTAAAATATGTCAACGGATTTAAATGACAATTAAGGTAGGGAGTAATTAGGCGCTAGTTAACTGGAACATTTTACACAAATATTTCAGTGGAAGCAAATTGACTAAGGGCCATTTGTTAATAGAACTCATAGAGATTCAAGTTCCACATAAATACTTACGTGACAGTTTATGCCTTGCAAAAAGTAGCCCATAATCATTTAAGGACAACTTAAATCGTTATGTTTATGTTTTATTTTTATGTTTAATTTCAAAATAAATTGGTTTTGAAAATTATAAGCTACACTCAGGCACAAAGATTGGGGAAAACTATTCAGCTTAAGTGTTTCAAAAAAGCAAAACAATATTTGTGACTGGGGTTCCATTCTGTCTGTTGGCTTTTAAACGAAATTTGTGTTGACATTTTGACAAATAATTGTAATTATTGATAAATCCTTTAAGATAAAAAAGTATATAGTCAGTCTATTGACGTCACATCAAAATTGATATCTCCTGTTTGAAATTTTGACAGAGAACAGATCATTATTCTCTAGTGGTTCCCAACTTTTCCACAACATTCAAAAGTCTTTCGGCAATGATAACACTTTAAGATGTAACTGTTGAGACTATATAAATTAAGATAAACTACTTCGAAATCATGTGCATACTTTTATGTATTATATATTATGTACCTTAGGTATGTATTTTTTTTTTACGAACATACCTACTAGTATAAATATGGCAGTTCTAATTATGCGTTCGACTTTTCAGTATCCTCTGCAACAACCTTCTTTTATGTCTCTGCTCCTTTTTCCCAACTTATGACTAAACAGTAAACATATAGACAAAACCTGAAAGGAGGAACCCAACTCAAAGTATTGCCAAACCATAAATTCTTTAGAGCCCAAAAAAATGTTACCTAAGTTCCAAAATTGTACAAATTTCGTCAAAGCGATATTGATTGATATTTGGTTCATTATAAAGTCCAAGAATAAGAATAATTTTTCGATCTTTTTTTCAGTCTTCTAACTAGCTTACGTATTTAATAAGTAGGATCCTAATCACGCCAAAGATTAAGGGGGTTTCTTCTTAAATTATTAGCTCCCTGTTATGGTCTCGCTGATCAAATATTTGTGACATTTTCTAAAATTCACTACGAATCAGTTTAAATTAATCAGCCGCATAAGTCGAGGATGTTTTCGAAAACATTCAATCGTAGTCACCGCAAATCATATGCAATCAATTTTTCTGCAACTTACGTTACTTAAATAATGGCTTATTTGACATTTCAGCTTTGCAAACCGGAAAATGCTACCTTGCTTTCTGTTACAATTATTTTAATAATATTGTATGATAGATAATGACAGAACCACATTAAAAAAAAGTCGAAAGCTGTCTTGAACTTGTTTGAAATGGAAGTATGAAGCCTCTAGAAAATAAATGCGAAAAACTAAAAAACCGTTTGGATAAGTTAAAAACACGGTCCTTCAAATTCTGCTAACTTAGTTGCAGTACGAAGTAAATTTCGTAGAGAGCTGGTTTCAGTGGGTAAAAATGTAACTTTACTCTGATCATGCATCTTATTGAATTTTCAAGAAATCAGACTTCCATCAGTTGCTTTTGGCTTTATCTAATATAATGCGATATCGATTCTATAATCTTAAAGATTTGAATCATTTTTAAAATCCATTTTTTACACGAGCGAATTTGGTCGAACAAATTTTCCAAATTTGACGAAATTATGGATCAGTGCTTATTCTGATCGAGTCAAAATTCCGTCTGAAGATGTAATAGATACATTTCTTTTGAATCGAGTAGAATAATAATTAATAAATTTATATTTCACTGAAGGAATTAAAATTTATAAAATTGCACTTCCAAAAACCCTTCAAACACGTGAAATTAATAACCTGTGGCAAAATGTATTACCAAGCAAATGCTATCGCAATGTTCTTTCAATTGTGCATCTTAAATACCACTTGTAGTATTTTAAACTTAAATTTTGTAAATTGTCAGAAATTTTTTCTGATTGAGAGTCTTGTTATTTATCATACTTCTTAAATGTATAGGATAAAAATATTTCTCTGTAAAAACTATTTGTCCGACAAATGTCGCAAAACATGGACCTAAATTACACAGCTCGGCCGTAACTGAAGGGCTATACAAAAATTAATTCATTATTTAAACATACATATTTCCCCTAATAATGTGTAAGATAAAATGTCCTGTTTCTTTCTTCGCTATAAAAAAAAAATTTTAAAAAGTATCAAATATCATACCAAAAATAAAAGTGAAAAAAAATAACAAACAAATCTCTCAAAAACTCATACCTCAAAAATGTTCTGTCTATTTTTCTGACACATAATTATTCATGAAGCAAATAGATTAAAAGTGATTCATATCTTTGTTTATACCTGTAAAATACCAGAGTGGTATTTGGTAGAAAGATAAATTTAGAAAATGAAAGTGCATCATCTAAAAGCTTTATGAGAGTTTTTTTTTTTTTTTTTTGAAAATGAGAAGTGTTCTCCCACTCAAATATTGAGGAGAATATTTGACTCAAAAATGACTCAAAAATTTCCCCATCCTAAAAAAAAAAATTAAAAAAAAAGTGGGGAGAAATTGCTCTCATTGAAAACTGTTCTACACATTTGCATTTTTCTAAAATTTCCTCCCCTATGCAAACAAGTGGGTTAAATTGAAACAGCGAGAGAATAAAATAGGAAGAGAGAAATTCATTCACGATGACTATTTCAGATGAGAGACAAGGTTGAAAAAAAAAAAATGTTTTGTTTAATTAAGTTGCAAATACTGTTTTTATGTTTTAGTTTTTTTTATTATTATCGCGTATTTTAATGAAACATTTCGAGTTTCAATTCTTTTATTTGTTATCGAACTAATTAAAATTTTAATTCGGCCCGAAAAATCATTTTACTGATTTTAAGGAAAAATAAATAGAGCTGTTAAAATGTCTTTAATATTTTGCAATATTTTAAAAATTTTCAAAATTTTACACACAGGTTTTAATACGAAATAATAGTTAGTATTATTAATTTAAAAAGTCGTCAACATTTTAAGAGGAACTATTTTATTCGCCACATTTGGTACAATATCTGATTAATGAAATCAACTAGAAGTGATTTTGGATTGGCGAGCCACATACGCAATTTGGTCGGTCGAACCATCTGTAAATATATTCGAAACGTTTTCGATCTATAACTATAAATTAACAGAAATGTCTTCTCGCCTGGAATTCACACAGAAAATTGACTGACAGAATTTCAAATACATATTCACTTATTCTCACTCTTGAAAGAGTATTTTGATTGATGATGAATTAGTACTCCATATAAAATTATTAATATTATGTCAACAGAACTGCAATTATATTTGTAAACAAATTTCTATTAAAAGTTTAGATACGGCCAAAAATTGTGGACGCCTTCCATTCATGACAAAAATAAAAAAAAAACCTCATAAAAACGAATGGTTTTAATAAGTCAGATCTAGAGTTCTTCTGACTATATAGACTTGTTTTAACAACTATTTATTTATCTTCAATAAGTAAAAATTGTTCTGACTCTCTGCTTAGCCGAAAACGATTCGTTATTCTATATTACTAAAATTCTGTAAATCTCTCAAAAATACTAAGTATATGATTAAAATTCTGTTTGGCAAAATAAGGGAAATGCATAATAATGCTGTAAATTAATGCAAAATTCTGTATTCAATTCGTAACAATTTCTGTAATGAGGGAAGTATAAAATAGTTTCCAAAAATAGTGATTTTTTTTTTAAACTAACAAATTTATATTATCAAAAATAGCAGAAACATAAATGAAACCAACACCGGAAAACTTAATGTATTTATTAATACAAAATTAAATTCTTTTTAGTGTGACTTAAATCTATTCCTTTTCTTATAATTCGCTTATTCTGTTTACTTCTAATGATCGTTTTTCGCTTCTTCCCTACGTTTCCTCTATTTCGAACCTTTTCTAATTGCTCTTTCCTTAAAATAATCTATCAATTTATATAGACCGGCATTGTTTCGTTTTACCAATATGTACTTTCAAATGACGATGCCAGGTTTGCACCCTGTTTTGGTTACTTTATGCGAATTATTGCACACCGACCAAAATTCGGGCGAAATTTGGAAAAACAGAATTTTGGAAAAACTGAAATTTAAAATTCAGAATTTTGGAAAAACTGAACGTTAAAAAAACTGAATTTTAAAGGAATTTTGAAAAATAACAATTTTGACCCAATCGGAATTATGACCACAACCCACTTAATCACATTGAGGTAAAGACAAAAAGTAGCAACTTCAATTTTTTTTGTTTTGATCTGCTATTATTTTTAAAATATTGCTAGAAAATTTAGATGGTTTAATATATTTGAAACTTGTAGCTTATTGAAAAGAGTAGTTATACTCCAAAAATATTCATTGCTACTCGGCTGGTTCGGCACTTCAACACAATTTCACAGTACCATTCCTATTTTTTGCAGTTCTATTTGATGAATTGGTCTACCAATATTTAGTTTAAGTCCCTAAATTGTTATTGGATTATCGGCATAATATCGATTTTAAGGATGCCTTCAGCCTTACACAAAAAAAAAGTCCAATTTCGTCAAGTCGCAGCTACGCGAGGGCCGAGCGATTTATGTATGCTTGAACACCAAAAACATAAATGTAAAAAAAAGAGCCAAGTTCTCTTATATATAGAACAGCGTAACTAGACAGCCATGAAAAGTAATGAGATCTAAAATTAGGTACGCCAAGTTCTTAGCTTAAGAAGGTTAAATGTTTAAAAAAATTGGTAGGTTCACTAGTCAAGTTTTCAAATTCTAATATATTGTATAACTAGCTGACCCGGCAAACGTTGTTCTGCTTAAAATAGTTACATATTTTAAATATTTCAAGATCTAGTTTAATTTTTTTTTTTAATAAAAAATGAAGGCGGATAGCTTCACTGGTTCAGCGGCCATTCTGAGAACGCCGGCTACTGTTACCATTGTCTCTTCTTGGCATATCGTAACAAATATCGAACTGTAAATGATCATCACTTTGTATAAATCGCACATAAATATTTCACTATCAATAATTTACCTTTGAAATAGCCAGTGAAGAAAGTTAACGAACGAAAAAGATACAATTGAAATTTGGAAATCAATTTTAGAAACAAAACAAATTGATTACTTTAACGTTTTTTTTTTCTTAAACCTTCCGGTGGCAATTACGAACAAACCCGTAGAAGAAAGTATCCAATTTGGTCGCGCCTCCTTTGTCCAATTTTGGTCAATGACCACTCCTGGGCCAATACCTTTGATTGTCTTCAAATTCGAACTGAATTGATTCGGTGGTTTTCGAGATATAATATTTTGTTTTTTTTTGTATGGGCGGTGCCACGCCCTTTGTCCAATTTTAACCAATCTTCACAGCAACACTCCTGGGCCAATACCTAGGACTGTCTGTAAGTTTCAACTCAATCGATTCGGTGGTTTTCGAGATAAAAGATTTTGAATGTTTTTTTCGTATGGGAGGTGCCACGCCCTTTGTCCAATTTTGACCAATCTCCAGAGGAGCACTCCTGGGCCAATAACAAAGATTATCTGTAAATTTGAGCTCAATCGATTTGGCAGTTTTCGAGATATACGATTTTGAGTGTTTTTTTTGTATGGGAAGTGCCACGCCCCTTTGTCCAATTTTGATCAATCTCCTTCAGTGCACTCCTGAGCTAATACATAAGATTATCTGTAAATATGGGCTCAATATAGTTGGTGGTCTTCAAGTTATACGTATCCGAACACATTTTAGAACTCATTTTTATATATATAGATATAATGAAGTTGTAAACGAAAAACTTGCCAAGTAAACCTACCAATTTTTTTTGAAGTTTTGGACTTTTCCCAGTGTATGCACCACAGGATCTAGTATTCTGTCAAATTTCACGACTCTAGGATGGGCGGAAGTGCTTCATAATTTTGATGATCATCATCTAAGTGAGTGAGTGAGTGAGTGAGTCAGTTACGGTTTTTGCGATTTTTGAAGTCCTGTATGTTGAGAACCACTAATGCTATAGAATTTGAAATTTAGTGAGGTGGACCTTTTCAATGAGCTAGGTTAAAGTTTTAAGTTTGAAGTTTCTGGCTCAATTGGTTCCGAAGTTAGAGGGGGGTCGAAAACAGCCTGAGTTTGTTCCTGTAAAAAGGGTAAGTGCCTTTACTAGAGAACTTGGCTGGGGCACTACCGTGCCCTTTGATTATTGCACGTGTGGAAATCATTCAATTGGAAAAATTGTGATTCAAGAAGTCTTTTGACATTTTTTCGCCTGAAAACATGATTTGATTTTAGCGAAATTGGCTTCATTTTTCTATTGCTCCAAAGTCCAAACAAATCAGTGTGATGTGGTAATTTAAGGAAGTCACCTTGCTTCACTTATTGAGTCTATTAAACCTTGCAAGAAAATAGTCATAGGTCCATATGCCCAAAACACATGTGCAGAAGCTCTGGACCCTTCACTGCAAGCAGTACTGCAGATGAAATAGATGTGCAGAATTTAATTTACATCGGTTGCTGTCAATGGACAAAATGCGAGAGTGAAACACAAACAACAAATAATTCCCGTCTCTCTTTTCGTAGCATGCATCAGCAGCTGAATTAAAAAATGCAATGCTACCAAGTCTATTTAATTTAATTCACTGCGTTGCTGTGCAGTGGATGTAGATATTGACACTTTTTGCAGTTCTGCGATGGTTGCAGAATTTACATGTGTAGTATCGTCACATAAGAACATGTGTAGATATGTGCTTTAGACATTATGCAGAATAATCCTCAGGCTTGTCTAATTGTTGAATTGGTGAGACCTGTTACAATACGAGTTGAGATTGAGTGGAGTTCACTGGTGCGTTCATTGATCGCCGCCCATGGCCTGACCATCGATATGGAATGTCAATATAAACTCAATCAAACAATTATTCACTCAGTCGATCTGCATGCAGGATCAATTCTACCTAAAACGGATGCCAAACATGAGTGGCTGGGATTTTGACACTCAGTGAAGTATAGTCCACTGTTGAAAAAGATTTCATTGTGACCGTTCGGGCCTAACTCGTACCTTAACCAACATTAATATTGCTATCGGTCTCCAGTTACGGACGCTAAATTAAAAATATTTTCTAGCCAATGGTGGTAAAAGTACCTACCTACGTTCCAATATGTTGGCAGATTTCTTAATTTTCGTCAAATTGTCAGAAACAAGATATTTATGGATAGGATATCTGCCACAATTTTCAGAATTAAGTCAGTAATTCTAATAGGTACTCCTACAAATTAACTTGTAGTTGAATAAATTTTTCAAGCGGGTTAGACTTTTTTTTCCTATACTTTTTTTCCATGCCTTCCAGAGTTTACACAAAATGATCCATATTCCATTACTGTTGGCAAAATAACATGAATATGCATGAAACCGTGTTTATTTTATTCAGCTGGACTTCAAAGATTTTAATCTAGCAAATTCAATATGACACCATGCGCCTAGCTCAATACCAAAATGTAGGTTATCTACTTATAATCATTTGCAAGAAAATACCGTGTACATAAAAAAAAACATTCAAAACAACCGTATGTGGACGTAATTAAATTGGAGAGACAACTCTGCCATACAAGGGAAATTGCATTTGTTATTGCAATTGCAACCAAAGATACTCTGCATGGAACATTGCACTCAAACAACGTCAATATACCTGCATCGGCAACTTGTGCAATGGCATCCAGCGCCAGATGTACAATCAAATCAAAGATGATGACTGCAATTCATTCGACAATTGCGCACGTGATATTTACTATTTCGGTAAAGACCAGTTCGCCACCAAATAAGACCCAACTATGTCGTATAACAACCAACCTAATGCCGATCGCTCCGTAATGTAGATAGATACTTTGGTGTAAAATATATATGTATATATTTTTTCTCAATTTTCACTGATCTAAATTTTCCTCTTAGTTTTGTTACTCAACGCGATACCAAAACTCTCCAGAGTCCGGACAATGATCCATTGGGATCTGCTCCTGAATAAGGCACATCGATGTAATATGATCTCATTGTTAATTTTGCTTTGGATTGTGATCCAAAAATAGCAAGAAACAGCCCCATGCAGACCGAATATTGCAATCTAGCGCACAGTGTGAATGGAAATACATTTTTACGGAATTTTATTTTTTTGTTTTGGATATTTTGTTTTTTCAAATTTTTATTTCATTTTGGAATACTTACTTCTTGAGATGAAAATTAATTTGCGCTCAATGTTTACGAAGTGAGGATCTTAAATCATCATCTCATAGGAATTTAGCACTCGCTGAATGTTTTTCTCGTCCAGATGTTTTCGAAGAAATAAATTTGAATTTAATAAACGTAAACAAGAATTTTGATGGTCGATGGAATTGTATTTGCGGGTAATTTTAAGTAATTCTAAAAATATGAATTTCAATGGAATGTAAAGGGGGGTAGTCCACGAGTAAGTAGATCATAACAAGCACGTTCGTTGGAATGGAGGTCACTAGATACACATAATACGTGCAGTCTCCCACGATTTCTAACAACGAATTTAACATCATTCTCATCAATGGCTGGGTTTGGCGTCCCAAATTATAAATCTATAATCTAGGGATATACCTACATATACATAGATATGTACTAGATACCTACAGTATACATTATATTAATTTTGCTATATTAGGCGTATTTCTTTTGGGAAGTGAACCAAAAGTGAGTATACCAGCTTTGCATGTAAAAGTAAAAGTGAGCTAGCTATAGATTCCCAAAAAAATACGCCTATTATTGCTTAGGTTAGGTTAGGTTAGGTTGAATAGGGTGTGAGTTCATCACATTGGACTAGGCACCATAGTGGGCCCATCGCCATCCCTGGGGAACCTTAACGGTCAAATAACCTAAACCATTTCGCCCAGACATTTAATTTCCCTACAGAACCTGAAAATTGCTTCAATTTTGTTTGCGAGGCCAACCTCCTCCAAATTGTCGAAGAAGTACCTACCAGGGTATTTCCTCCTGTACCGAGCGATAGCTTGACATTCACAGAGGAGATGAGTTATATCCTCTGTGACCTGTAAGTCTTCGCAATACCTGCATACGTCTGTGTCTGTTAGACCTAATCTCATGGCGTGCTTCCTTAGAAGACAGTGCCCAGAGAGTATCCCTATTGCCATTCGTAGCCTTGATCTGCTGAGCTTTAGTAATTCTACAGATTTTTTCCGATCTAGCTTAGGCCACAGAGCCTTTAAGACCCTGTGCCCTACTATATTCAACCATCTCTGATCTGCCCTATTTCTAATATTCTCAACAATAATTCTCTTGGCCACGGCCATTGGTGGTCTTATGCCCTCAATTGTTTCATTAGGTGGAAGCTCTGCTCCGGTTTTGGCCAGAACATCAGCCCGTTCGTTTCCCTCAATATCGCAGTGTCCGGGTACCCAACATAATCTGACCTGGTTCTGCGCGCATAGTGCTCTGAGCATTGTGCGGCAGCTCCTGACTAGTTCAGATTTGATGATGAAGGACTCTAGCGCCTTTAGCGCAGCCTGACTATCAATGTAGATAGCGGTATTCTTGTTGGATATTGATCCCATATCAAGTAGATCCGCAGCTTTTAGCACGGCCAGAACCTCTGCCTGGAACACACTGCATGTATCCGGAAGTCTTAAGGACACGTGTAGGTCTATATCCCTAGAGTAGGTATATACCTGACCCTGTATTCTCCTTAGTTTTGGAGCCATCCGTATAGATCGAAATTTCATTATCATTCGAAACCTTATTCTTTTGCCAGTCCTCCCTATCTGGGTATTGTACTTCGTACGGTGTGCCTATTATTGCTTAGAACCACACGATTTCTAGGCCGCTTACGAATTGTAGTGAAATACTAAAATATTTTTGACAGACAATTTATGACACTATCGCAGTATGAATAAGTGAATTACCCTCGAATTATTTTCTAAAATGTTTGTGAATTTTTAAAGGAAGTTTTCCGAGTACTCCCCATTATTGAAATAGAAATTTAGTAAATTCCAACAAACGTGAATAAATTAGCCGTCTGTAACATAGCAGCGCCATCTATCGGCCTAATTGTTATTGTCTTATTTTGCCTTATTGTACCTGAATGCAACCATTCAACGAATGTAAAGATCGTGTGTTAATTGGGCTAAATAATTATCCTCGGATAATTTTCTGACAAGTGTTGAAAGAGAAGTTCACCAAAATGCAATCTTAAAACTGAATTATCGAATTTTAAGCTATTAATTAATTGAAAATCAGTGTTATATTTCCTCTTCAACATAATAACAAAACTCAAGCAAAAGAAAACCTCAAACCTCCACTAGCCTATAGCTAGTATACCTAATTTATTATCTTGCTCCCGGAGCAGGATCATTTTGTTGACAGCTAACAATTCGTTTTCCACCACGATAGTGCCAGAAAATTATCGGAGGATAAATATTTAGCCCAATTGACACACGGCCTGCCTAGCTTCACAATTAAGAAAGACACATTGAAAGACAATGGATGACGGCCATTTTGAAAATGAAGAATGGAGACTATTGCGGAATATATAACATTAAAATTTTCTTCAGAGGATTATGTCCAACTGGATGATTTTTGGAGATATATTTCCAATTTTAAAAAGGTGATTGAACTGCCTTATTACCATTACTCTCGGAATTCTATTAGAAATTTGAGTTGGCATCACTGATCGCACGTAAATAAAAAAAAAGTAAAAATAAATTCCTTATACACATTAGAATTTTTTTGAAAATTACTCATTACGATTGAGCCAGAAAATTAACCGTTGATTTATTTATTTAACGCATATATTTTCTAACTTCTCTCGTGATAGGCGAACCTAAACGCTTCTTCAGCGCCCCGAGATTCTTTCAGATAGGTGTTAGTTCTGCACTTAAATTGTTGTGTGTTGTAGCCATCTGCTTTGTAGCTAAAAGTGACTTTCTCACGGCTGTTAAGTGTACTGATGGTGATTTGGATGTGCATTCCTTGTCTGTCTTTTAAGACGCTCATATGTCCCATTCCGAGGAATAATTTCGTTACGATTCTCAAAACATCTAAATTGGTAATGCCTATAGAATAGGAGTTGTTAGCATATGCAACTCCGACTCGATTAGTCTTTTGTGCGACAACGGTTGTAGATTTGATGTAAGTGGATCTCCTATTAATCAAACTGCTCGTCTCTGTAAGCTGTCAAGTAGGTTAAGTTGATGTTTTGGTACCGCTAACCGGTGCTTTTTAGAGAAGGATGAGTTGTTTTTTGGGTTAAAGTATCTGTTTGCTCTAAATATAGGTAACTTAACTTAGTGCAGACGCTGATTTTGCGATAATGGACAACTGGCCCTGACATTTTATTCCTGAATTGACAGTGACTCACACATCTTGTAACTGTATTATTAGACAATTAAAATAATTTCAAACTTTAAAAAATATGGTCAAAAGGTACACATATAATCTGGCAATGCTATTATCTGAAAAATAGTAGCATTAATTAGGCCGTGTGGCAATTGGGCTAAATAATTAACTGACACTATCGTGGTGAAAAACGAATTTTCAACTGTCAAAAAATTATTCTGTTCTGGGAGCAAGATAATAGGATTATAAATGATCCAATAGGCTAATTTTTTTACGATTTCTTTATCTTGTTGAGTATTGCTAGAATGTTGAAGAGGAAATAGAACACTGAATTTCAATTAATTAATAGCGTAAAATTGGATAAATCTCTTTAAGATCCAAGTTTGGTAAACTTTTCTTTCAACACTTTCATAGGTGTCAGAAAATTATCCGAAGATAATTATTATTTAGCCCAATTGACACACGGCCTTTGAAATGAAAGCCTCACCTAGCGGGAGATATGGAGAACCAAATTTCAGTTCACGAATCTTGATCCTGATCATTAGCAGGACGTCGTATGTACTATTGTTGTAAACGACAGTTATGATTGATTTATACAGATCTTGGTGAACAAATTAAAAACCCCTAGTATGTACTGACTTATGAAGCATAATAGCCATTCAATAAAAAAATTAGCCTAACAGCTGAAAAGAATTTTGTGGTGAGAATGCGAGTTATAATCTCGTTAATGTGGCCACAAAGGAGTATTAATCGGATATTAGCTGTCAAATTGATTATTGCTTGGATAATTGATGCCAATTCGGCAAACAATCCCTTTTAAAGATACCCTTTAGTTCTACATATCGTCCCCTTTCTGCGTTAAGCACGTATCTACAAAACATCTATTCTTCAGGAATAATTAAACGCATGTATCAGTAAAATCTTTCTATAATTTATAATTTGACAGTTTGACTAACCTGGAGGTCAATATGATGTCAGCCTGTCAAAAATTGACATGATTTTTGACATGTGTATTGTGTTCGATTAAGGGAAGCTATTCTTTTTTTTAATTCCTGAAGAATGGATGTTTTGTAGATACGTGCTTAACGCAGAAAGGGAACGATATATCTATTAGTTCGTCTCCAATGACGTGCATTACTGAGTTGCATGAAACTTTCTCTTTCATTGCAGGTGTTACAATTTAAAAAAAAGGGATGCTCATTATGCTCAAATGCTCATATTTTGGAGACATTTTGCACTAGTTAGTATTTCTATGTTGACAAGACATTATTTATGATATCTAAATAAAACTAGGCTCGTCAAATAGTCGAACTACAGCCACATATATACCTACTCCTATATTTAATTTGCAATATACATACGCTTCCAAAATTTCGACGATGACTGAAAAGCTGATAAGAAATATTTTCTTTTTCGATTTCAAAGTAGGAAATCCTTCTATTTTGACTGCCTAATGCGCATAAATATTTTCAGTTAGGTAGTCATTACTTTGAAAGTAGCTACTCAACAAAAACGAAAGAAAAATTTGATGAAGAAGTGGACCTATTATAAAAATTGTCAACATAATTTCTGCTATTTTCTGCATATTATAATACTATCAACGGGCTTCAAATAAACCATGAAGAAGCTACATATTGCTTTTGTACTTACATTGTACGAAAAAGTTCAATCGCATTTTAATATCTACAAATAAGACATAATTCAAAATTTTGATGCAGTCACATAATTTTCCAAATAGGTAAATTTCCAAACAAATCGTTCAAATAATATACAACGCACATCGCGCTAGAACTTTGACAGACTGATTGAGAAAATGGCAAATTTTTTGACAAGGATTACATCAAACACGATATTAAAAGATCGGTTGACATTTATTTAAAAATCTTTGTTACGATCTTTGGCAACTTTTCAGAAAATGTCAAAAATTCGTTTAATATCAATCAAACAACGACAAACTATTTCTTACATCAAAGTTTTTGAATTTATATTATCTACGATTTTTGTAGTTTTTTTTTTATATATTTTTAACAACAACTTGAAGTAAATTTTATTTTGAGTTAGATTCGTATGGGAGACATGTGACGTCCACTACAAAGTACTAATAAATAGTCTGACAGGTTCCGTGCATCTACCACTGGTATAATATTCATGTCGTGGAAATTTTCACTTTTTACGGGAATTTTCTGCCTCAGAATGAGCCAAAGAAGAAAGAGGGAAACTTTTTTCATATGATAAATACTGTGATGAGGAACATTGAATTATTATTAGGATTCTTTGTCAGGTTTTTTTTTGCATATTTTATTGAAATGTACTGCTAGTTGTATATAGGTATATAGTCTATGCCAAGTTAGGTAAAGCTAAGTACAGCTCGAGCGAAACTAAATTTTAGCTGCTCTCCAAATGTTTTCTCCAAGCTAAATCCCTAGCTAAATTTTGACATTGAGTGCGTTTTGGATAAAAGTGTCACAGACAACAGCTGTTCGCTGAAAATGGCATCCTTCAAAAATTGATCGACGCGAAAAAAATTTATATTTTCGTTGCGATTTCTTTTTTCCATGTGTGCTATTCTTTGATCTCAAATTTGTCACTTTTAAAGGATTCCTTATCGGAGTATTCATTGAAGAACCTTATCCTTATTTACTTTTTCGCAACACAGAAATACAACAGAAAAAAAACCAACAGATCTGTCAAAATTGTGATGAACCATTAATGGGCGCGGTTAATTTTGACAGATGAGATGAAAATTTGAATTTTCAGCTGAAGCAGCGTACCGCTCGGCTTTGGAGAGAAATTTTTATGGGAGCTAAGATAGCTCGAGCAGCGTACTAAGCTTAAGAGAAAACTAAAATTTTTATAGATGTAAATGTAACCACTGTAAAGATGTGGATAAGAAAATTCTTCGAAAACTCTAAACTTCAACGATTTTGCCTAAAATTGTTCTTGAACACATGGATAAGCCTATTAGCACATTAAAATGAAACACATTGCCACATCCGACTTGGCATTGACATTGATATCTGTTGCACTTAGATTACAACACTCTTGTGGCTGTTGACAGCTGCTCCTCAGCGAAATGGCATTTCGTTACATTACAGTTTTCAAGGAAATGCAATTTCAATCTACAAATTAATTTACAAAAACGAAACCGTCAACTAAGGAAACAATTCGAAACCCATTTGTTAATTAGAAGAAAACTATTTTAATTAAACCGCAAGAATTCTTTCAATTAAATTATTCAACAGATCCACCGCAAAGTTTCGCAATTACGTTCAGGAAGCTCGCATACCTTTGTCACACTTGCAGGTTTTTTTTATTTAATTTCAAACATTCATTACGTTTGAGAAACAAAATTTAATAAGTGAACGGTTTTTTTTTTGTCTACTTACAGTTCAGCAACACGGTGGAACTATTTTGCAACAGCAGATGCTACCATCTCTGACACACGTCTATGCCCAAGGTGACATCTCACCACCCGTCTTCGAACAAATCTTTAAGAATGCCCGTTTCGCTCAGGGCGGTAATGCTTTGTTCGAAGGTAGGTTGCGAGGTAATCCGAAGCCATTCGTTACTTGGACCCGGAAGGGCGCACCACTTCTGGAGTCCCACAAGTACCGTATGAACTACAATGAGGTCACTGGGGAAGTGTCACTGCTGATCAATCAAATTGGACCCGGCGATGAGGGCGAATACACCTGCAGTGCCCGCAATCAGTACGGCGAAGCTATCTGCTCCGTTTTCATCCAGCCTGAGGGTCAACCAATGACCGTGTCGCAGCCAATTCAAAGCTACGACAAGTCGATGTACACCAACGGATACTCGTTCACATCCATCGAAGAGGAGTTCCGCGTCGATACCTTCGAGTATAGGCTATTGCGTGAGGTGTCGTTCAGAGAGACTATCACTCGACGATCGCAATACGAGTCTGACTTTCAGCTTATAGCTGAAGTGGACCGTTCCCTTGGACCTGCCTTCGCACCGCAGATTAACACCAAGCCGCGCAATTCCAAACTGGTTGAAGGTTCCGATGCTGTATTTACTGCCAAAGTTGGATCAAATCCTAAGCCGAGGTTGACATGGTTCCGTAACGGACAGCGTATCGTACCATCCGCCAAGCACGAGATCTCGTATTCCAGCAATTTGGCAACACTACGTGTCAAGAACGCCGATCTTCGGGATGCCGGTCATTATACCCTGTTAGTGGAGAATACACAGGGATGTGTGGTCTCGTCTGCAGTGTTGGCCGTTGAACCAGCCGCCGAATCGTCGCACGAACCAAAACCAGTCGACAATATGGCTGAACAGCTGGAAGCCGGTAAAGCTTTGCCGCCACAATTTGTGCGTGCATATGCGGATCGCGAAGCTACCGAAAGTCGCATGACACGATTCGATTGCCGTGTCACCGGAAACCCATATCCGGAGGTGTACTGGTTCATCAATGGCAAGATGATTCATGATGATGCCACCCACAAGATCTTGGTCAACGAATCTGGTAGCCATTCGCTGATGATCACCAACGTCAGTCGTTATGATGCTGGTGCAGTGCAGTGTTTGGCTCGCAACAAGGCCGGTGAAGTAGCCATTGAGGCTCAGTTGACCGTGCTGGAGAAGGAACAAGTTGTGGCACCGCAATTCGTACAGCGCTTCCAAACGGTCACCGTACGAGAAGGTGAACCTGTTGCACTCAGTGCCAATGCTATTGGTACACCTGTGCCAAGGATTACATGGCAGAAGGATGGTGTACAGATAAGCTCGACCCAAGAACGTTTCGTCGGCATTGACGGTGGAGCTACATGCTTGGAAATACCACGTGCTAAGCCATCCGATTCCGGTTGGTATCAATGTACAGCGCAAAATGTTGCTGGATCGACGGCGAATCGCGCCAGACTCTATGTATTAGAAACTCCCAGAGAGCAGCCCCAAGAACAAAGACGTCTACAATTACCAAGGCCCACCAAAGTCATCGAACCAGAGTAGGTCCCATGGGAATAAAATTGCGCCCAACGAAAGGTATTAACAAATTCTTTTTCTTTTCCAGACCTGTTCCTGGGCCAGAAATCATTTACTTGCGTCACGTGGAGCGTGCCAAGCCTCACTTGCGTCCCGGCGAGGAGGACCGCGTCTATCCACCACCGCAATTCATCATACCACTGCAAAATGTTCAACAGACCGAAGGAGGACGCGTCCACATGGAAGCTCGCATCGAACCAGTGGGCGATCCTTCGATGGTTGTCGAGTGGTTCCTCAATGGAAGACCACTTGCTGCAAGTAAGTCGATTTGAGTTCTATGATTTCCAGATTTCTGATGCTTTCTTCCCTTAGGTTCACGTGCCACGTCGGTATTCAAGTTCGGCTTCATCGCTCTGGATCTGATCAGTATCATTGGTCAGGACAGCGGTGAGTACATGTGCCGTGTGACCAACGCAACTGGCATGGCAGAATCTCGTGCCATACTATCGGTCACCCAACGCGCCTCGATAGAGCAGACATCGCAGCATCCAAGCAGTCTACAATACATCAGTCAGCTGGAAGACTACTCCAAGTATTCCCGCCAAGAGAGCTCTGAAGAGCTAATTAATCAAAAGCCTGCTTTCATCAAGCCTCTACGCGATCTAGGCGAGTTCGAGGAAGGCAAAAACATCCATTTCGAGGCTCAACTCACTCCGGTCAACGACCCAACAATGCGTGTCGAGTGGTACAAGGACGGTCGCCCCATTACGGCCAGCTCGCGAATCACTGCAATCTTCAACTTCGGCTACGTCTCCCTTAACATCATGCACCTACGGGCTGAAGATGCTGGTTCGTATACCGTACGAGCCGTCAATCGGGTCGGTGAAGCCATCAGTACCTCGACCATACACGTAATCTCAAGAAGTCAAGTAACCGCTGATCTGGGTATTCCCGAACAGCAGCGTTACATCGAAAAAGTGGAGGAGTTGGAGCAATACCAAAAGTCTCAGCACAAGAAGTACGTGCAGGAAGTTCAAGAGCCATCAGGTCCACCAGTGTTCAAGACCCCAATTAAGGACCAGTTAGATATGCGGGAGGGTGCCTATGCCCATTTCGAAGCCCGCCTCGAACCAGTCGGTGATTCTACAATGCGCGTAGAATGGCTGAAGGATGGACGGCCATTAGAGGCCAGCTCGAGGAGCACAACTTTCTTCAACTTTGGCTACGTGGCACTGACCATTAAGCAGCTGACAATCTACGATGCCGGCGTTTACACTTGCCGTGCATACAACTCACTTGGACAGGCAACCACATCATCCAATCTGACTGTCCTATCGAAGAAGGCTATTGTGTCTGATTCCCAACACCCAGGTGGCCTACAGAAGATCCAGCACCTGGAAGATTCATCGAAATACGCTCGTAGCGTCGACGAGGAAACTAAAGTCACTCAGATTCCTCGCTTCTTGGGCCCGATGAAGGGCACCAACAAGATTCTAGAAGGACAACGCGCTCACTTTGAAGCTCGCGTTGAGCCGCAATCCGATCTGACCATGCAGATCGAATGGTACCATAATGGAAAGGCTATTATGTCGGCCAATCGCATTCAGACCTACTACGACTTTGGTTATGTCGCTTTGGACATTTCGGCTGTTCGCGCCGATGATGCTGGTATCTACACTGTGGTGGCCAGGAATAAGCTAGGTGAAGCTCAGTTGTCGGCAACGATGGTAGTTGAAAGTAAGTCGAACATTCGATCGCCTTTGGCGGGACTCTAACTAACTCGTGTTTATTTTTTCTTTGTAGCTCGTTCCAGCATTGACACATCTAGCATGCATCGTGGTCTTGTGGAGAAGACCCGCCAGTTGGAGGGATCAAAGTTCGTTGAGCCACAATATGACATCGAAGAGATCTCCAAATCGAAGCCCATCTTCGTCCAGCCCTTGTCCGATCCCAAGCCCATGCACGAAGGTAAGAACATTCACTTGGAGTGCCGCCTCGAACCTATGGGTGATCCCACAATGAGAGTGGAATGGTTCCAAAATGGACGTCCCATCACTGTAGGTTCGCGCTTCAGAACTTACTATGACTTTGGATTTGTTGCCTTGGACATTGTCCAGACGATCGCCGCTGACTCCGGTGAGTATACCTGCCGTGCCACCAACCACCTTGGTTCGGCCCATACTTCCTCTTGCGTCCGCATCATTGACCGCTCAGACGTGGTTACTGAGACGCAAAACGAAATGTCTCTGGAGCAAATCCAACTACTCGAGGATGCCTCCCGTCGTCGTCATCAAGTGACGGAAGACATCACCATCATGCAAGCACCACAATTTACTCGTCCGCTTCACAATATCGAGACCATGGAAGGCACCAATGTTCATCTGGAGTGCCGGCTTCAGCCAGTCGGTGATCCAACCATGCACGTCGAATGGTTCGTTAATGGACAGCCTCTTAAGACCGGCCATCGTTTCAGGCCAGCCTATGAGTTCGATTACGTAGCACTGGACTTACTGGGAGTCTATGCCGTCGATTCAGGAGTATACACCTGTCAAGCCCGCAATCAGTTGGGTGAAGCTGTGACATCATGCTCGGTACGCATCATCGCCAAAAAGGATCTTGTTCTCGATACCCAAAACGCATCGGGACTGCAAAAGATTCAATATCTGGAGGACGCTTCTAGGTACAAGCGCTCCGAATACGTGGACGAAACCGTCAATATCCGTCCGCGGTTCTTGAGTCACCCGAAGAACCTGACCAACATGCGGGAAGGCGCTCACGCTCACTTCGAATGCAAGATTGAACCTGTCACCGATCCCAACCTAAAGGTTGAATGGTACAAGAATGGCAGGCCCATCACCATTGGCCATCGTTTCAGGCCCATCCACGACTTTGGATATGTAGCTTTGGATATCGTCGATCTGATCGCCGAAGACTCCGGGGTCTACCAATGCCGTGCCCAGAATCTTGTCGGCCAAGACGAGACTCGCTGTGAGTTAGTCTGTCGCAGCAGTGAACAAATCGTCACTATCACTCAAAACGAAGCCGGCTTGGAGCAGATCCATTACTTGGAAGATAGGTCAAAGTACCGTCGTCATGAGGAGATCGATGAGACCACCAAACAAGCCCCAGTCTTTACAACATCCTTGAAGAACATCGACATCAAGGAAAACCAACGTGCTCACTTTGAATGCCGCTTGATCCCAGTCTCAGATCCAACCATGAAAGTCGAGTGGTATCATAACAACGCTCCTCTGAAGTCCGGTTCTCGTTTCACCGAGACAAACAACTTCGGATTCGTCGCGCTCGACATCATGTCGTGTTTGCCAGAGGATGCCGGTACCTACACCTGCCGTGCTTATAACGCAATTGGAGAAGCAGTAACTTCAGCTATCGCACTCGTCCATACCAAGAAGTCCATCTATATGGAATCTCAGCATGAGGGCGCCCTTCATCGTCTGCAATACCTTGAGGAGACCTCCAAACGTCAAAAGATGAGCACTCAGGAGGAAACCATCACTCAGGCTCCAGTTTTCACTTTGCCCGTCCGCGACGTTAGAGTAGCCGAGAATCAAGCGGTGCACTTCGAAGCTCGCCTCATACCAGTGGGTGATCCCAACCTAAAGGTCGAATGGTTGCGCAATGGTCAACCTATTGAAGCGTCAAACCGCGTTACAACCATGCACGACTTTGGCTACGTCGCCTTGAACATGAAGTACGTTAATCCTGAAGACTCTGGAACCTACACTTGCCGAGCCGTCAACGAGCTCGGTCAAGCTGTCACTTCGGCCACATTGATTGTCCAATCGAAGGCAGCCCTCCAAATGGAGACTCAAAACGAAGCTGCCATGCACAAGATCCACCAGCTTGAAGATCATACTAAGTATACCCGTCGTGAGGAAGAGGAATATGAGGTCACCCAGGCACCACGCTTCATCACACGCCTGATTGGGCCTACCAACCTCGTTGAAGGCCAAAGTGCTCACTACGAGTGCCGCATTGAACCTTATCCCGATCCAAATCTTAAGGTAGAATGGTTCCACAATGGCAAGCCCTTAACAACTGGCCATAGGTTCCGCAATACTTACGATTTTGGATTTGCTGCTTTGGACGTCCTGACCGTTTACTCTGAGGACAGCGGTGAATACACATGCCGCGTCACTAATAATCTAGGAACCGCTGTATCGTCTATCAACCTCAACGTACAGTCTAGGTCCTCAATTATCCACGAAACGCAACACGAAGGCGCTCTGGAGAAGATCCAATACTTGGAGGACGATTCGCGCTTCGCACGCAAGGTCGAAGAGGACCAGTACTTGGCCGAGAGGCCACAATTCGGACGTCCACTGCGTAATGCGAACGTTGCTGAAGGCAGACCAGTCCATCTGGAAGCCACTCTCACCCCAGTCAATGATCCAACTATGAAGGTTGAATGGTACCGCAACGGAATACCCATCCAAACTGGACACCGCTTTAAGACTACCTATGATTTTGGTTTTGTCGCTTTAGACATATTGTATGCGCATGCCGAAGATACTGGCACCTACATGTGCAAGGCTAAGAACGCTGTCGGCGAAGCTGTCACGACCAGTGCTGTAAACGTCACAGGTAAGTTTAAAACTTCTCTCCGAACTGTCCATCAGTCTTAAGTTAATTTTTTCTCCATTTCAGCAAATGCCACTTTAGTGCTCGACACCATGGACGAGCAACGTTTGGAGAAGATTCGCCAGTTGGAGAGCTACGAACGACCAAAAGCTCAAGTTGTCGAGGAAAAGGGACAGAAGCCGGTCTTCTTGACACCGCTCACCAGTCTGGAACATCTGAAGGAAGGCGAACACGCCCATTTGGAATGTCGCGTTGAGCCGATCAACGACCCGAACCTGAAGATTGAATGGTTCTGCAATGGCAAGGCCATCCAAATCGGTCATCGTTTCCGGACTACTCATGACTTTGGTTATGTCGCTCTGGATATTCTATATGCCTACGGAGAGGATACCGGCACTTACATGTGCAAGGCTACCAATCTCCTGGGTGAAGCTATGAATACTTGCAATGTTCGCGTGCTTAATCGCCGCAGCATGATCTTGGACACCCAACATCCAGATGCCCTAGAAAAGATTCAAAAGCTTGAAGCTAAGGCGGCTCCAAGCCGACCAGATATTGAGGATCTTCCAATCAGCCCACCCCACTTCACAGTGGAACTTCGCGGAAACACCGAGATCTACGAAGGCAAGACTGCTCACTTTGAGGCTCAAGTCCAGCCGGTTCACGATCCAAATCTGCGCATTGAATTCTACCACAACGGAAAGCCCCTTCCATCGGCTTCCCGTTTCCATATCACCTTCGATTTCGGCTACGTCGCCTTGGACATTTCGCACGCAGTTGCAGAAGATGCCGGTGAGTATTCCGTGCGTGCTGTCAACGCTTTGGGACAATGCACCTCGTCGACCAGTTTGCGTGTGATTCCATTCGGCGGCATTATTTCTGAGACTCAACATCCAGAAGGTCTTGAGAAGATTCGTCAACTCGAATCGAATGCACCGTTCCAGAGGCCAGAAGTCGACGGCCCAGCCACTCGTCAACGACCAATGTTCACGCAGCCACTCCAGAATATCGACCGCATTAACGAACACCAAACCGCACACTTCGAAGCCCGCCTCATTCCGGTTGGTGATCCAAACCTTAAGGTCGAATGGTACCGCAATGAGAAGATCATCGAAGATAGCTCGCGCATCACCAAACAGCACGACTTTGGATTTGTCTCTCTGGACATTTCCCACATCCGCAAGGAGGACGAAGGTGTGTACATGTGTCGCGCCGTTAATCCGCTCGGAGAAGCTGTCACCACTGCTTCCATGCGCGTCATCACCGAAGCCAGCATCCAAATGGACACCCAACATCCAGAGAGTATTGGTCGCATCCACCAACTGGAGAGACCATCTGCTCCAAGACAAGAGGAACCGGAGCGATTATTCGAGAAGCCAATCTTTACTCAGTTGCTCACTGGACCATCAGAGTTGTGGGAAGGACAACATGCTCACTTTGAAGCTCGTGTTGTTCCAGTTGGAGATCCAACTCTGCGCTTCGAATGGTACATCAATGGAGTGGAGCTCCAGATGGGATCGCGTCTACGTACCACGCACGACTTTGGATTCGTTACTTTGGACATCAATTCAGTGGTTAAGGAGGACTCTGGCGTATACATGTGCAGGGCATACAATGCTTCTGGTGAAGCTGTTTCGTCAACTGCAATGAAAGTAAAGACGAAGTCATCGATTGCCGGAGAACCCCTCATCCCAGAGTCCTGGGAGGCTATCCGTTTGAAGGAGGCCGCAATGAACCGCGTCCCAGAAATGTTTGTTGATACATCACCACAACAGGCTCCAGTATTCACCACTCACTTGCAGAGCTTCGACAAACTGTCTGAGGGTCAGCACGTCCACTTGGAAGCTCAAGTCGAGCCCAGAGCCGATCCTAACCTCAGGATCGAATGGTTCAAGAACGGAATTTCGCTTACCACTGGTGCTCGCATACGCAGCACTTTCGACTTTGGTTTAGTCACGCTTTCAATCAACGGACTGCGTGCCGACGATTCTGGAATATACACCTGCAAGGCTACCAATTTGATCGGCGAAGCCGTATCCACGTCATCACTCAAGATCGAAGACCGTCACTGGTTGTTGGGAGACACTTTGCATCCAGAGTCATTGCCACGTATTGACGCCCTCGAAGCACCAAAGGAAGGACGACCTACCGCTCCAGAACCTGTCTACGAGTCACCGGTCTTCATCACTCATCTGAACAACATCGAGTGCAAGGAGAACGACAGCGTCCGCTTCGAGTGCAATGTCGAGCCAGCTCGCGATCCAACCATGGGAATCGAATGGTTCTACAATGGCAACCCATTACCAGCTGCTGCCAAATTCAAGAGTATCTACGACTTTGGATACTGCGCTCTAGATCTGACCAGCTGCTATGCCGAAAATACTGGAATCTACACGTGCAAGGCCACCAACAGCAAGGGATCGGCCACAACATCAGGAACCCTAAAATGCACCAGCGATAAGACCATGTTCTTTGAGACTCAACATCCTCAAGGACCAGCCGGTCTGCAAGCAGTCCAAGAGACCGAAGAGGCTGTTGCTAACAGAAGCAAACCCAAAGACGCCAAGCCAGAAATGGTATACCCACCTCCAGTTTGGACCGTGCCACTCAACCCAGAGTTCAAATTGTCCGAAGGACAGCCGCTCCATTTGGAGGGACAAGTCGAGCCAAAAGAAGATCCAAATCTGTTCATCGAATGGTACTTCAATGGCAAACTCTTGCAGCATGGATCACGATTCAAGATGACAAGCGAGTTTGGCTTCGTCACTCTGGATCTTATTGAGGCCTATGAACGCGATCAAGGCATGTACACATGCAAGGCGTACAACCGGTCTGGTGAGGCATTCACTCAAACGACCATCTTCTGCAGCAGCAAGGAGAACATCATCGAAAGGACTCAACATCCAAAGGGCGCCGAAGGTTTGGAACAAATCCGTGATCTTGAAGAATCCCTACGTAGGGATGGTACAAAACCGGAACAACCCGAAGCTGGCCAAGCACCGCGTTTCACATCAGAATTCATCCCGATCACGGACGTTGGCGAGGGTGAGATTGCCCACTTTGAAGCCACCTTGGTGCCAACTGGTGACCAGACAATGGTCATCGAATGGTTCTACAATGGCAAGGTCCTGGACGCTGGCCATCGCTTCCGCACAATCTATGCATTCGGAATGGTCGCCCTTGAAGTGCTCGGCACCAAGATTGAAGATTCCGGCACATACACCTGCCGTGCCACCAATAAATGGGGTAGCGCTGAAATTCACGTCGAATTGGGTTGCGTTGACAAGCCAAGAGGACAAAAGCCACGATTCACGTCCCACATTCAGAGCCTGGAAGGCCTCAAGGATGGACAATCAGCTCATTACGAGTGTACTCTTATCCCTATCAACGACCCCGAACTCAAGGTTGAATGGTATCACAATGGAAAATTATTGCGTCACTCGAACCGCATCAAGCCCGTGTCAGACTTTGGCTATGTCCTTCTTGATATTGCCTATCTGCAGGATCATGATAGCGGTGAATATGTCTGCCGTGCCTGGAACAAATACGGCGAAGACTTTACCCGTGCCACTCTTAATTGTCGCGGACGTGGTGGTGTATTCTCGGACACTCTGCAACCGGATTCCCTGCAAAGAATCCGTGAACTGGAGTGCCCACAATTTGGCGATCAACAAGGTCCATCCACACCAACCGGAGAACCACCCAAATTCATCACTCAAATCACCGATGCCACGAAACTGGTCGAGGGACAGAGCGCTCACTTCGAGGCTCGCCTTACACCAATCACCGATCCAGAATTGGTTGTCGAATGGTACTTCAATGGTAAGAAACTGCCACATGGACACAGATATAGGACGTTCCACGATTTTGGTATTGTTATTCTGGACATACTCTACTGCTATGAAGAGAACTCCGGAGTATACGAGTGTCGTGCTTACAATAAGTACGGCGAGGACGTCACAAGGGCAACACTGAAATGCTCATCGAAGGCTAGCTTAATCCTGGACTCGCAACTGCCGCGAGTAAGTATTGAAACATATTTTTTTTTTTTGAGTGTTTTGCTAGTTTTAAGTTCGATTGAGCAGGATCGACAGCCGTCACTTATATAAAAAATACTTTGAGGAGACACTCTTTCTTCTATTTAAGCCAAAAGCTTTAAAAACATTTAAAACGTTTAAGTCCTTTTAACCTTTTTCTTTGGTCAAAAAGATTATATACTTTCTAATATGGTTAGGTAACGCTGCCAAGCTTTAAGTATTAATTCAATGGAAAGCTTTTTAGCTTTTCCTCTTAATACTTTGAACTTTGAAGTATCTAACCCCCTTCCTCATTTATTTTACAGGGCATGGAGGGAGGCTTGGAGAAGATCCAAAACTTGGAATACTCCTTGGTCCGATCCCGCGATGAGACAGTCGAGAAAACCCGAGGCAAGGCCCCAGTGTTCACTGTACCACTTTCGAATGTCGACAATCTACGCGAAGGCGAGAATGCCCACTTCGAAGCACGCCTTACACCCGCCAACGATCCTAAGTTAAAGGTCGAATGGTACTGGAATGGCAAACCGATGCGAGCTGGTTCTCGCTTCCGTACATTCTGTGACTTCGGCTTTGTCATCTTAGAGATATCGCCTGTCTATCCAGAGGACTCTGGTGAGTTCTCATGCCGTGCCATCAATGAGTATGGTGAAGCTGTCACCACTGCCACCATGAAGATTCAAGGCAAGCGCAGCATAATCATGGAATCTCAATTGCCAAAGGGCATGGAGGGCACCATCGATCGTATTGCCGAGCTAGAAGGACTTGGCGCTGGACGCAATGAATTCGTTCAGGAAGACGACGACGGCAAACCACCAGAGTTCGTTACAACACCATTCGACATGGTCATCACTGAGAATTCATTGGCACACTTTGAGTGTCGCCTTCAACCAATTAACGATCAAAGTATGCGCGTTGAATGGTTCCACAATGGCAAGGCATTATGGGCTGGTTCCCGCATTAAAACTATTAATGATTTCGGCTTTGTGATCCTTGAAATCGCCGGCTGCTATCAGCGTGACTCTGGCTTGTACACATGCAAGGCAACCAACAAGCATGGCGAGGCTTCAGTCTCGTGTAAATTACAAGTTCGCGGTCGCCAGGGTATTATTATGGAGCCACAATTGCCATCGAACTTCCGCAGCGGCACCGAGAGTCTTCAGAAACTGGAGGAAAGTCTGCATAAGCGTGAGGAGGTCTTCATCGATGAGGAACAACCAAATCCACCCAAGTTCACCGAGGAGATCAAGGATAATATCGATATTCCAGAAGGTGGCCCGATTCACTTTGATTGTCGGGTGGAGCCCGTTGGCGATCCGACAATGAGGATCGATTGGTTCTTTAATGGACGCTCATTGGCCACTGGCTCACGAGTGCATATGTTGAACGACTTTGGATTCATTGCATTGGACATTGATTACATTTATACTCGTGACGCTGGCGAATACATCTGCCGAGCAACCAACAAGTGGGGCACCGCTCAAACTGTGGCCAAGGTCACATGCAAGGGCAAGGGCAACATCGTCTATGACTCTCAATTGCCCGATCACATGACAGCCGAGAAATTGAAGGAACTCGAACGTGGACGCATTACGGAAGCACCAAAGAAGGAGGAACTCACCTTCGGACCACCGAAATTCATTACCGAGATCGCTTCAGTAATGGCCGAGGAAGCCGAAGCCATTCGCTTCGAATGCCAAGTGGAACCAAAGGAAGATCCCAAACTGCGCATTGAATGGTATCGCAATGGTAAGCAAATACCAGCTGGCCATCGTTTCAGGACTATCTACGATATGGGCTTCGTATCACTGGACATTTTGTATGTCTATGCTGAGGATTCCGGAGAGTATACCTGCCGTGCAGTAAACGACTACGGCGAGGATAGAACCAAAGCAACCATCACTTGCAAACGTAAGAAGTTTATGATTTGTTCTTCTTTACAATGTTTTACAATTTATTTCTCATTTATTTAGAACAACCATCAATCATCCTTCAAAATCAAGTGCCAAAGGGCATGAAGCGTACCGAAACTCTCACTCAAATGGAAGCGGCCATCAAGAAGTACACCTCAGAGGTTCATCTTACCGAAGATGATCTATTCGATCCCGATCGCAAGCAACCACCCCGATTTGTCACCCAGATCAAGGAGCAAACCAATTTGGTCGAAATGCAAGCGACCAAGTTTGAATGCCAGTTGGCTCCAGTGGGTGATCCCAACATGAAGGTGGAGTGGTTCTTCAATGGCAAACCACTATTGCATAGTAAGTTTCCCTCCCTTAACATTTACGCTTGCAATTATTTGTTGCGTGTATTTAGGCGCACATTTCCTATTCTAACAAAAATTTGTTTTACAGAAAACCGATTCTTGCCAATCTACGACTTTGGCTATGTTGCCATGAACTTTGGATGGGTATACCCAGAGGACAGCGGCGAGTATGTATGCCGCGCTACCAACTTGTACGGCAAGGACGAAACAAGGGCTATTATCAAGACAACCGGCAAACCAGGCATTGTGTACGATTCACAATTGCCAAGCTACATGAACAGCATCGAGCGTATTCGTGAAATGGAAGCATCGTGGCAAGTGTAAGTACACCTTGAAAGACAAATCTCTGGATCCAAATTTATATGGGTTTTCAATTGAAACAGTGTCCCCGACGAGCCCGATATTGATGCTAAACCAAGAGCTGCACCAACATTTGTCAGCAAACTGGAACCACAAACTGTTGAGGAGGGCGAGTGTGCGAGATTCTGTGTACGTGTCACCGGACATCCACGACCAAGGGTTATGTGGCTAATCAATGGCCACACCATTGTACATGTAAGTTTGAAATTCATTTATCATCCCTCGACCTTGGATAACTTTTCTGTTTACAGGGATCTCGTTACAAGTTAACTAACGATGGAATGTTCCATTTGGATATTCCAAAAACACGACAATACGACACTGGAAAAGTCGAAGTAATCGCCCGCAATTCAATTGGCGAGGCGCTAGCTACAACCGAACTCAAAGTCATCGCACGGTCCGATGACTACCGTAGCGTACTAAAGAATTCACCAAGACGTAAGTCACACCGCACACTTGGCAATGCCATAACAAATATATTCAGCAGCTTGTTCCACACAAATAAGAAAATAACAAAATTCTACTCTTAAATGCATAAAATTTAAACAACATTTTTATAATTACATCAGCCTACACTAATATGTAAATAAAGCAGTTTAAACACACCAAACATTTAACACATTCACACAAGTACTTACTCCCAAAAAAAAATGAAATCCTACGCCACTGTCCTATAAAAGAAAAAACAAATCCCCCCTCCACCTCCTAATTCCAACGGTATAATCAACAAGATCAACTGTAGCTCTAGAATCCTCATAACGAAGCAGCGCTCATGTAAATAGCAAAAGCTTTTGTGGATCAACGTTCAAAATTTAATAACTGAAACAAAGTAAAAAAAAAACTGGGTAGTATGGTGTAAATATTTATGTGAATTTATTTGTCGTTATGTAGTAGTATTTGTTTTCACGTTTTATGTTTATTGTGATTCTTTTTGAAAAGTAGCGTTTTCGAAATATCTTAGTCCGACCTTAAGTTTTGTAGCTGTTTTCATCCTTCTTTTCTGTCTCCCTTTCTAGAATACTATCTTGTTCTTGTATCTTATTATGATTTTTTTTTGCATAACGTCAACTCTGTAGATATCCGTAAACGAACATACACACATAATTTAAAAAAAAAAGGCTTTGTATTGCCATGTTACATTCAAAATATGGCATTACAAATGAATACTAGGTGACCACTGACACCTAGTGGTGTAAAAAATCACGTCATACTCAATGAGTGCGTTCAAAAATCTTAGTTTTGTAAGTCTGACAGCTCTCCACGTTGCTGAGTTTCCATTGGGCTAGACTGGTCATGTGAAAAGTTTTCTCAGTTGACACCGAAAAATTAAGTCAAGAATTTCTCGATTTACTACTAAGTTGACGTTTTATGTGTCAACACGTCTCAGTTTTGACATTTCTATTGGGTTATCGAAGAGCATCGGAGAGCATGGCAGTTTGACATTTCGATTGCTCTGATGAATCAGAAACTCGGAACCCAGGAGAAAAAAAATTGAATTGTCAATAAGTGACATACCGAAAGTTTAAGTTAATTTGAATCCAGACAATTCAAGTCGATGACTAGATTCTTGAATGCGGCCAATATCAAAATAAATTTGTCATTTCCGTTAACGTCAGCTTTTTTATGTATAGTCAAATAGGTCAAAAATGTCAAATGATATTCAACCCATAAAAAAAATTCACCATAATTTGGACATTAATTTACTCTTATTGCTTTTGTGTACACCTTCAAATTGCACATCCCGCAGTCAAATTTATATCTATATTTTGTTAAATTTCATGTCTAAATCAAAGAATTCACTTTTGGGAAATATTTCTATAGAGTTTAGACACATTCAAAAATAGTCGCCTTAAGTCGACTAAATTGGATTATTAAATACCTAAACACCTTATAATAATAGATATAATTCCCTGACTTTAGACACCCTGTGGTGAAATGGTTATACTCGTAAACGTAAAACTCTATCCCTCATCTGGCCTATTGCCTTCTTTAAAATATTATCATCATCTTCTTTCATCAATTTTTGTAGTTGTGTAGGTTTTTTCTGTATATTCATTCAACACCTCTGTTAGGCTTCCGTCTTCTGTTTATGAGTCGTTCTTTTCTATCTCTTTTTATCCTCTACCTTTATTATTAGTTCTTTAATCTTTAATTCTTGTTCCTCTTCCCTATTTTTCCTTAAAAATCATTTTATCTTCAAATAGTGACTAACTTTCGTTATGTTTTCTTTTTTTAAATACTAACAAAATGTTAACTGTTGATTTATTTAATGATTTTTATAAAACGTTGCATAAATCAAGGGCTTTTCAATTAATTAAAAAAAACAAACATCAATATTCACGAGACATTTTAATTTCTTCAGCATGGTATGATCAAGATGTATCTATCTACCAAAAAGAACGCCAAGAAAACGAGCTGGTAAAGATATTCGACGAACGTAAGCAATATCTGGCTGATCAATCTGGCATGAACCTTAAAGGTGTTGAACACCTTAAACCAAAGGTTATCAAACAAGAACAACCTGCCTGGCAGCAAACTGTCAAGTCCAAGAAGAGCGAAGATTACTACAATAAATTGCAAGAGCTCGAGACCGAGCAATTGCTCAAGGAAACGAAATTGCGTGAAGACCATCATCAATATGCTATTCCTGGACAAAAGATTGTAGCCACATCGGCTGCCAAGGGAATGGCACAGACTTATGAGGAGAGTTTGTAAGTTTTGATAGTTATTTTATTTTTGTTACCGCCAACTAATTGTTAATTTTTTTTTATTTTTTTTGCAGAGAGAAATCTGAAGCAACGGACGCCCAAAGAATCGCCACTACTCAAAAGGTGCAAAAGAAGGGCATTGTCGAACCCTCTGAATCTTCAGTCCATGGACGCGAAGTGCACATGTCGAAACAGAAGCAAGTCCAAAAGGAAGTCGTCGGAGATCTAGAGATTACTCGCAAGATAACTGCCACCGAAACCACCGAAGTCGAACACAAGGGCACAATTCAGGAACGTGTAGTTCAGGGACCCGTCCAACCCGCTAAGCCACCAGTTTTCACCAAGAAAATCCAACCATGCCGTGCTTTTGAGAACGAACAGGCCAAATTCGAAGTTGAATTCGATGGTGAGCCGATGCCAACTGTTAAATGGTATCGCGAGAGCTTCCCCATTCAGAACTCACCCGACTTACAGATCCATACCTTCGGAACCAAGTCAGTTTTGATAATCCGTCAAGTGTTCGTCGAGGATTCGGCTGTATTTTCGTGCATTGCTTCGAACCGTGGAGGCACCGCCAAGTGCAGTGCCAACTTGGTTGTTGAGGAAAGACGTCGTGCCGGCAAGGGTGGTATCTCACCGCCCAGCTTTATACAGACAATTCAGAGTACCAATGTCTCCACTGGTCAACTGGCACGATTCGATGCTAAGATCAGCGGCACCAAGCCTTTCGACGTGTACTGGTTGAAGAACAGCTTGAAGATCCAACCCAATATCAAGTACAAGATGCTTGAGGAAGATAACATTTACACGTTGCTGGTTATTGAACCAACTCCAGAGGATTCGGGTCGCTACGAATGTGTGGCTGTGAATGTAGCCGGCGAAGCTCGTTGCGACGCTGATTGTTTTGTACAGTCACCAAACAAACCAGACAAACCTACCACACCTGGTGCAGAGAAGGCTCCAGTTCTTGTTGAGCCATTGAAGAACCAATCTGTTGAGGAAACCAGTAAAGTAATCTTCAAGTGCCGAGTTGTTGGTAAGCCAACACCAACGGCTAGATGGTATCGCGGTGATAATATGGTTAAGCCGTCGCGTTACTTCCAAATGACGCGTCAAGGTGAATACTATCAGTTGGTGGTTTCGGAGGCGTTCCCTGAAGATGAGGGTGTCTACAAATGTGTTTTGGACAATAAAATGGGCAGTGTGCAAACAAGTGCCACTTTGAAAGTGCGCCCACTTGAGAATCTAGATGCTCCACCAACTATTACTGCATTGAAGGATGTCACGGTTACCGAAGGCCTACCAGCGCAGTTCAAGACCACCATCACCGGAAAAGTGAAAGCTACTGGGGTGCAGTGGCTGCGTGAAGGGCAATTGATTCCTGAAACACCAGATTTCCAGGTGAGTTATTATTTTATTTTATGGCTATTCTTTCCATTCAAATAACTATGATTGTTGTATGATTGTACGGGACTTATAAGCACCGTAGTCTACTTGGGTAACAAAATCTACAGCTTCAAAATAATAAGTCGCAAAGCGTTGGGCGCCATTTTATTTTGATGAAAGTTTCGAAATTAATTTCTGTGTTTATAAGTTGAAATCTCCAAGTATTGAAATCGTTCACCGATCGTGGGAAGCACTTCATCAATGCTTACTCATTTGAATATCTATCTACATGTGAAAGTGCAATATAACAAAATGTCACGATTTGCAACGTGCCCAATCCTATCGTATACCATAATAGTTACTTTTATGCAAAAGACGGTACCTACTTCTTTTCAGTAACGTGAGGATAAATATTTATATCGAACAATATATTTGGATATCCACACTTTGCCTTATAATTTAAGGTATTTAAATTGTTTCGTACTCATATACTTAATACCATAATTTGACAATAATGGTTATACTCTTATTTAATACGACGTCGGTCGAACTCGTAAGACCTTTCATATATATTCCAACTCGGGGGCCTTTTTGACATTTAAAACAACAAATTTCGTTCCTCGAAAATATTCGTCCATTCCTCTGCTTTGTTTCTAAATTGACTGCTTAGCTTATGTGTTTAACCGGTTATTGTGTTTATTTTGTATCCGATCTAAGCTAAAATGTAACCTTGAACATCCGAAATGTTTGGCAACTGAGTGGATTATTTGGTATTATGTCGTTTACTTGCGTCAAATATTTTTTTCATTAAACCATGTTTTTACACAAGACAGCAGCCTCCAATGCCATTAAACTTTCAATTCAATTCAAGTTGTTTTGGATGGTTTCAAGTCTGAAACTCACCATATAAATGCTGGTGTTCCCCAAGGCTCCGTTCTGTGTCCGACTCTCTTTCTCATTTTTATAAATGATCTCTTGTTTGCAACTTCTAATCTAATTCATTCCTTCGCTGATGACAGCACTCTAAGCTCCTCATATTCTTTGCAGGACTCACGTCCCTGCTCTTCAGCCGTAGAACTGGAACGGCAACGTATGTTAAGCTCATTAAATTCCGACCTTGAAAGCATTTTAAAATGGGGTTCAACCAATAGAGTGGGATTTAATACTTCAAAAACTCAATGCTGTCTCTAAAGCGAAACCCGAACCTACAGCCATTATCCATGAATGGCACTTGCATCACCAAAACCGAAAGACTTTCCATACTCGGTATGTGCGTTCATGACAACGTTCGTTGGAATAACCATGTACACGAAGTCGCCAAGAATGATGCGAAATGTCTAGGTTTCCTCAAACGGTGCAAGAAATATTTTACCCCTTCTGATCTGGCTACAATATATACATATAAGGCGTTCATTCGCCCAAAATTTGAGTACAATTCTCACATCTGGTCTGGTGCACCGAAAACCATATTGCACTTACTGGATAGGATCCAAAATCGTGCGTTGAAACTAATCGGAGACACGAATATCGCGAATTCTATTAATTCGCTTGAACCTCGTAGAAACGTTACGGGTTACGTGTCTCTCACTGTTTTATCGCTTTTTTAACAAACTGGGCTCAAATGAAATTGCCAACTGCATACCTCCCCTTCAGCAATTCAACCGCAATACTCGTCATGCTAACTGAGTAAAGTTTAAGAATAAAACAAATGAATAAAGTTACGATGTAGGCGAAAAGTACCATCTGTGTTTGTCTGTTCCCCACATTTTTCATACCCCTTTTCCCCTTAAATTCACGACAAGGACCACAAAGCACGCGGCGTATAAATCCTGATATATCTAATTTTCCTTATTTTGACAGCTCAATTGTTAAGATTGGTTGAACGTGGGAGCGGTTCTTGGTACATCCGTGCGAGAACTCTCTGAACTTTGGTTGGCTGTTGGAAGCTTAGATACTTCAGAAATATACACTTTAAGCTATTCTATTCACCTTATTGACAAAGTCGTACCAACGAACTCGATTCTGCGCAAGTGACAACTATTGTCAGTTTTCCTAAGTGATTTCTTGAAGATTTATCCATTTTTTATTCGTAGGAAAAGGGACCTTTCTTCCTGCTTGTCAAAAAAAAATTTTAGGTATGGTCAAAATAGAATTTCACGAATTCGTGTTTAGTATTAGGTCAGGCGACAACAACGTTTTTTGTTCCTTTTTCAAAAAAAGGAATAGTTGGGGCGGTTTGCGCCAGTATTTTACTATGTTTATGCAGATATTTTTCTCTTCATTTGACACTTTTTAATTTAGTACTTCAACTATATTGCAATTGCAATCATGTTTTCCTCGAATGCAACTAAACGCATCGCATTCTCTTTTCTCTCCCATTTCAGATGATTTTCGATGGAAATAGTGCCGTCCTTCTAATCGGAACAACTTACGAAGAAGATTCGGGTATATTCACAGCTCGTGTAACATCATCAACTGGACAAGTTGAATCATCAGCCAAACTGACCGTTAAAAGTAAGAATTAAATAAAAAAAAAACAGCCTCAAACAATCATTACACAAAAAAGTAAAAAAAAAATAAATAAATTTCGATTTATATAAAATAATACTGCTCAAGCATAAACTTAAATATAGTCTTAAAAACAAAAATGCTGATAAAAACTCTTAAATAAATCTACTAGTCGTAAAAGATTGAAACAAAAGATACAAAAAAAAAGAAAAATCTTAACATATTATATTACTCACTTAATTTATTTTATATAATTGTATGTCTTAACATTTTTTTTTTTTTCTTAATTTTTCTTATTTACTCTATTATACCAAATAAAAACAAAATGCATCTTTGTATATCTTGAATTTAATTACGTTTGATTGCATAACGAAAACATCCCCACGATTCGCTGTTTTTTTTTCGTCCATGATTGCACTTCAAGTCCAGAAAAATGTATGTACATGATTTATGGCAAACAGTAAGCAAAAGCGGGAACGACTATTAATTTTACATAGTATTTTCTTTTTCTAAATTTATGCCACCCTCAGACAGAGTTAACAGAATACAGCACATTAGATACTCGTATATTGCTGTGGTTCCGTGTGCACACGCATAAATATGATGATGAAAAACAACAGGAAAATCATCTCGAAAATTGTAGAAAGTAGATATCTATTTGTGAGAGGCGAATTTATAAAATTATCCCGGCGAATATTCAATTATTCGTAGTATTGCTTCCACCTGTCGGCCCCAATTTATCGACATGATAGCTTTAGATAGCCCACTCAGATATAATTTGTGTTTTTCTTATTTCGAAAGAATTTCTATGATATAAATGTATCTTTGACGGTTGCTGCTGGTTTTGTTTTGTTTGTTTTTTTTTTTTTTTTTCTTTTTTCGAAAATGGACAAGTTGCTCTAAAATTAAAATAGAGATGCCTTCCATTCTCTAATCTATGAAATCAAAGTAGCTCTAGCTGTCCCGTGGAAAAAAACAACATACCTACCTACATGGGTTCTGAGAAAAAATTAAATGGAAATCTATTTTCGTGTCGGAACAAATATATTGTTTCACCAGAAATGACATGGGCTTTGGTAAAGAAAACAACAAGATTCTGGCAAATGTTTTTTGTTATTTTTATTCGACCATAGCAAATACCTAGAAAAATTAAATACATATTCTTCACTGAAGTGAAACGAAAACGGTTTTAAAACCCAAGGCAAACTGTCAATCTTCATTGGGATTGTCAGTCAGCGTAGTTAGATGCCATCAGAATCTCATCACTTTTCGAGACATCAATTTGGACACGGTGTACACGGTGTTCCTTCGGCAAGCAGCAATTTTGGCAGTTGCCAAAATCGCCGAATCATGATGAATCACAGCGTGTTAGCACAAATGTAAATATTCTTGGCATTTATGATTAATTTACGGTCGGCGCGCTCTAACAACATTCGTCACGGACAATGAATCATCTGTTGTATTTTGGCCAACTATCCTGGCTGTTTGAAAACAATTGAATCAGTCATACTGTCCCTTCTGAAAATAGAAAACAAAATCAAATTAGTTCGTTATGCAAAATAAAGTAATTAAATTGTTTTTCAATCTTTTACAAAAACAAATGAAACTTAATTTAAAAAAAAAAGAAAGCAACTATTTATCGAGCAATTAGAAATGTGCAACTTTGAATTTAATTAGCGTTGTCTAATTTAAATCTAATTTAAAAAGCATTTATTTAGTGTTGAAAAAAAGACGAAGATAATTTTTTTGTGTTTCCAACTTTTTTCCTAGTTAAATTTTATGTTTAAAATCATTTATATACATTTATAATATTTGTTTAATTTGTAGTGATGTTGCATGAGATTTGTTTTATTTTTTTCATTATCGCTTTTACAACTAATATTTTTTCTTTCATTTGAGTTTTTTTTATTTTCTGTTTTTTTTTTTTTAATATCATTTCATTATTATAACTATTTTCGTTTAATGGAAAGTGTTGAATGACACATCTTGCCGAAGTTTAATAATATTTCCAAAAAAAAATATCGCTTAGGGGAAATTACTTGCCGACGCTTGCTTTTTACGCGCCAAAATTTAGTAAAAACGCTTAATTAAAAAAATAAAATACTCATGCGATTAGGCTTTAAGTTTAAATGTTTTTAATTTTTTTCCTTTGCCAATAACCAATCTATATTGGTTTGTAAATGTTTAATTAAGAAATTTCAATACGTTGTTTTTGTTTGTAGTAATTTTTGTTTAACTTTATAATCACACATATGTTTAATGTTTTATTGTTAAGTGTTTAATTTTTGAGCTGAACTTTTTTTTTTTTTATTAATTAATTGTATTTTTGTTGTTTTTTTAATATTTATATGCAAAAAAAAAATAAAATAAACAATTTTTTTTGTCGAAACAATTCAAATAATTTTTTTACACTTAACTGTTGCTTAGGTGTTAATCCACTTTTGTGTAATCCTCTTCCGCGAATGTGTATTAATTTTTATTTTTATAATCACTATCAAAACACAATACCGCCGCCGAAAATGTATCCATTTCGAGGATGAAATCCAAAAACCGAACCGACCCGTTCGAGAACAGGTAAAAAACTGAACATTTTGATCGGAACACCTTACGAGGGAAAGAGTTCTGGTGGTGGGTCGAGTCGAGGAGCAGAAGCAGATTGTTTATACATACACCGCAGAGATCTATTATGTGTGGAAGAGGCCAATCTGCTTGCCAGGTGACGTAGGAGAGTCATATTCTATTTTCGGCTCCATGAAATTGATTATGTGTATTTCGGTTGAAAGTTTTTTTTTTTTTTAACTATCAGTAAGTGTAGTTAGTAATTGATTAGGTGGCTTCTTGGCTTTCTATGGGTTTACTCATGGTCTCTTAATGTATGTGCCGAAAATATCCACTGACTGTTTATCTCTGTAGGGAGACATGAGTAAATTAGTAGTGATGACTGGTTTGTTGCACAATTAGGAGATTGCCTAAAGATAAAAACGCTTTTAGGTGAAATGCATATGTGTATATTTTTTTTGGATCGGTGATGTCGGAATGGGCAAGTTGCCAGATGCAATGTGACCTCATTTGGAGCACATTTGGAGATGATTGTTTAGATAGGACTGTCTGCTTCTATAAGCAAGAGTGCAGCTTTTGTATTGAAATGAGGTCCATGCCCTCAAATTAGGGTGGTCTAGAGGGAATTTTATAATCGTACATTTTCGATTAAAAGTGAGGATGAGGAAATTTTATGTCTTTTGAAATTCGAACAAGTTTCATGATAAATATTTTCACTCTGCAATAAGTAAACTGAAAAATATTTCTCAATAGAGATTTAACATTTTTTGTTTTTAAATATTTCAGTCGCAAACGACGCTGCTGCAGATGGGTATTAGTTCTGCAATAAATTGATTTTGAAAAGTTTCTCAATTCATGAGCTGAAAATCCCATCAATGCGAGCAGGGTCGTCTAAATACGAAATTTCAATTAAAAATTCAGACATTGACATTAGGGCAGAAATAGTAAATTTATTCGATGCATCGCAAATTTTCTTTCGACCCGTATTAAAATTATATTCATGTTGAAATGCCAGCTTAGACATTATATACATTTTTTATGATATCAGCCAAATTGGCAGTCAATTCAGTCTGTTGTGTGTCCACAATCATTCGTAAGTGTCAAAGAATTTATCAAAATATGAGTCAATGCTTTTATTTATTGCAATGTTTTCCTTGTGTTCGAAATAAGGCAATTAAATGTAAAATACGTGGGCAACAAAGGGGAAATATTTTGGTTTATTTTGTGATCGTAAATCACTTGACTTGGTTTAATATACGGAAAAACAATAAACGAATTCTTCATAAATAATTTACATGAACAGAGATTTTTATAATTTTTCATAAATTATAAATATGTGGCACTGAATTGAATTTAACAATTTTTCAAGTTTTAGTCGGGTAATTGTACTTTAAATAAATTAAGTAAGTTAGAGTAAAGAAATTTGCTTAGTATTAGAGTTTTATGATTTTTAAAGTAAGTGCCCAAAACCAGTCCAACCTTTTTTGAGGTAAAGTGAACGAATGATGAAGGCAAAAAATATGAGCTGAACCTGAACGTTTCACACATATTCACAATTGCTTTTTTTTTACTCTCTCTCGCATTGTAAGCTTGCGGTACGTCCCAAGTCCCAGTCATCAAATAATGACAATTTGTGACAGTTCTCGCTTACAAAATAGGATCATCCCAATGAGCAATGCTGATTTTGATTGATTTCAAGAAAGTGAAAGAAAAGTGAATCGTACATTTAATAAATAAAATATTTTTTCAAAATTGGCTCTGCTCAAAACACCCCTAAGCATAACTGCAATTGTTTTTCGCATTTGGCCCAATAAGATCTATTTTCGATTTATTATATCTCGCCCTCTGGATGGACCAGAAAGATGAATGTTAGCTCAAAATACTCGGTATTGCCTAACAATTAAAAGGATTTTTTGAATTGACTCACATAGATTTATGAGTAGGTATAATGGCATAGTATAATATCGAAATAGAAAAGTTTGCACCCCCCTTTTTCCAACCCTTATAGGACGAATTTTGCAAAATTATTAATTAGGTATGTAATAGTTTTGACTTATCTATTGTCATACAAAGTTTCAAGTTAATACGGCTAATGGTTCATGTGTTATGAAAAAGCCTCCCTTAAAGGAGCAGGGGAAGTCAAAATCCGTCTAAATATTGCATTGTCTTCACAACCCAAACAGTATGGTAAATTTCAAAGTTCTTAGTTGAGACGAAATGGTTCCAATTTGGCTTGCAAGATTTGAGCATAACAAATTTTTCACGAAGTTAAGTAAAAGCCTTTAAAATACAATTGTAAAGAACTTCTAGCACGTTTGTGAGTTTTTATTCAATTTTAGTTGTCTCTTAATAAGCAATTTTTGAGAAGCTAAGTATGCCTAAGTTAAAATGTAGAACACATCTTACAATATTTACCCGACACATATTGGGACATCATCTGTACATGGTAGCAGTTCGCTAAAAAAGAAATATGTAGTTTTAAATAAACATAAATCTTCAGTTAGCCCCTTCCACTTGCGCGCACCATCTAAGGCAAGGTCTTCCTCTACTGCGTTGTTCCTCCGGGTTGGAGTCGAAGAATCTTCGGACCTCAGCCTTAGTGTTCATTCGGCTCTTATATGTCTTAGCCATCTTATTCGACTGATATAGTGATATGTACTTTTCTCACCAGGTCGATGTCGTTGTACAGCTCGTAGAGTTCGCTTTTAAATCTCCTCCTCCAAAGCCTATTAAAACAAACGACATGCACCAACAATCACTCAACGAGTTTCGCTTTCGAAACAACTAAGAAGATCTTCAGCCGCATTTGTTAACGTCCATGCTTCTGCCTCATACAGCCGCACTGGGATGATGAGGGTCTTATGTAGAGTATCCTTAGTGTTTATTGACAAGGCCTTACTAGTCAGTTGGCAAGTGTAACTCTTCGTTTGATTTCTGCTGAGGTGTCATTGTCACAGTTGATAGCGCAGCCGAGGTAGCCACCTCAAAGTTGTAGCTGTTTAAAATGTAGGTGAATATTTTTGTTACTGTTTTTTATTTTGCATGAAATTCACAAAAAGTTAAAATTTCCCACGACATATTAACACTGGTCACAGTCCGTACAAATTTTCCATTTTAAAAGGAATTTCAAGTCTCGAAGGGGTTTTACCAAAAAAAAAAAAAAAGGAGAAGAAATAAAGATAATAATCAGTCTTTTGCAAACCATTATTGTAACCATTTGCAAACCATTTTGTAGTAAAAATTTGCTGGAATTTTTTTAGGATGATGCAAGGAAAAAAGGAAAATTGTAGTAGAGGTAATGTGCACCTAATTTAGACCGAATAATATTAAATTTCCGCACCACTGCAAAAATGAAATTTCGTTGGCCACTAGGTGATTGAGGCCCCTATTGTGAGTGTCGATAGTAAGTTGATCGTTGAGCGACGACTGTCGATCGATCGACAACTGTGATTGTCGATTGCGATTGATATTTGTCGATTTAACAGTCGCTTGTAGTCGATTACAAATGTCTGGTCGATGCTTTCTCTTGGAAGTTAAAAAATGGTGTGCGTGTGCGTACGAATAGCTAAAATCAATCGACGCAATCGACAATTGTCGTGACGATCGCTGATCGACAATCACAATAAGAGCCTAAAATTGTGTTCTCGACAATAAGTTCCCATTTCTCTATGGTCCCTCAAAAATTATACCTATAAACGACACAATTACTTAACAAAATACTATTTGCTATAAAATCAGACAAATTGTAAATATCATGTCAAATTTTTAAAAACTGCGAAACGAAAAGTGTCTTTCAAAATCTTACTTTGACTTTCTAACCTTCAAAACTCGTCATTCGTTGAGCGATAAAATCCCACTTCAATTCGTAAGACATCTCAATATATGCCATCATTCGTCAGTCGTCACATATATAAGCTAGCAGGTATATACGATATGCATATTTATAGCTGCATCTGTAACATCTTCTTTGCATCAAAACAAATGATTAATTCGTTTATTTCCATCTCATGATGGTCCTCAGACTAAGCATAGTTCTCTACACTTAAAATAAAAACTAAATATATGCACACAATTCGCCCAATATCATATGCGTCAATCAAGACTGTACCAGCGATCATAAATTAATTAAATTATACTCTATATCGAATTGGATCTCAAGGGCTTTATAAGAATCCTTGAGCTTATTATTCATTCAGTACATAACTCAGGCGTGTCCATGAAAAATAAGCACACCTGCATTAATGTCACACCTTGGATCCATTTCAATTCCACGTATGTTTCTGTCTAATTTAACACATTCTAGAACATAACGATGTGGTTGACCTTAGCATAAGATACACTAGTCAAAGGATACATAGCATCTACCTCATCGCAGTTGAACAGTATTATTAATAAATACCGCAGTCAGACGTGAGAGATGTTTAAAAAAACAAACATATTCGCGTATTAGTTCTACAAATTGAACGAAATGGAGACCACACCCTCTCCACCCTAAAATAGATCAATTCAGTATTGAGATTCATCTTAGGTGGTGCGATGCGTGGGTGTAGTTGTAGCATATGGAAGATGGAAAGTCTTCTTCTTGCACACACACAATCTTAAAAATAAAATCAATTTCCCGCAATGATTAATGATTTCTAGCTCGATGTTATGATTTTCCGTTTAAGAATAATTGTGTACATTTTAACAAGCAAAAAATTTAACAAGAAACACATCAAGAGATTTGACTTTTCTTTTTTTTTGCAATTTTTATGCTCACGGGTTACATGCTACGGATAGACAACATAACGCCAACACAAACTGTTTAATTTTTAAAGATTAACTTAAAAAAAGAAAAACAATTTTTTATCTAAATAAATAGGAACGACAGGGTAGATACCTGATAATTAAATTTTGATTTATCTATTTTTGAATAAGAAATTAGCGCTGCCCCTTAAAAAAGAACCGGCCAGCCATATGTTATTTTTTTTTTTTTCGGTTTTATGGCATATACATGGAGCATTAGTATTTATGGTTTTTAGATGGAAAATCCTTTGATCGGATATTTTCAAAGGCACAAGACGGGAAAATCAATAAAGTTAGTAAATGAAAATTAATTTGTTTAAAATAATATTTTGCAATATTTTATTTTATTGCTATTTTTGAATTTTTAATTGCAAATTGAAAAGATTGTTTGCTATTTCAATACCGGCCTTTGGGAGAGTTCATACGAAATTTGTATTATTTACTTCCATATGTGCCAGTTCTATGGTTGGCACGAATGGAAGGAACCTTCAGTTTTTTGACGTAACCGAAAAACTGAATTTAGAAGCTTCCTTCAATCGCTTTTGCGATAGATGCGCATATTGCCCACGAAGAATGAGGAACCAGAAGCTGAGAAGCGTGTAGGTAACCGCGATGTCAGTTTAGGAGACCAAGAAATTCTTAAACTCTAGTTATGCTTTTTAGGATCTTAATCTTACTGGTGAAGATGTTCTGTAGTTCTTCAGTTCACAGGGTATCTCTAAAGATGTAGTGTCTTCTTATAGCATATAGAGCCATGCAGTCGCAGAGTACATATCCACATTTCCGTGATTTCGTCGACATTCATGCAAAGACGACGTTTGGTGTCTAAAATGACACCAATGTCGATGCTGACTGAAACCGTCTTGCCTTCTGATATCATACTTTAGACGTACTTTCGACATTCACTTTTATCGAAGTCCTGCATTTCAGAAAAAAAAATTATCTTCTTTTTATATGTGTATTATTTTTGATAAAATCTATTTTTTTAAAAAACTCAGCTCGTCCAACTACCCAAAAAATAATAATCAGATAATTCAAAAGAGTGTAAGTAAAATTGACTTTTAATGTTGATGTCAAAAATATGTTTTCATAAGATCTGTCAAAAAATTGTGTCTTTCTCAAGGAAAGTCACCTTCAGGCTTCAATGACAAAATTAAGCAATGATATTTAGTTGAACAGTATGCTCAAATGCCGGCTTTGGGATAGGGCAATCCGGGAGGTCAACTTATTCCATAAATAAACCACAAAAAAAATTTGGTTTCTATCGAAATCTTTGAATATCTCGGTATTTACTAAAATGTGGACGTATATTATTTGTTCGTCTTGCTGGCACACCTTACCGCCTCAACCGATAGGCGTAAAACTATTCACTAGGTTAGTTTGTGGCACAGAGTTGGACATAGGATACAATTCACCATCATCGTGCAAGTAGTTTTTTTCATAGCTCTTGCTACCCACTATTAAGTCAAAAATGTAGGCCAAAGAAAATATTCTTAACTATAAAAAATGAAGAAGAAAACTAGGAGTAGTTCCCTCTAAGAATAATTCTTGCCAAGCTCTACTTTAGGCTTTGACAAGGTCAAGCTGCCATGATTTCTCTATCAGAACATCCGTGATACTTCGCTACCTTGGTATTCAGCGACAATAAGAGTGTAATAATAATAACTCTACAAGTTCCGGCGAGTTTTCGAATCTTCTCCAGAGGAAAAACGTGATAAAGTCCCAGCTTACTTAAGGAGTTTAGGTCTACTTTAAAAGGGCCTAACACAACTTGACGCAAACGGAACTATGGAGATACCCATGGCCATGACTAAAATTCTTTGCTGGGAGACGGGATTGAAAAACTATGATCATTCCTTCTCAATGTAGATAATGCAACAATCTGTATGCAACAGCTTATAGACTTTGACTAATGTATCCCTTTCTGCGTTCATTATAGGGCACATGCATACATACATACACGATACAGACACGTCGCTGCAAACCTTAAGTCTGTGCAAACAGACATTCACCTCTACACTAACTAGTTAGGTGGCTTATTGTAGAGGTTTCGGCACACAAGGCGGGTGTAACAAGCAATTCGCTAGATCATTGCCTTCTTTTGGAATTGCATTTCAGACATATGTTCAAATTCCTTCGCTCTCCCTCTCTTGACAATTTATATAAGCACGTGTAATATAGACATTCCCACCAACAACGTCTACACATCCGAATTGTTAGCACACTTCTATATGCCACCATGTTAACAAATGATAAGCGCTTAATTGAGCAGAACATTATAAATGAATTCGAGTCAACTGACATTCTTGCAGAGGATCATAAAACACTTGCACTGCTCAATATTTGGCATTGTCAGGCTGGCCATGTAAAAGCCGCCCATACCACGGTACAACGAATGAACAAAAATCTTAATTAATTGCATCTTTGAAATATTTTCAACAAATTTGTCACGTTTATGTAGAAACCTAAATTAAATATGAAAAACTGTTTCGGTATTCTTGCATTTTTTTTTTTAGCATGTTGTGCTCCAACTAAATTTGCTTCCCTCAAACGCTGTCTGCCTGCTTGTTGCTTTATTTTATTCGCTTGTGCAGATAAGTATTAGCTAAAAATAAATTGGCGACAATTCAAAATTTCACACGTCAACGTGTTGCGAGGCGACACCCGCAAGAGAGAACGCACCTTCGCATATACAGGCATTCATATTCAATTTAAATTTTCTTCTATTCTATTTGCAGAACGCCGCATCTCAGCTTATCAACTGCAAACAATTGACTCTGTGGAAGATGAGTCTTCCTCGGGTAAGGAGGATAGCTCACCGGAGTCACCACAACCTCAGTACCCGCATCAAGCTCAGTATTCCCAATTCCTACAAGTGAACGGTCATAGCGGCCATAAACCACGGTCAAAGAAACCCCGTAGCAAGAGCCTTCAACCACAGTCCAAAATTGTACCTTGGCGCAAGAGTTCGCGACCTGGTCGCGGTCGTTCACTAGAGAAACAACCATTCCTTCCCGGTTACAAACCGGAACCGGTCAAATCATGGACAGAGGAGCCGATTCGACTGAAGCCTGCAACGATTGAGAAGAAGGTTGTACCGAAATACGAAGTTGCTAAGGTCTTCCTTAAGTCGATAAAGGATGAGCGCGATCAGGGCTTATTAAATCTCGGCTATCAATTGGAGAAAATTATCGAAGGAAAGACTGAAAAAGAGGCCATTCCATGGGTAACAATGCGTGACAAACTGCGTGCTGTAGAGAAGGTTCAGAAGCAATTGGAGAGCTTCGACCTTGAGGACGTGTATTTATCTCCATTGCAGCATGCAAGAGATACTATAACACCACAACAGCCGCAGCAGGCACAAGAGCAAATCATGAAGGAGCGGGAAATCGAAAGACTGAAGAGTTTTGAAGACGATGCAATAATGGACTTTACCCAGCAGGTGGAGAAGCTGATCGCTACTCAACCACAGGCGGGAACTGTCCCATGGAAGGAGATGCGTAAACAGCTGAAGTCTGTACAGAAGGTCCATAAGCAAATTGAAAAGTTCAAGATCGAGGAGGTTGAACTGAAGTCGGTGCAACTGCAATCCGCGACTCAGGAAACGGTCATGATGACCGTCGATGAGTCTTCGAAGGGATCCATTCAGAAGATCATGCGCAGGGAAGATGTAGAAATGTATGATCAGTTGAGTGAAGCTCAGAAACAGCAGTACGTCACCACTGAAGAGAGCAACTTCCTCACTGTTGAGGAACGAGAACGGCTAGAGGCCCAACGCATCATAAGTCATCAACAACCTGTTAACTGGCGCAAGGCACGAACTGATCTCCAGACGCAGATCAGCGCAGTGTCAGAAGAATCAACTCAGCTGCAAGAAGAGCAGGCAACCGATGAAATAGCCGTGTATCGTCGAAAAAGCAAGACTGAGATGACGCAGCAGGTGCAACATCAAGGATTCACCAGCGTAGAAGACTCAAATATTATGCGCTTACAAAAGAGCGAATATGAGGAAAGTCAGATGATTAACCAGCAGAAGGAAACACCTGTTCACTGGCGACAAGGACGGCCTGTGGCACAATCGCAAACTACTCAGCTCGAACACGTTGAAGACTCTTCATTCCTTCAGGTCGCCGAACATGAGAGCCAGGAAGTGAGAAGAGAAGAAAGTGCCATATTGCAGCCAACACATTGGCGCCGTGGCCAAAAGACTGAATTCCAACAGGTGGAAGACTCCACCATGCTGGATAGGAAACCAGAAGAGATTGAAGAGGTTACGCAACCCGAACAGCCAGTGATGTGGGAACGAGGAAAGAAGAAACCGCAAGTGCAACCTGAGCAACCGGTTATGTGGGAGCGAGGTAAACGCAAACCACAAGAGCAAGTGCCACAGGAAGCAGCCGTTGAGGATCGCCCTCAAGAAATTGAAGCAGAGGAAAGAATCGAGCCAAAACCAAAGCCAATCAGACCGACTGTTCCCCAGCAATCCGAACAAGTTGAGAAAGTTGTTCTCAAACCCATTCCAAGGCAGAAGCCCAAGCAACAAGAGATTGCAGCAGAGGACATAGATCTGAAGACCGTGACCAGGCCAAAACCAGCAGAGGTCCCACAAGAGAAGAAAGCTCCTGAGGAAATTGTTGAAGAACCCCAACCGGTCGCCGAAAAGTCTGAAGAGTATATTCAGCCTGAAGAGCAACAACAGGTACAAGAAACTGCTGTTCCATGGAAGCGAGGCAAGAAAACTGAAATTCGTCCTCAAGAACCAGAAAAGGTGGAGCAAATTCAGCTAAAGCCCACTCCAAGACAGAAGCCAAAACCGCAAGAGGTTGCGGAAGAGGTGCAACTCAAGCCCGTTCCAAAGCAAAAACCTGCAGAAATTGCTCAAGATGAACAGGTGCCTGCCGAAATTACGGAACAGACGCAACCAGTCACAGAGGAAGTTGAAGAGTACATTCAGCCTGAAGAACAACCAGGGCAACCACAGGTACAAGAAACCGCTGTTCCATGGAAGCGAGGCAAGAAAACCGAAATTCGTCCTCAAGAACCAGAAAAGGTGGAACAAGTTACACTTAAACCAACTCCAAGGAAACAAATTCCAAGACCAGAGCCGGAAAAGCCAGAGGAAGTGTCACTGAAACCATTCAAAAAGCCTAAAGTCGCCGAAGTCCCACAAGAAGCGGTTCAACTCGAACCAACACCTAAGCCAGAGAAACCACAAGCCGAAGAAGTGGAAGAGAAAAAATGGCCAACTGGAAAGAGGAAGCCGCTGGAAAAAGAGACCGAAGAGCCCATCTCTCTAAAACCAATCCCAAGACCAGCACCCGTAGAAGAACCCAAAGAAGTTGAAAAACGAAAGAGGACACCAAAACCGGCCGAGAAACTATCACAGATTCCAGACCAAGAACCGGTCGAACTGGAACAGGTTCAACCCATCGAACCAGAGCAAATTGAAAAGGTACCTGAAGAAGTGAAACTGCCATGGAAACGTGGTGAAAAGAAAAAACCCGAGGAACAGCCAATCGAAGAAAAGAAATGGCCAAAGGGTAAGGTCCGCCCACTCGAACCGGAGCAACGCGAAGAAGTTAAATTGAAGCCAATTCCAAGGAAGCCTGTCGAAGAAGTGGTTGAACCAGAAAAGAAACCAAAGAAGGCACCAAAACCGAAGCACGAGGAACTTGCAGAAATTCCCGATGCAGAACCTATTGATCTGGAGACTGTCGAACCGTTCGAAGAGGAAAAGGTTCCAAAAGTTGCAGAAGAACAGCCCCAAGTTCCTTGGAAACGTGGTCAAAAGAAGAAGCCCGTTGAGCAGCCAATTGAAGAGAAACAATGGCCGACCGGAAAGCTGAAACCAAAACCGGAGGAAGTACCCGAGGAGGTACACCTTAAGCCCATTCCAAAGAAGAACCCCGAAGCCGAGGAGCCCACTGAAATTCCAATACCGGCGCCGGCCTTCAAGCCTGAGGAGCCAACTCCAGAGGAGCCTGACGAAGACGAAATCATTCCCGAACCAGTCGAAGATGAGGCAGAACCACGCAAGGAGAAACCAAAGAAAAAGAAGAAACCTAAGCTGAACAAGGCTACTCCGTCCGTCGATGAAGTCAGTGAAGAACAGGTCTTAGCATTCTCTGAGCCCATCGCAGAAGAAGACAAGGGAGATGTTTTACCAGTTGATGTTGAAGGAAAAATCGCTGTCACCGAAGAAGTTCTGCCACATACGGCGGAAGAACTTCTGACGGAGGAGATCGTCAAACACCGAGCACACAAAAAACGCACAAAGCGCCTCAAGGAAGTCTCCTTCGATGAACAGCCACAGCTACTCGAAGCCATAGAGGTTGAAGCCGAAGAAATGGTTGAAGAAGAACAAGAACGTGAGGTCTCCCAAAAGACAGTTACCCTCCAGAAGAAGAAAGAAGAACCCAGGCCACAGTACATTACTACGGAGCAGCTGATTGAAGTCGATGTCGATGAAGTTCATCGTGAGATTGACATGAAGCTCACTTCGAATATTATTAAGAAGGAACGAAGACGCATCCATATCGACGACAGTCAGCCGCTTCCCGAACTTGAGCTCATCACACAGAAACGCATTCAAGAAGGCCTCGATAAGTTGGCCGATGAAGAACTCATCGAAGACCAGCCCATACCACAAACTACAGAGCAAACTGTGTCTGAGGTTATGGGTCAAGAACGTAAGATCGTCCGCAAGAAAAAGCGCGAGGTTCGTCCGCCAAGGATCACCGAGAAACTTAGACCACGCCAATGCGTACCCGATGAGCCCACTATCCTCGAATGTAAGGTCGAAGGCGTTCCATTCCCAGAGATCAACTGGTACTTCAACGATGCTCTGCTTTATGCGTCAGAGCACTATGAAATATCTGTGATCGAGAGTGTTGCACAATTGAAGATCGCTAAGGTCACACCAAAGGACGTCGGAGTCTACACCTGTGAGGCCAAGAACGAAGGCGGTGTTGCCACTTCGAGAGCAAACATTGTTCTAGGTAAGTGAATTTTATTTTTGTTTTACTCCCTACTTCCCGTAGTGTGCTATGTTTCTTTAGAATTCCCATATACTGTTAGTCTTAATCCAAAAACTAAACGACATTAGCCAAATCAATCAAAACACACACACTCTTTCTTTCTCTCTCCCCATCTCTATCTCAACTCGATTGCATTATATAGAAAAAGAGAAAGGAATCGCGCCCCAGTTTGTCAAACCCCTTAAGATAGAGTTCACTCAACAGTCACCGGACAGATGTGTGGTGACGGTAACATGTCAAGTCGAGGGCGTTCCCAAGCCCCTAGTAAAATGGTATCGCGGTGTCGAAGAGATGATACCCAGCGAAACGGTTCAAATTTTATACGATGAAGAAACGGGCGAAGTTGCCTTAGAGGTGATAAATCCACCCGCCAATGAAGCCATCGTGTATTCAGTACAGGCTGAGAACACCTTCGGACGGGCGGTCGGCAATGCCAACATTTTACGTGAAGCCGAACCGTCACAAGAACCCAAAGAAATACTAAAAGCACCGACAGTCACACCGTTGACCGTTCAAGTTATACCGACCGGTGGGACACTAACCTTTGAGTCCATCTACGATGGCACACCGAAGCCAGACATTAAGTGGATGCGCAATGGTCGGGAGATTCAGTTGAATGAAGACGTCACCATAATCACCACCGAAACGAAAACCACTATCACCGTCATCAATATGACTCGCAAGCGGACGGGTAAATATGAAATATGGGCAAAGAACAAAGTTGGTGAGGCAAAGTCATCAGGCTCTGTCGTGGTGTCCGATTCACCACAGGACAAAGAAATTCAGGCACCACGATTCATTCAGCCATTGGAACCGACCTACTTTGCAGAGAGCGAGGTCGCCATTATCGAAGCCATCGTAGAGTCTGAGCCAATCTCTTCGTTCCAATGGTTCCTTCATAATGAGCCAATAAAAAGCTCAAGCGAGTGTCGCATCATGTCACAAGGTAACAAGTCTGTCCTCCTCATCGAGGAATTTAAGAAAAAATTCACCGGTCCGTATACGTGCCGAGCCGAAAACGTTGGCGGCTCTGTGACATCAACAGCTACAGTAGATCTCCTTGAAGATTCACCCATCGAACAAGTAACCGAATTGATATCACCAAGGTTTGTTGAACCACTGCAACCCGTCCATGTAATGGATGGTGATCAGTTGCATTTAGTCTGTGAAGTACATGGCCAACCGATACCACGTGTCGAGTGGTTCCACAACGACGAGAAAATACTCGAAACTAAGGACACTATTATAACGCAAGACATCCAGGGCATTTGCACTCTGTCCATTGCAGAGGTATTCCCCGAGGACGATGGTCAATATGTGTGCGTAGCTACGAACAAGATCGGAGAGGCCGTTACGAAAACAACTGTCAACATTCAAGGTACCGCAATACAACTACATTTACTCACCACTTATGCACTCACAATTGCATTATGATGTACATACACAATATACCTACCTACCTAAAGTGTGCCTGTCCTGTCCTAATAAATGTCCTTTTTTGTCTATTGAATGTTTCTGTATTTTCCGATTTCAAGCCCAATGAAATTGTCAATTCTAGCGATTCGTCGAGAGAATAGACGTCAATGAAGGGGCATTGTGTGTCTAACCGTAACCGTTTATTTATTTGAATATCATATGATTAATAAGTTGTCAGCATGTCCTATAAAAGTTGTCAGCAAGGAGTGTTTTTCTAGTTTGTAGTATCAATAACTCTAGAAGTTCTTACCCGTAATCATTTTACGTTTGACATTCCATACTCAAAACACGGCCGTTACAAAGGAGGGAATGGCCAAAGATTAACTGAAGTAACAAAATGGAGTGCGCCGAGCTGTCAAAATGAAATATAATTAGAATAAACAACATTGGGCATTTTCGCGAACGGTTTTCGATAATCGTTTTCGCATTCGTACATATTGTCCAACTCTTAATGAACTCTTTTGACGCACGAAAGAAACGTGTGAAAGAGAATCGCTTTGTTTATTTTCCTCTTCTGGTTTACCTTTAAAATGCACGCGAAGAATATTTTTAACTTTTGCACAAATTATAAAATAAACGACTTTAAGGTAGTTAATTTATAGCTTTTTATAAACAACAAAAACTAACTAATCTGTTTCCACTCACAAAAAGTCGCATTACTGTCAAAGTTTTTGCAGGCCAATTGATGAATGCGCTAATAAATTGAAAAAAAAAAACTGTTCACGTGACCAGCCTAGCCCAATAAAAACAGAAACACACCAAGTCGGCCAACTGTCAGACTTACTCGTGACCCTGTCCACTCTAACCAGCCCAATAAAAACTCAAACACATCAGGTCCAACTGTTTGTTGATACGACTCAGAGATTTAAGTTCCACATAAACTCTTATGTGACAGTTTATGCCCAACAAAAAGTAGCCTATAAGAATTTAGGTAGAACTTAAATTGTTATGAGTAGTATTAGCAAACGGCCGGCGCTTAGTAAACTAAAACTTAAACGTCCCTATTCATTTGCTAAAATTCCAAACTAAAAAGCGTAAGAATGTAGACTGTCAAATAAAGGTAGATTCGAGAAATCTGAATCTGAGAATTTAATCCCAATCGAAAACACCATTTCCGGGACGACAAGAAGTAATTGAAAAATGAAACATTGCAACTGTCATGTTGACATGTTGATTTTTAAATAAGAACAATTCCATAAAATACATGCTCCTCTTTTTAACTTTACGAAATACAATTTGAAACCGTGCAACTTATTTAAATGGAAAATAAAAAAATAGAACTTTTTGATTTGCTTTTGACAATGCAAGCACTAATAAAATAAATAAATAGTTAGAGCTCCTCTTTTTCCACTATTGTCTATCTCTCATAAAAAAAAATTTAAAAATAAACTCACCCAATTTATATGGAAGGCATTTGATAGAAATATTATTAAATAAATAGTTTCCAACACAGTGGACCTGATTTTTTATGAATTTCTTAAAGTTTGCGCATGCGCACAAGAGTCATTATACGCATGCGCAATGTGAACTCATATTTACAATGAGCGTCAAAAGTGAGTGAACGCCAATGATCTTTTATGTTTTCTTTAAAATGTCTTAATATTATGTCTGAAAAACCAACAATCTGTAAAATGTTTGATAACAAAATAACACAATAACAAAATATATTTAATTTTGACAGCATATAATATCTACTTTATAGACATTTGGAAAAAAAATTATTTCTAAACTTCAAAGACAGCATTGGTGTTGACTCACTTTTGACTCTCACTGTTTGTATACCTAAAGAGTAACGATTTTTTTAAAGACAGTTACTGAATGTAGGTAGGTAATTGGCTTAACAAAACATCCTACAAAGTTTGATGCTTTGAAAAATTGAACGGCGCCTTCCCGTGCAGAATTTTTCCTCCTGACCAGCCATTATCATATCGAAAGCGATACCTTAATTTTGACAGTTTTCGCTTTTGACGATTCACAAAAGCAAATCAATATTTCCAGTGATTTCCAGCTTCCAAAAAGTTGACAGCGCTTTTTGTTCACAAGCAATGTGTGTTTTATTTTACCCGCAAAAAATCCGTCACCTAGCCGTAGACACCTATCCTATCACATACAAATCGAAAGTGAATCAGTTTCGCCATCAAAAGCGATCCGTTGGATCGTTTGGAAATTTATTGTAGACACATTTTTGGTTTACCTCGAAAACGCCTCTTCAGTTTGGCCTTTGAAAACTTCTTCAAAAAACGTTTTTATAATATTAAATTTGTTTGTAGCTGTAGCTGACTGAAGTCGCACTTTAACTTACTAATCGACTATGACAATTATTGACAACACTTAAAGTCTTCGTCAATCAAAAGAAGTAGGTAGCTACGCACTTCTGAAATTAAATTTGATTTTTAGACAGGTGATGCTACGAAAAATCTCAATTTGCTAAAAGCCTTATTTCAAAATCTTCAAGTTGCCCTTTTATCTGATAGTTGTATAGGTATTCTTTATATTTAATGTTTTCACTTTTTGTTTGCAAATTTAAATCGGTTTTCATTTTTAAGAAGGCAATTTAGAATTAAAATAAATAAATTGTTGGCGCAATAGCTCCGATAAAAGGGCCGTATATAGCTTCTCATAGCCATTCGTTTAAATTGAAAAGCTTTCTCAAAACCTTGATACTCTCCGTTTTTTCAAATATCATCAAAGTGACATTTGATTTTGATTATTTTGTGTTCTTTTCTGACAATTTTAGAAATGGACATATAAAACTATTTAAAAAAGTTTGCAAACAAAATGGAAGTTTGAATTCTTATTTTACTTTTTATTTTCCAGTATGACTTCTACACTTTTACTTTTGCTTGCTTTTTATAATATTAATTTTTGACTTTTGATAGACTTGTTTTGGCAGATCGTATTTTTTTTTTTTTTTTCAATCTAGCAGCTAATTTTAAGCTAGATTGGAAAATTTCCCTGAAAAGCATATTTTACAATATGAGCTATAGAGCTCCATCACAAAATGCTGAAATGTCAGTTTTTTTATATGGAGTTTGACATATCGCTAGTAATCTAGCGGTCAATAGAACGCGGCCAATGTATCAAAAATCATTTCGGTAATTTGAAGTGTTTACAAATCTAATTGAACTTAGTTACTAAAGTAGAGACCAACTGTCAACAACTATCAATATTTGAGTGAAAGTTTCTTATTGCATGACACCCCGCATGAATGTAAATATGATGGCTATTTGTTGCCTCACAACACAAGCCACATCGCCAATATTGTAAAACTAAATTTATTACAACAATTTGTGTTTATTTTCAGCATTTGAATATATCCCCGATTCTGAAATCACAGGCCAAACAGGTTCCGAAGAAGATCTTCTCGACAAGGTAAGTTTAGTAATTTGTCAAAATTGCCTAGAGGGTGCGCTACAAAAAACCAATTTCACTTTTTAATCTGCGAACTCAGACCAAATTTAAGTTTCATTACGCTCTGACTTTTGTTCGATAGTACCTACACAAATATAGTGTTATCCTTAAAATGTTTGTTGTTGTATCTTTTAATTTAAAAAAACCGCATCCTTTTATCATTTTTAATTAACAGACTATATCGATCGACGAATGTGCACCGAAACTCATTAAAAAACTCCCCGAAAAGATTCAACCCAAAGAAGGTGAACAAGCGAAACTAGAAGTCAAAGTTATTGGCAAGCCCAAACCAAAAGTTAAATGGATACGCGACGGCGAAGAGATATTCGCATCCGAAGAATATCAAATTGAAAATTTCGAAGATGGCACCTCAGTGCTGGTCATCAATCATGTTTATCCCGATGATTTTGGTACGATTAGTTTCGAGGCCTACAATCCATTGGGTGTAGCGGTAACAACGGCTGAATTTGCTGTTGAAGGTATTTTATTTAAACAATTCCAATTATGGTTTATTTTTAATTTCATAAATAATATTTCAAACTTAATAGCACTTCTATTTGCAGAAAAACCCAAAAGAAATCCCTATATTCCCTTCTTCCCAAGTTTTGTTCCCCATTTATACACACAAACAACACAGTTTTGTTTTTATATAAGAATTTACATATATTTTTAAAAAATTTCTGATATATAGAATGGAACTATAGAATTTTGGTCAATATAATGTTATTAATGTTCTTTTGTTTAAATTACGTATTCTAGGAATCGTAGGAACAAAGGATTACAGGAAACCAGAATGGGTCACTCACATGGAAGAAATGCAAAAGGCCCTCAAAGGTATGTTATTAAGTCAACAACCAAAACAAAAAAAAATCTACCTTAAGTGTATCCTCGTTGTCTTGGATATAATATGTCCTTATACAATGTTTCCTATGTGTCAATATGTGTTTTAATATGTCTTTAAACAAAAAAATTGTCTACATATGTATAACTGTGTATACTCAAACCCGTTAATGATGTTTTGTCTGTACTGTCTTTAGGTATTCTTGTCTAACTTGTAAAAAAAAGCTCGCCTCCTTCCCGTTAAGATAGAGCTTCAAAAATACCCCCAAAGTTCACGCCATTATCCTATACAATTTTATTTCAATTACCTATATTTTTAATTCTTTACAGCATAATTGGAGATACAAATTTATTCCTTTATTACAGCATTTTGGAAATTTTTTTCCAGTGCATTATCAAAAGTATTCAAAATTATTTTTAAATTTTAAATTAACCACCTACTCGCTTAATAATGAATAAAGAAATTCCTCTGCGAGGTTTTTTTTTTAAATATTCTTTTCAGTATTGGTTTAGTGAAGAATTTGATTTCAGTCTGTCACTTTTTTCCAAGATAATATGAAATAATATTAAACAAGACAAGTTGTTTAAGCATATTAAAATGTCATTTCATACAATTAAATTTGTTCCTGTATGGAAAGTATGCGAAATCGTTCAAAAGAAAGAAATGTACTCGAGAAAATCCTGCTGGCAAGTTTTCGAGATATGTCAAATGGAACAAACGAATAACTGATGTTTAAGCTTTGAAAAGTGAGGCTCGTTGGTACAATATAATTTTCATCTATAGCAGATGCATTTTGAATAAGAAAAGTGTGGGAACTGACCTATGATAATACTCCTATGTTACAGAAACATTCCAAATGACAGATGTCGCATATGAAAGTTGTCAATCTCTTTTAAATATCATACTACAAAGACATAATTTTGTGTACCAACAAATTCTAAACGAAAAAAAAATACATTCTAAATGACAGAAATAATAGTTGTCAAATTCTTCAAAAAATACCTCAATGTAATACCTATAAAATGTCACTCTAATAAGCGCTTATGTGAAATCGTATCTGTAATTAACTCGATTGTAAATATCTAAGTTAATTAAATGTTCTTGTACTATATCCCCGAAACCAAGCCCTAATAAAAATACAAAAGGATTTTGTTACAAACAACAAAAAACACTTATAAACATTCAACATTCTGTGTAAGTAAACATTATAAAACAATTTTATGTATCTCTATGTAAAACAAAGTACCTAACACACTATTTTCTTTGGTTATTTTCGCTAATTGCACTAAGTAGACGCAGCTAACAATATAATGCTTTTGCTATAATTTGCAGCTGCTAAATGTTCACCAACTTTTGTATCGGAAATGAGAGATTGTCGTGCTGCCATTGGCGAATCAGCTAAATTTGAAGTACAATTTTCAGGAAATCCACATCCAGGTAATGTAGTACATTTTTGACACACTTTAGGCTAATGCTACGACAAAGGTTCCAAAAGAAGTTTACTTATGGATACAAAAACGCAATTCAAGTTATATGGGAAAGGAAATGGTAGAACTGTCATCTTTTTATTGACGGTGGAACTCAACGTTGCTAAAAGCAGGGAAACATATGTTTGAGTAATTTGGCTTAAGCTAAAGTGCGATTTTATGTTTTGACAATAATGGGGTATAATACCCTATTCACACCCACAGTAGACATATGTATTAAAGGTAATATATTCCAAGCACTCACTTTCGTTTCGTTCTGCGCATCTGTCAAAAAGGCATGCTTTTCCATAGAGATACGAATGGGGTCACATTGTCGGCCATGAAAACTCATGCGCGCGCATATTATTTCTATACGTTTACTGCGAGGGTCACATAGCCCCAGCCCGCCATTGCAAAATTTGACATAATTACCTTTAATATGTGTACTGTGATTCACACCAAGCCGAAGACTGGGTTTTCGCGAAAACACTCGAAAACTTAATTGAATGAGAATGTTTTCCCATACATATTGCAGTTTTGAAAACGATTTGTTTGACGTCTTTTCCCATGAAAAGACGAAAATGTCTTCCAATCAATGGGTTTTTAAAGCAGACTTTTTGCAACATTCAGCGAATTCAGCAAAACTGCTGACAAAACAGCTCTCACTCTCTCTCACTGTTGTCGTTTTTTGTTTACATATGTGGAATCTCTTGTTATCTTTGCACAAAAAATAGCAAATATTCAGTGTTACACCATAGACTGTTCTGAAACTTTTTATGTAATGCCAAAAAGCCATAACTGAACGAATTGCGAATATTAGTCATTCATAGCTCTGAGCTGGGACAAAATTCAAAGTAAAAAAAAAAGTAAAATGATTCAAGACAAAATACCATTCCATCCCTCATGTTTTTATACCCGGTACCACACTGTGGTGAGGGTATATTCACTTTTTTTCATATAACTTGCGACTGCGTTTTTGCCTATTATAATCCTTGCACAAGAAAAATCAATCACATGTGGATTGCAATTGCTTTTAGATGTTCAATGGTACTTCAATGAAGTACAACTACGCGACTCCGATAAATATCGCATCGTTATCGAAGAGAACTCCTCATCGCTGGAGCTTCTTTCGGTCACCGCCGAAGACATTGGCTACTATGTGTGCAAAATTATCAACGAGATAGCATTAAATTTGACTCGTGCCAAATTTGACATCGCATCGACCTCACAAAAGACAATTATCGAAACAGAAAAATCCAAATCCAAGTTTGTTACGAAAAAGAAACTTGTCAAAAAGGGCAAGAAATTTGGAAAGGACACTCACACAACTACAATATCGATTGTACCTGTGCCTGAAGTGACAGTTGACGTTATTAAAGTTAGGCAGCCAGTTTCGGTGCTTGTCGAAAAATCCGAAATTTCTGAAGTACAACTAGTCAAAGATAGAAAAGAAGCCGATGAGGATTTAAAGGTGGAAATTAAGATCGATACTGGTGAGGAGAGTACAACAACAACTTCAAAGACAACTACAACAACAACCACATCTACTACAGTGACACAAGTCGAAACGATCGAAATTAGCGAAACTGTCAATATTATACGGCAAAAGATTTCACAAAAATCGATAACAATCGATGATGTTTTAGTGCTAAAAAAACACGAAGAAGTTGACAACATTTTAACATCGATTGAAGCGGAGACCTTTGGAGCTGGCGAAGCACCACTTCGCGACTTGGCCACAATTGGACTATTGTTGAGATATGGCTGTTCGATAAGCGAAGTCACTTATATGTATGAGGAGAACATCTTCACTTCATTGAAGAAGCCCGAATCACAATCGGCTCTGGTTACACTGGTCGAGCGAGAGGGTCATGACAATTTAATTACGCTGATATTAAGTGAAAGTTCATCAGACGATGAAACAATTTTAGCCGCCACTGTTGGGTTTAAGGCATTCATTCGAATGATTGAAACATGTGAGATAACAATTGAGGAGGTCATTAGAAAATTCGTCCGAGAAGATTTCATCGTACAAGACTGGAAGATATCAGCAAAAGAGGTTTGGAACTTATAACTGATTTTTAACTGAGGTGGTTGAGTTTTCGTTTTTAGAGTCCTTATGTGGTCCGTAGTAGAATGGAGATAAGTAAATTTCATTTTCTAATTTGGATACAAAATCCTGCGAAATTTGATATGTCAAGACAGACCTAAGAAATAACTACATCACAATGTTAGTTCCCATACATTTCTATGCCTAGAAGCTGTCAAATTTCATAACAAAAACAGTCATAATCATATTTCATATTTCACATTGATTAATGACTTGAGGTGTTCATTGTTCAGCATCTTTGTCTGCCGTAAATAAAAGGGGTATCTGTCAACTGTCAGTACCTATCTTATTCTGCGGATTCACATACCTAAAGTACCTACGTAACATATAGATACTTGTACTTATGTACATAGTTAAATCGTTCTACCTCCAACCCAGAAATACCCGTTGGGCATAATCCTAAATCGTAAATTGTTAGCTTATCGCTTAGGCTGATTGATTCAGTCACTTATCTTTGCACCCCTGGATGATGCCTACACCCATATGCCAATATCTCATCAAAATATAATATTCATGTTTTGGTGTCTCTTTAAGTCTGGTTTAATCTGATCTAGTCTATTATAGTCATCTGTCAATAGTGTAAAGTAACACAAGGAACTATGCACACTGTCAGTGACATCTTAACTGCGTTCTATCTTCTATCTTTATCTCAATTCTCGTAAACCATACTGCCCTATATTAGGTGATGCGCATTAGCACAGAAATTACAATTTAGTTTTTGTCTACCTTGATAGTCATGTCCTATATTTTCAACAACATCCTGAAATTAGACAATGGAGCAAATTGAGTTTGTGCTTTTATGTAGAATAATGCTTTTAGATTTACCTATGGCATCGCGTTGAAGAACATGTAGAAGTTATGGTCATATTCCCTTGTTCGAGGGATGAGTTCCATCAAAATTATGAAAACAAATGATGTCAGGTATATAACATCTTCCCGAATATCTGCAAAGAAATCAAACAACATTTGCTCAGTTCAAATCTACATAATAAATCAATCAGAGTTATTACAGAAGACCACTAAGGCACTTAATAAAAGAATATTCAACTACAACTTAAAGTCAGTATATACCCAAACAATACTTTAATATAAATATAATTATATTTTGAATTAGAGAGTGGTAGAAACTTCCCAAGTGATCGATACTCATGAGGCCGTAACTCACATCAAAATCGGTATGTATGCCAATTTTGTACTTATCCCATAACCTCTTTTAACGCTTGTTTTAAAACAAAACTTTTTTCTTTTTATTTTTATGCTTTTTTGATTGCTTTTTTCCAAAACTTGTAAAATAAAACCCCTCTTCAAAAACAAACTTCGCGTGCGTGTCCGTTTTACCAGAGGAAACCTATATAGAGGAACGGACAATTGTGGCTGTAGAAGGTGTGAGCACAGAACAATCATAAGAAACCAAACTGCAAAATCCAATAAATTAAAAAAAAAATAAATACACACTACATTAAAAAAAAAAACTGAAATCCAAAGGCGTGCAACCCAATCAACGCTTCTCGCCCTAGTGTTCTGTTGTCATATAAGCTTACAAATATTTTATTAAACATAATTTTAGACAAAACAATCAAACTTCCCTTACTAAACAAAAACCCAACACAAAAAGAAAGTATACTACCAAACTTATAGCTGGCCTAAATATAAACCAAAGAAAATCATAACTGCTTTAGGTGTGTGCCAAAATAAAATGCAAGGATTTACATTTTTACGAAAAATTATATTCAGCTGCAGTCCCGTTCAGGTAAGAAATCAAATACCTTCTCCCTCACTATTCTCTATTTATCTAAAATGCATCTTTTTACTCTGCGTGTCGCTTACTTTCGTTAAGTTCTGTATGTTTTGTTTACCGATAAGAAAACACAAAAAAAAATATAAAAAACAGCATCTTTGTCAACTAGTCAACCGTGTGTTGTTGTCCACAAGTAAAAAAAAATAACCGCCGTGTAAAAAGCAACCAAAAACAAAATAGTTCCAACTATTCCTTTCTGAGAAATTCTAACACACTACTACATTCTGATACTTACATTACATTCGCAGAAACAACAACAACAAGAACAACATCATCAACAACAATTGTTGAAGAACATGCACTACTACAACAACAGCAACAAAAGGACATCATAGTCACTAAAAAGGATAAAACAACGAATACGAAAATAATTCAAGAACAAAAACAGGAACTCGTACAAGTACAAGAACAACAATCATTTTTCTCAGACAAACAAAAACAATCAATAGAACAAGAACAGAAAACAGTTCAACAAGAAGAGATTCACGTTCTCGAAGCGGAAGATGGTCTTGTTGCGCAGACAAAACCATTTGAAGAACAAGCCAAACCGATTCAAACATTACCCAGCACAATACCCATGGAGACTAACGTCATCAGTGTACAATTACAGTCCACACATTTATCAACAGACGTGCCAACTCCAGCACAAGCTGACACACAAATCGTTCCACAAAAGACTCTAAGCGTTCAAGAGGAGCTAGTTCCCAATGAGTTTGAGGACGAACGAGTACGCGTGGTACGCGACCGTGTCGAAAAAGTTCTTGTGGCCGCAGTTCCCAAGGAGGAACTTCAAGCTGTAGAGGTCTCAGAAGTCGAAACGAGGGAGAGACACGGTGATGATGTCCCGAAGGCGACGGTAACAGAAGCAACTGCGGTACCTCGTCGTGATTCGAAGCACTCAATTTTGGTGGAGAAGCCGTTGGTCGAAGATATGGTGGCGGAACTGCGCGACGATAGGGTTTCAGAGCAAAGAGCTAGTTTAGGTGTGTTGCCATTGCAGCCTCGAGAATCATTTGAGGTCACCACCGGGGTATCAGAATCTGCTTTTGAAGGAAAACCTAAGCCCAGGCAAACGACTACAGCGGAGGAGGTATTTACTACGCACAAGAGTGTGCAAATCACAGAGGTGAATCAGGTCGAATCGACTGGACAACCTTGTGACAAACCTATTGAAGCTCAGCAAAAAGTTGAACCTAGTCTATTAGTTAATGAATCATTAGAGATTTCTGAAACAATTGCTGAAGATAAGCCCTCCAAGTACTATCCAGAGGTTGTCGTGCCAACAGAATCGGCCACAGAAACAGTTGTTGAGAAAAGGACTTACCTTTCTGAGGAGACAACCACCGGATGCAAGGAGTCTGAATTGCCTTCCGAAAAGGTGCCAACCAAATCGACAGCCCAGATCGAAGTTGTGGAAAATATTTCTGTAGAAATTAGCGAGGCTCTGCTCAGAGAGTCAGAAGATATGCTTCCAGAGAAGAAGCCCACATTGTCATTCCAGGCAAAGGATACGGTTGTTTTCCAAGAGAACATTCTGTCATCTGAACTCCCTGACACGCAAAGCCCGATTGATGAGAGAATTATTACATTAGGCGAAACAAAGGAAGCATCACTTGGGGTCATAGAACAACGACATCTTGAGTCTAAATTGGTCATCGCTCAGGAAACATCATCCGAACTGGTGACAGATGAAACAAAGATAACCCTCCTAACCGCATCGCAGAAATTCAATGGATTGCCTACAAGTGAAGTTCATGAGCATATTGCCGAAGAGATGCCAGGAGTACTTGAGGCTCCTGCCGAAACTCTGGCAAAAGCTAAGAAAACCATTTCATCGGTTGAAGCCATCGAGACTTTCAAAGAAGCGCCATTTGACTCTATCGCTGAAGTCAAAGACTTGAAGCCGAAACTGGAAAAGGGTAAACCGGATGTAGTTTCCCGAGATGCACCCGATGTGACTGAAGTCCAACTCCATGAAAAGGAAAAAGAATGGAAACAACCAATTGCACCAGTCACAGAAAAAGCAATTACACAATTTGAACTGCAAACACCGCTGGATGTACGACAACTCGAAGCGGGTTACACAGAGAATGACCTGCCAAGCTTGGAAAAACCTGAAGAGCACAAGGCTGTTCAGTCAACAATTTACTCAAATCTGAAAGCACCACTTACACGAGAAGTTCAACCGGAACTGAATACATGCCAATTGCCCAAAGATGAGCCAACACAAGCAGAGGCTAAAACCTCCTACGAAGGTGTATCGGTAAGTGAAACCTATCAACAGGGTGTGCTTGAGAGCACCGAAAATCTCGAAATGGGTGAAAAGCCCAAACCAAAGAAATCCCAAGCTGTGATTGATACAAATGAATCGTTACAAGTCACTGAGGTGGTGTCCAGTGAAGCCGAAAGTAAGATCATACTGCCCGACTTGCCCACTGAACAAAAGGGTCTGTCGTCGATCTTAGACCTCAATCAACAACTCGAAGTATCTGACATTCAAACTTACCAAACCGTGCAACCCAGCAGCGTGGATGAATCGAACCCCGACTTGACTAGAGCTCAGATCACGATGCCAGAATTTGTCGGACAGAATATCAGCCAACAAACAGCTTTAGATCAAATCGAAGATCTCCAGCTAGAAATTCAGCCAAAAGAACATGTGGCTGAAGATCAAATCGATCTCCTACAGTCGATCGAAATTAGCCTATCGGCGACCCATGATCGGGAAGCCAAGCTACTACTGGAGCAATCTCCCGAAACCCGAGAGGCTAAATTGATACAGGGCACTGGCCTTCCAGTTGCCAGCACTGAGCTCGAGGAATTACACGAACCAATGCCAACCATGCTATTGGATCAACCCAAGAAATTACGAACTGCACAAATTTCCATTGACAGTATTTCCGCAGCGGTAAAATCTGAAACCGCACTCCTAGAAGACACTGGGAAATACGACCAAGCACCAACGATGCCTTCGGAAATTTTAAAACTTGAAATCATTCCTAACAAAACTCAACTTAAGGTAACCTTTTCTGAAATCTCTGACAAGGAACAAGAATTTCTCACACCGACTCCGACACTACCTGGAGTAGCTCAAGTTGGTCTCTCAGAAACCCAAAAATCAGCGCTGATAAGTGAAACAAGCACTGTTGAGAACACTGGCGAATTTACTGAAGTTGAGTCTCTAAGATCCTCCGGAAAGCAACTAACATCCAATTATGACGAGGTAGCAGTGTGCCAGCCCGAAGTATATGAGAAAGAAACTAGTCTACAAGCATCAGAAAAGGTCAAGCAGCAGACTGCCGAGACGATATTGGACTCCCTCCGTGCTGCCATTGTGTCGTCTGATAATACTTATGAATTGCAAACTGATCTGGCGGACAAATTAATGCCTCAAGACCAGGCACACATTGGAAAGTTTAGTGATTTCAAAGCTGCCGTCACAGAGCAAGTGCTGACTAGTCAAAGTGCCATAGAGATCCCAGAAAAAAAACTGTTCGAAGCGAGAGTAAGTGAACGATTTGATGTAGCCAATGAGACTGATGTACAACAAATCATAGCCTTCGAAAGGCCAGTCGATGATGAGATGGATATAATCAAGCAAGAGGCCATATCAATGCAATCTATTGTCACAGATCAGTTTGCTACAATCGAAACCAAAGTCGAAGTAATTGAACAGGAATCAGACTTCGATGAAACACCGAAGATTAATTTGAAAACTGCTCAAGTAAATATAACAGAAACCAAACTTGCCCCCACTGTTGAAGAACAAAAGTTTGTAGATAACACAACAGTACTGGCAGATCAAAAACTAACAGAAGATAGTGCGGTTCCATTGTTGACAGCAATGCTGTCAAGAAACGTCGTTGATCAGATAACAGCTTTCGAAAGTGTTCGTGCAGAGGAAGAGATATCAAAACCAATGCAACAAACCGCGGTCATTGATCATGAACTTAAACGCAGCTATGAGCAACACAAGGAGACTCCGAACGAACGTGAAGGAGTCTTCAATCCTGTTAATGACAGATTTGTCCATGCCACAGAGACAAGCAGCGAAACACTACCAATAGGTCTTACATCTGAAAATGCCCCAGTAGAAACGGCAGATAAGATTGAAGAGTTTGCCATAAAAGAAGCCCGAGCTAATCCCTTCGTAGAGGGAACAAACCTCGAAACAATTATCACCGATGTGACAGCATTCGATTCATCAACCGCTATCGAAGACGAACAACAGTTTCCTACCAAACAGGCAACAGTCTCGACCACTGAAAAGTTTTCGACGGAAATCACAGCAAATGTTGCTCTGGACAAGGAATCCGAAGTGATCAGCCCTAAGTTGGTTTCTGAGCACGCTCAGCCTTCGCTTCTAGATGAAATAAAACCATTACTAACCGAAGAAGTAACCTTATTGAATGAAATAACTGAAATATATGATCTACGCGATCGGCCAAAAGCGAGAGCAAATGTGTTCGAAATATCCCACGAAGCGAAGAACATCGAACATCCTACTGTCTTTGAAGACACGACTGACTTTGCTCAACGAAAAGCATCATTTGCGGATGCTAATAGCACGCAAACAGAGCTAAGTTCCCTTGACACTTCAACGGTGGACGTTTTTGAACCAACAGGGTATATAAACGACAAAGCACCGACAGAAGAAAGAGTTCAATTATCACTCGTCACCAAAGAAGTCAAGGCAACAACAGTTCTCGAGGTATTCTCCATTCCAGTATTGGATGAAATCTCTAAGTTCAGCCCATCTGACCAAAAGGCAACACCTAAGGGGCCCAAGAAAAATCAAGAAGTTACAACAGACGAGGCCATTGTATTTGAAAGTACAACTCAATTCAAACAAGAATCCAAGTTGAAAGAGCATTCAGCACAACTAAGCATAGAAAAAGCTACACAAGCCAGCATTGTAGAAGAAGTACAACTGGAATTCAAGGAAGAAGAACTCCAAGCGCACACACCAAAAGCCACCACAGCCGATACAACGTTCAGCACACACAGTACGTACATGAACCAACAAGTAGTTTTAACTGATTTCACAGACCAAATACAGCCACAAGAAACTAATGTCACAGAAACGATCGCCATAGTGAACATTGATAATAATACACCCAGAATAACCACAGATCAGGTAACAATTTGGGAAAATATAGCTAACCACGCCACAGAACCACATTGCACACAGACTCCTCAATACAAAATTCAGGGCGGCGAATTGTTGGCGCCGATTTCCAGGGAAGAAATCGCGAGCGAACACGCACCCACACTCGAAGGTCCACAAAAACACAAACAGAAGACAGCCAAAGAGAACATACCGACTTTTGATACCATTGAGCAAACTGTCATCTATGACAGTGAAATAGAAAAACCATTTAACACAACATCACCCAAAGAACAGCATCCGACTATTACACAAGAAGTTACACAACCGATTGCCTTGAGTGAAAGCGCTCAAACGCTCGAATCCGAGGCAGCGGTGCCATGCGAAACCCAATTCGTAGCGCAGAAAAAAGAGCCATCGCTCGAACAACTTGACGCACCGAACGAACAGGTCTTAGTAACAATCCATAATGTCCAATTGGACCGGAAGAGTAAGTATGTTCAGGTTATATGTTTAAGTTTAACAAAATGGCGTCAAACTTTTTAAACCAAATCCTTAGAACTGAAAAGCCCCTACCCCTTAGTACACGACAAAAAAAAACACATATTACAACCACGAAACAGAACAACCTTATACATACTGTATTTACCTTTAAAACTTTATGTCATAAAAACATACATTTTTTTACACAGATACACCACATACAACAACTCACACATCAGAACACATCACACAAGAACAAGACACAACAGAGGAAGAAGTCCGTACACACGAAAAGCGAACGCGCAAGGTGAAGAAACCCAAGGAACAACAGATCAAATCTGCAGCAACAGCGGAAGAAGAAGATGAAATCCCTGAAGAAATTCAGGAGCTTCCCGTGGAGATAACTATTTCTGAAATAGTCTCTGAAGATGGGAAGAAGATAGTGACTAAGACAAAGAAGCGGACTATCAAGAAAAAGAAAGGTCCGAAAGAGGAAATCACGGAAGTCAAGGTGGTTGAAGAAGAAGGAAAGGCTCCAGTGACCACCGTCAAGGTGCAGGAGTACACTACACCAATTGACCAAGTCCCAGAGGAGAAGGCAGAAGAAATTCAAGAGCTCCCTGTGGAGATAACAGTTTCAGAGACAGTCGCTGAAGACGGCAAGAAGACAGTAATTAAAACAAAGAAGCGGACTATCAAAAAGAAGACGGGCCCGAAAGAGGAAATCACAGAAATCAGGGTGGTTGAAGAAGAAGGAAAGGCTCCAGTGACCACCGTCGAGGTGCAGGAGTACACTACACCAATTGACCAAGTCCAAGAGGAGAAGGCAGAAGAAATTCAAGAACTCCCAGTGGAGATAACCGTTTCAGAGACAGTCGATGAAGACGGCAAAAAGACAGTGACTAAAACAAAGAAGCGGACTATCAAAAAGAAGACCGGCCCGAAAGAAGAAATCACTGAAATCAAGGTGGTTGAAGAAGAAGGAAAGGCTCCAGTGACCACCGTCGAGGTGCAGGAGTACACTACACCAATTGACCAAGTCCAAGAGGAGAAGGCAGAAGAAATTCAAGAACTCCCTGTGGAGATAACCGTTTCAGAGACAGTCGCTGAAGACGGCAAAAAGACAGTGACTAAAACAAAGAAGCGGACTATCAAAAAGAAGACCGGCCCGAAAGAAGAAATCACTGAAATCAAGGTGGTTGAAGAAGAAGGAAAGGCTCCAGTGACCACAGTCAAGGTGCAGGAGTACACCAGACCAATTGTTGCATTCCCAGATGGAAAGACGGAAAAAATACAGGAACTGCCTGAAGAAGTGCAGGTGATCGAGATCGTTACAGACGAATCCAAGCCAAAGAAAAAGAAGATCCGAACACGCATCATCAAGAAGGTCAAGGGAGACAAACAAGAGGTTACTAAAATCGAAACAGTTGAAGAGGACGACAAGCAACCTGAAACAACTGTTACAGTCGAAGAAGCACCACTTGACGAAAAACCCGAAGAGGTTCAGGAATTACCTGAAGAAGTGCGAGTGATCGAAACCGTCACAGAAGAAGGCAAGCCAAAGAAAAAGAAGATCCGAACACGTATCATCAAGAAGGTCAAGGGAGACAAACAAGAGGTTACTAAAATCGAAACAGTTGAAGAGGACGACAAGCAACCTGAAACAACTGTTACAGTCGAAGAAGCACCACTTGACGAAAAACCGGAAGAGATTCAGGAATTACCTGAAGAAGTGCGAGTGATCGAAACCGTCACAGAAGAAGGCAAGCCAAAGAAAAAGAAGATCCGAACACGTATCATCAAGAAGGTCAAGGGAGACAAACAAGAAGTGACTAAGATCGAAACAGTTGAAGAGGACGACAAGCAACCTGAAACAACTGTTACAGTCGAAGAAGCACCACTTGACGAAAAACCGGAAGTGATTCAGGAATTACCTGAAGAAGTGCGAGTGATCGAAACCGTCACAGAAGAAGGCAAGCCAAAGAAAAAGAAGATCCGAACACGCATCATTAAGAAGGTCAAGGGAGACAAACAAGAAGTGACTAAGATCGAAACAGTTGAAGAGGACGACAAGCAACCTGAAACAACTGTTACAGTCGAAGAAGCACCACTTGACGAAAAACCGGAAGAGATTCAGGAATTACCTGAAGAAGTGCGAGTGATCGAATCCGTCACAGAAGAAGGCAAGCCAAAGAAAAAGAAGATCCGAACACGCATCATCAAGAAGGTCAAGGGAGACAAACAAGAAGTGACTAAGATCGAAACAGTTGAAGAGGACGACAAACAACCTGAAACAACTGTTACAGTCGAAGAAGCACCACTGGACGAAAAACCGGAAGAGATTCAGGAATTACCTGAAAAAGTGCGAGTGATCGAAACCGTCACAGAAGAAGGCAAGTCAAAGAAAAAGAAGATCCGAACACGTATCATCAAGAAAGTCAAGGGAGACAAACAAGAGGTTACTAAAATCGAAACAGTTGAAGAGGATGACAAGCAGCCTGAAACAACTGTTACAGTCGAAGAAGCACCACTTGACGAAAAACCCGAAGAGATTCAGGAATTACCTGAAGAAGTGCGAGTGATCGAAACCGTCACAGAAGAAGGCAAGCCAAAGAAAAAGAAGATCCGAACACGTATCATCAAGAAGGTCAAGGGAGACAAACAAGAGGTAACTAAAATCGAAACAGTTGAAGAGGATGACAAGCAACCTGAAACAACTGTTACAGTCGAAGAAGCACCACTTGACGAAAAACCCGAAATGATTCAGGAATTACCTGAAGAAGTGCGAGTGATCGAAACCGTCACAGAAGAAGGCAAGCCAAAGAAAAAGAAGATCCGAACACGCATCATCAAGAAGGTCAAGGGAGACAAACAAGAGGTAACTAAAATCGAAACAGTTGAAGAGGACGATAAGCAACCTGAAACAACTGTTACAGTCGAAGAAGCACCACTTGACGAAAAACTGGAAGAGATTCAGGAATTACCAGAAGAAGTGCGAGTGATCGAAACCTTCACAGAAGAAGGTAAGCCAAAGAAAAAGAAGATCCGAACACGTATCATTAAGAAGGTCAAGGGAGACAAACAAGAGGTTACTAAAATCGAAACAGTTGAAGAGGACGACAAGCAACCTGAAACAACTGTTACAGTCGAAGAAGCACCACTTGACGAAAAACCCGAAGAGGTTCAGGAATTACCTGAAGAAGTGCGAGTGATCGAAACCGTCACAGAAGAAGGCAAGCCAAAGAAAAAGAAGATCCGAACACGTATCATCAAGAAGGTCAAGGGAGACAAACAAGAGGTTACTAAAATCGAAACAGTTGAAGAGGACGACAAGCAACCTGAAACAACTGTTACAGTCGAAGAAGCACCACTTGACGAAAAACCGGAAGAGATTCAGGAATTACCTGAAGAAGTGCGAGTGATCGAAACCGTCACAGAAGAAGGCAAGCCAAAGAAAAAGAAGATCCGAACACGCATCATCAAGAAGGTCAAGGGAGACAAACAAGAGGTTACTAAAATCGAAACAGTTGAAGAGGACGACAAACAACCTGAAACAACTGTTACAGTCGAAGAAGCACCACTTGACGAAAAACCGGAAGAGATTCAGGAATTACCTGAAGAAGTGCGTGTGATCGAAACCGTCACAGAAGAAGGCAAGCCAAAGAAAAAGAAGATCCGAACACGTATCATCAAGAAGGTCAAGGGAGACAAACAAGAAGTGACTAAGATCGAAACAGTTGAAGAGGACGACAAGCAACCTGAAACAACTGTTACAGTCGAAGAAGCACCACTTGACGAAAAACCGGAAGAGATTCAGGAATTACCTGAAGAAGTGCGAGTGATCGAAACCGTCACAGAAGAAGGCAAGCCAAAGAAAAAGAAGATCCGAACACGTATCATCAAGAAGGTCAAGGGAGACAAACAAGAAGTGACTAAGATCGAAACAGTTGAAGAGGACGACAAGCAACCTGAAACAACTGTTACAGTCGAAGAAGCACCACTTGACGAAAAACCGGAAGAGATTCATGAATTACCTGAAGAAGTGCGAGTGATCGAAACCGTCACAGAAGAAGGCAAGCCAAAGAAAAAGAAGATCCGAACACGTATCATCAAGAAAGTCAAGGGAGACAAACAAGAGGTTACTAAAATCGAAACAGTTGAAGAGGATGACAAGCAGCCTGAAACAACTGTTACAGTCGAAGAAGCACCACTTGACGAAAAACCCGAAGAGATTCAGGAATTACCTGAAGAAGTGCGAGTGATCGAAACCGTCACAGAAGAAGGCAAGCCAAAGAAAAAGAAGATCCGAACACGTATCATCAAGAAGGTCAAGGGAGACAAACAAGAGGTAACTAAAATCGAAACAGTTGAAGAGGATGACAAGCAACCTGAAACAACTGTTACAGTCGAAGAAGCACCACTTGACGAAAAACCCGAAGAGATTCAGGAATTACCTGAAGAAGTGCGAGTTATCGAAACCATTACAGAAGAAGGTAAGCCAAAGAAAAAGAAGATCCGAACACGTATCATCAAGAAGGTCAAGGGAGACAAACAAGAGGTTACTAAAATCGAAACAGTTGAAGAGGACGACAAGCAACCTGAAACAACTGTTACAGTCGAAGAAGCACCACATGACGAAGAACCTGAAGAGATTCAGGAATTACCTGAAGAAGTGCGAGTGATCGAAACCGTCACAGAAGAAGGCAAGCCAAAGAAAAAGAAGATCCGAACACGCATCATCAAGAAGGTCAAGGGAGACAAACAAGAGGTAACTAAAATCGAAACAGTTGAAGAGGACGACAAGCAACCAGAAACAACTGTTACAGTCGAAGAAGCACCACTTGACGAAAAACTGGAAGAGATTCAGGAATTACCAGAAGAAGTGCGAGTGATCGAAACATTCACAGAAGAAGGTAAGCCAAAGAAAAAGAAGATCCGAACACGTATCATCAAGAAGGTCAAGGGAGACAAACGAGAGGTTACTAAAATCGAAACAGTTGAAGAAGACGACAAGCAACCTGAAACAACTGTTACAGTCGAAGAAGCACCACTTGACGAAAAACCGGAAGAGATTCAGGAATTACCTGAAGAAGTGCGAGTGATCGAAACCGTCACAGAAGAAGGCAAGCCAAAGAAAAAGAAGATCCGAACACGCATCATCAAGAAGGTCAAGGGAGACAAACAAGAGGTAACTAAAATCGAAACAGTTGAAGAGGACGACAAGCAACCTGAAACAACTGTTACAGTCGAAGAAGCACCACTTGACGAAAAACTGGAAGAGATTCAGGAATTACCTGAAGAAGTGCGAGTGATCGAAACCGTCACAGAAGAAGGCAAGCCAAAGAAAAAGAAGATCCGAACACGTATCATCAAGAAGGTCAAGGGAGACAAACAAGAGGTTACTAAAATCGAAACAGTTGAAGAGGACGACAAGCAACCTGAAACAACTGTTACAGTCGAAGAAGCACCACTTGACGAAAAACCGGAAGAGATTCAGGAATTACCTGAAGAAGTGCGAGTGATCGAAACCGTCACAGAAGAAGGAAAGCCAAAGAAAAAGAAGATCCGAACACGCATCATCAAGAAGGTCAAGGGAGACAAACAAGAGGTAACTAAAATCGAAACAGTTGAAGAGGACGACAAGCAACCTGAAACAACTGTTACAGTCGAAGAAGCACCACTTGACGAAAAACCGGAAGAGATTCAGGAATTACCTGAAGAAGTGCGAGTGATCGAAACCGTCACAGAAGAAGGAAAGCCAAAGAAAAAGAAGATCCGAACACGCATCATCAAGAAGGTCAAGGGAGACAAACAAGAGGTAACTAAAATCGAAACAGTTGAAGAGGACGACAAGCAACCTGAAACAACTGTTACAGTCGAAGAAGCACCACTTGACGAAAAACCCGAAGAGATTCAGGAATTACCTGAAGAAGTCCGAGTTATCGAAACCATTACAGAAGAAGGTAAGCCAAAGAAAAAGAAGATCCGAACACGTATCATTAAGAAGGTCAAGGGAGACAAACAAGAGGTTACTAAAATCGAAACAGTTGAAGAGGACGACAAGCAACCTGAAACAACTGTTACAGTCGAAGAAGCACCACTTGACGAAAAACCCGAAGAGATTCAGGAATTACCTGAAGAAGTGCGAGTGATCGAAACCATTACAGAAGAAGGTAAGCCAAAGAAAAAGAAGATCCGAACACGTATCATCAAGAAGGTCAAGGGAGACAAACAAGAGGTTACAAAAATCGAAACAGTTGAAGAGGACGACAAGCAACCTGAAACAACTGTTACAGTCGAAGAAGCACCACTTGACGAAAAACCCGAAGAGATTCAGGAATTACCTGAAGAAGTGCGAGTGATCGAAACCGTCACAGAAGAAGGCAAGCCAAAGAAAAAGAAGATCCGAACACGTATCATCAAGAAGGTCAAGGGAGATAAACAAGAGGTTACTAAAATCCAAACAGTTGAAGAGGACGACAAGCAACCTGAAACAACTGTTACAGTCGAAGAAGCACCACTTGACGAAAAACCGGAAGAGATTCAGGAATTACCTGAAGAAGTGCGAGTGATCGAAACCGTCACAGAAGAAGGAAAGCCAAAGAAAAAGAAGATCCGAACACGCATCATCAAGAAGGTCAAGGGAGACAAACAAGAGGTAACAAAAATCGAAACAGTTGAAGAGGACGACAAACAACCTGAAACAACTGTTACAGTCGAAGAAGCACCACTTGACGAAAAACCCGAAGAGATTCAGGAATTACCTGAAGAAGTGCGAGTGATCGAAACCGTCACAGAAGAAGGAAAGCCAAAGAAAAAGAAGATCCGAACACGCATCATCAAGAAGGTCAAGGGAGACAAACAAGAGGTAACTAAAATCGAAACAGTTGAAGAGGACGACAAGCAACCTGAAACAACTGTTACAGTCGAAGAAGCACCACTTGACGAAAAACCCGAAGAGATTCAGGAATTACCTGAAGAAGTGCGAGTGATCGAAACCGTCACAGAAGAAGGCAAGCCAAAGAAAAAGAAGATCCGAACACGTATCATCAAGAAGGTCAAGGGAGATAAACAAGAGGTTACTAAAATCCAAACAGTTGAAGAGGACGACAAGCAACCTGAAACAACTGTTACAGTCGAAGAAGCACCACTTGACGAAAAACCGGAAGAGATTCAGGAATTACCTGAAGAAGTGCGAGTGATCGAAACTGTCACAAAAGAAGGCAAGCCAAAGAAAAAGAAGATCCGAACACGCATCATCAAGAAGGTCAAGGGAGACAGACAAGAAGTGACTAAGATCGAAACAGTTGAAGAGGACGACAAGCAACCTGAAACAACTGTTACAGTCGAAGAAGCACCACTTGACGAAAAACCGGAAGAGATTCAGGAATTACCTGAAGAAGTGCGAGTGATCGAAACCGTCACAGAAGAAGGCAAGCCAAAGAAAAAGAAGATCCGAACACGTATCATCAAGAAGGTCAAGGGAGATAAACAAGAGGTTACTAAAATTCAAACAGTTGAAGAGGACGACAAGCAACCTGAAACAACTGTTACAGTCGAAGAAGCACCACTTGACGAAAAACCGGAAGAGATTCAGGAATTACCTGAAGAAGTGCGAGTGATCGAAACTGTCACAAAAGAAGGCAAGCCAAAGAAAAAGAAGATCCGAACACGCATCATCAAGAAGGTCAAGGGAGACAGACAAGAAGTGACTAAGATCGAAACAGTTGAAGAGGACGACAAGCAACCTGAAACAACTGTTACAGTCGAAGAAGCACCACTTGACGAAAAACCCGAAGAGATTCAGGAATTACCTGAAGAAGTGCGAGTTATCGAAACCATTACAGAAGAAGGTAAGCCAAAGAAAAAGAAGATCCGAACACGTATCATCAAGAAGGTCAAGGGAGACAAACAAGAGGTTACTAAAATCGAAACAGTTGAAGAGGACGACAAGCAACCTGAAACAACTGTTACAGTCGAAGAAGCACCACTTGACGAAGAACCCGAAGAGATTCAGGAATTACCTGAAGAAGTGCGAGTGATCGAAACCGTCACAGAAGAAGGCAAGCCAAAGAAAAAGAAGATCCGAACACGCATCATCAAGAAGGTCAAGGGAGACAAACAAGAGGTAACTAAAATCGAAACAGTTGAAGAGGACGACAAGCAACCAGAAACAACTGTTACAGTCGAAGAAGCACCACTTGACGAAAAACTGGAAGAGATTCAGGAATTACCAGAAGAAGTGCGAGTGATCGAAACATTCACAGAAGAAGGTAAGCCAAAGAAAAAGAAGATCCGAACACGTATCATCAAGAAGGTCAAGGGAGACAAACAAGAGGTTACTAAAATCGAAACAGTTGAAGAAGACGACAAGCAACCTGAAACAACTGTAACAGTCGAAGAAGCACCACTTGACGAAAAACCGGAAATGATTCAGGAATTACCTGAAGAAGTGCGAGTGATCGAAACCGTCACAGAAGAAGGCAAGCCAAAGAAAAAGAAGATCCGAACACGCATCATCAAGAAGGTCAAGGGAGACAAACAAGAGGTTACTAAAATCGAAACAGTTGAAGAGGACGACAAAAACCCTGAAACAACTGTTACAGTCGAAGAAGCACCACTTGACGAAAAACCCGAAGAGATTCAGGAATTACCTGAAGAAGTGCGAGTGATCGAAACCGTCACAGAAGAAGGCAAGCCAAAGAAAAAGAAGATCCGAACACGCATCATCAAAAAGGTCAAGGGAGACAAACAAGAAGTGACTAAGATCGAAACAGTTGAAGAGGACGACAAGCGACCTGAAACAACTGTTACAGTCGAAGAAGCACCACTTGACGAAAAACCGGAAGAGATTCAGGAATTACCTGAAGAAGTGCGAGTGATCGAAACCGTCACAGAAGAAGGCAAGCCAAAGAAAAAGAAGATCCGAACACGCATCATCAAGAAGGTCAAGGGAGACAAACAAGAATTGACTAAGATCGAAACAGTTGAAGAGGACGACAAGCAACCTGAAACAACTGTTACAGTCGAAGAAGCACCACTTGACGAAAACCCGGAAGAGATTCAGGAATTACCTGAAGAAGTGCGAGTGATCGAAACCGTCACAGAAGAAGGCAAGCCAAAGAAAAAGAAGATCCGAACACGCATCATCAAGAAGGTCAAGGGAGACAAACAAGAAGTGACTAAAATCGAAACAGTTGAAGAGGACGACAAACAACCTGAAACAACTGTTACAGTCGAAGAAGCACCACTGGACGAAAAACCGGAAGAGATTCAGGAATTACCTGAAGAAGTGCGAGTGATCGAAACCGTCACAGAAGAAGGCAAGCCAAAGAAAAAGAGGATTCGAACACGTATCATCAAGAAAGTCAAGGGAGACAAACAAGAAGTGACTAAGATCGAAACAGTTGAAGAGGACGACAAGCAACCTGAAACAACTGTTACAGTCGAAGAAGCACCACTTGGCGAAAAACCCGAGGAGATTCAGGAATTACCTGAAGAAGTGCGAGTAATCGAAACCGTCACAGAAGAAGGCAAGCCAAAGAAAAAGAATATCCGAACACGCATCATCAAGAAGGTCAAGGGAGACAAACAAGAGGTTACTAAAATCGAAACAGTTGAAGAGGACGACAAGCAACCTGAAACAACTGTTACAGTCGAAGAAGCACCACTTGACGAAAAACCCGAAGAGATTCAGGAATTACCTGAAGAAGTGCGAGTGATCGAAACCGTCACAGAAGAAGGCAAGCCAAAGAAAAAGAAGATCCGAACACGTATCATCAAGAAGGTCAAGGGAGATAAACAAGAGGTTACTAAAATCCAAACAGTTGAAGAGGACGACAAGCAACCTGAAACAACTGTTACAGTCGAAGAATCACCACTTGACGAAAAACCCGAAGAGATTCAGGAATTACCTGAAGAAGTGCGAGTAACCGAAACCGTCACAGAAGAAGGCAAGCCAAAGAAAAAGACGATCCGAACACGCATCATTAAGAAGGTCAAGGGAGACAGACAAGAAGTGACTCGGATCGAAACAGTTGAAGAGGACGACAAGCAGCCTGAAACAACTGTTACAGTCGAAGAAGCACCACTTGACGAAAAACCCGAAGAGATTCAGGAATTACCTGAAGAAGTGCGAGTGATCGAAACCGTCACAGAAGAAGGAAAGCCAAAGAAAAAGAAGATCCGAACACGCATCATAAAGAAGGTCAAGGGAGACAAACAAGAGGTTACTAAAATCGAAACAGTTGAAGAGGACGACAAGCAACCTGAAACAACTGTTACAGTCGAAGAAGCACCACTTGACGAAAAACCGGAGGAGATTCAGGAATTACCTGAAGAAGTCCGAGTGATCGAAACCGTCACAGAAGAAGGCAAGCCAAAGAAAAAGAAGATCCGAACACGCATCATTAAGAAGGTCAAGGGAGACAAACAAGAAGTAACTAAAATCGAAACAGTTGAAGAGGACGACAAGAAACCTGAAACAACTGTTACAGTCGAAGAAACACCAATTGACGAAAAACCGGAGGAGATTCAGGAATTACCTGAAGAAGTCCGAGTGATCGAAACCGTCACAGAAGAAGGTAAGCCAAAGAAAAAGAAGATCCGAACACGCATCATAAAGAAGGTCAAGGGAGACAAACAAGAGGTTACTAAAATCGAAACAGTTGAGGAAGATGATAAGCAGCCTGAAACCACTGTCACAGTCGAAGAAGTTCCGCTTGAAGATAAGCCGGAAGAAGTCCAAGAACTCCCCGAGGAAGTACGTGTCATTGAGTCTATTACCGAGGAAGGTAAGCCTTCAAAGAAAAAGATTCGCACTCGGGTAATTAAAAAGGTTAAGGGCGACAAGCAGGAAGTCACCAAGATCGAAACCGTTGAGGAAGATGATAAGCAGCCTGAAACCACTGTCACAGTCGAAGAGGTTCCTCTTGATGAAAAGCCGGAGGAAGTCCAAGAACTCCCCGAGGAAGTACGTGTCATCGAGTCTATTACCGATGAAGGTAAGCCTTCAAAGAAAAAGATTCGAACTCGTGTAATTAAAAAGGTCAAGGGAGACAAGCAGGTAGTCACCAAGATCGAAACAGTTGAAGAGGATGACAAGCAGCCTGAAACAACAGTTACAGTCGAAGAAGCACCACTTGACGAAAAACCGGGAGAGATTCAGGAATTACCTGAAGAAGTGCGAGTGATCGAAACCGTCACAGAAGAAGGCAAGCCAAAGAAAAAGAAGATCCGAACACGCATCATCAAGAAGGTCAAGGGAGACAAACAAGAAGTGACTAAGATAGAAACAGTTGAAGAGGACGACAAGCAACCTGAAACAACTGTTACAGTCGAAGAAGCACCACTTGACGAAAAACCCGAAGAGATTCAGGAATTACCTGAAGAAGTGCGAGTGATCGAAACCGTCACAGAAGAAGGCAAGCCAAAGAAAAAGAAGATCCGAACACGTATCATCAAGAAGGTCAAGGGAGACAAACAAGAGGTTACTAAAATCGAAACAGTTGAAGAGGATGACAAGCAGCCTGAAACAACTGTTACAGTCGAAGAAGCACCACTTGACGAAAAACCCGAAGTGATTCAGGAATTACCAGAAGAAGTGCGAGTGATCGAAACCGTCACAGAAGAAGGCAAGCCAAAGAAAAAGAAGATCCGAACACGCATCATCAAGAAGGTCAAGGGAGACAAACAAGAGGTTACTAAAATCGAAACAGTTGAAGAGGACGACAAGCAACCTGAAACAACTGTTACAGTCGAAGAAGCACCACTTGACGAAAAACCCGAAGTGATTCAGGAATTACCAGAAGAAGTGCGAGTGATCGAAACCGTCACAGAAGAAGGCAAGCCAAAGAAAAAGAAGATCCGAACACGCATCATCAAGAAGGTCAAGGGAGACAAACAAGAGGTAACTAAAATCGAAACAGCTGAAGAGGACGACAAGCAACCTGAAACAACTGTTACAGTCGAAGAAGCACCACTTGACGAAAAACTGGAAGAGATTCAGGAATTACCAGAAGAAGTGCGAGTGATCGAAACCTTCACAGAAGAAGGTAAGCCAAAGAAAAAGAAGATCCGAACACGTATCATTAAGAAGGTCAAGGGAGACAAACAAGAGGTTACTAAAATCGAAACAGTTGAAGAGGACGACAAGCAACCTGAAACAACGGTTACAGTCGAAGAAGCACCACTTGAAGAAAAGCCGGAAGAAGTCCAAGAACTCCCCGAGGAAGTACGTGTCATTGAGTCTATTACAGAGGAAAGTAAGCCTTCAAAGAAAAAAGTCCGCACTCGAATAATTAAAAAGGTCAAGGGGGACAAGCAGGAAGTCACCAAGATTGAAACAGTTGAGGAAGATGATAAACAGCCTCTAACCACTGTCACAGTCGAAGAGGTTCCTCTTGATGAAAAGCCGGAAGAAGTCCAAGAGCTCCCCGAGGAAGTACGTGTCATCGAGTCTATTACCGAAGAAGGTAAGCCTTCAAAGAAAAAGATTCGAACTCGGGTAATTAAAAAAGTCAAGGGCGATAAGCAGGAAGTCACCAAGATTGAAACAGTTGAGGAAGATGATAAGCAGCCTGAAACCACTGTCACATTCGAAGAGGTTCCTCTTGATGAAAAGCCGGAAGAAGTCCAAGAACTCCCCGAGGAAGTACGTGTCATTGAGTCTATTACCGAAGAAGGTAAGCCTTCAAAGAAAAAGATTCGAACTCGGGTAATTAAAAAGGTCAAGGGCGACAAGCAGGAAGTCACGAAGATTGAAACAGTTGAGGAAGATGATAAGCAGCCTGAAACCACTGTCACAGTCGAAGAGGTTCCTCTTGATGAAAAGCCGGAAGAAGTCCAAGAACTCCCCGAGGAAGTACGTTTCATTGAGTCTATTACCGAGGAAGGTAAGCCTTCAAAGAAAAAGATCCGCACTCGAGTAATTAAAAAGGTCAAGGGCGACAAGCAAGTAGTCACCAAGATCGAAACAGTTGAGGAAGATGATAAGCAGCCTGAAACCACTGTCACAGTCGAAGAGGTTCCTCTTGATGAAAAGCCGGAAGAAGTCCAAGAACTCCCCGAGGAAGTACGTGTCATTGAGTCTATTACCGAGGAAGGTAAGCCTTCAAAGAAAAAGATCCGCACTCGGGTAATTAAAAAGGTCAAGGGCGACAAGCAAGTAGTCACCAAGATCGAAACAGTTGAGGAAGATGATAAACAGCCTGAAACCACTGTCACAGTCGAAGATGTACCTCTTAAAGAAACACCAGAAGAAGTCCAAGAACTCCCCGAGGAAGTACGTGTCATTGAGTCTATTACTGAGGAAGGTAAGCCTTCAAAGAAAAAGATTCGTACTCGGGTAATTAAAAAGGTCAAGGGCGACAAACAGGAAGTCACCAAGATTGAAACAGTTGAGGAAGATGATAAGCAGCCTGAAACCACTGTCACAGTCGAAGAAGTTCCTCTTGAAGAAAAGCCGGAAGAAGTCCAAGAACTCCCCGAGGAAGTACGTGTCATTGAATCTATTACCGAAGAAGGTAAGCCTTCAAAGAAAAAGATTCGTACTCGGGTAATTAAAAAGGTCAAGGGCGACAAGCAGGAAGTCACCAAGATTGAAACAGTTGAGGAAGATGATAAGCAGCCTGAAACAACTGTCACAGTCGAAGAGGTTCCTCTTGATGAAAAGCCGGAAGAAGTCCAAGAACTCCCCGAGGAAGTACGTGTCATTGAGTCTATTACCGAGGAAGGTAAGCCTTCAAAGAAAAAGATCCGCACTCGGGTAATTAAAAAGGTCAAGGGCGACAAGCAAGTAGTCACCAAGATCGAAACAGTTGAGGAAGATGATAAACAGCCTGAAACCACTGTCACAGTCGAAGATGTACCTCTTAAAGAAACACCGGAAGAAGTCCAAGAACTCCCCGAGGAAGTACGTGTCATTGAGTCTATTACCGAGGAAGGTAAGCCTTCAAAGAAAAAGATTCGTACTCGGGTAATTAAAAAGGTCAAGGGCGACAAGCAGGAAGTCACCAAGATTGAAACAGTTGAGGAAGATGATAAGCAGCCTGAAACCACTGTCACAGTCGAAGAAGTTCCTCTTGAAGAAAAGCCGGAAGATGTCCAAGAACTCCCCGAGGAAGTACGTGTCATTGAATCTATTACCGAGGAAGGTAAGCCTTCAAAGAAGAAGATTCGCACTCGGGTAATTAAAAAGGTCAAGGGCGACAAGCAGGAAGTCACCAAGATTGAAACAGTTGAGGAAGATGATAAGCAGCCTGAAACCACTGTCACAGTCGAAGAGGTTCCTCTTGATGAAAAGCCGGAAGAAGTCCAAGAACTCCCCGAGGAAGTACGTGTCATCGAGTCTATTACCGAAGAAGGTAAGCCTTCAAAGAAAAAGATTCGCACTCGGGTAATTAAAAAGGTCAAGGGCGACAAGCAGGAAGTCACCAAGATCGAAACCGTTGAGGAAGATGATAAGCAGCCTGAAACCACTGTCACAGTCGAAGAAGTTCCTCTTGAAGAAACACCGGAAGAAGTCCAAGAACTCCCCGAGGAAGTACGTGTCATTGAGTCTATTACCGAGGATGGTAAGCCTTCAAAGAAAAAGATTCGTACTCGGGTAATTAAAAAGGTCAAGGGCGACAAGCAAGAAGTAACTAAAATTCAGACTATTGAAGAGGACGGCAAGCAACCTGAAACAACCGCGACAATTGAAGAAATACCTCTAGATGAACAAGAAATCAAAAAGCAGCCGCAGGAGGTTCCTAAAGAAAAAATTACTCAAGAAAAACTTAAGAAAAGGATTCGCCTACAAAAGCCTTCAGATGAGGTTGTCGTTGAGGAATTGCCTGAAAGAAAATCATTTGTATTTTCTAAAACTGAGGACGGTACGCCAACTAAAACCGTTATCAAAACCAAGGTTATTAAAAAGACTATAGGAGATAAACTAGAAATCACAAAAATACAAACTGTGGAAGAATTCGAAAAGAAACCTATTACCACTGTCACTGTGGAGGAGTATACTAAACCTTTCCCTGATGTTCCCGATAAGACTTCTATTCCCATTGTGGAACTCCCCGAAGAAACTTCAACCATCCTTGTTGTTGATGAAGCAACTGGCCAACCAAAGGAGTTGACCACCAAAAAACGTGTCCTAAAGAAACCCAAGGGTGACCAAATTGAAAATATAGAAATTAAAACTATTGAAAGTAAAGGGGTTGAACCTGAATATACTGTCACTGTTACCGAGGAGCCTAAACCTGATGAAGAAATTATCCAGCCAGATATCATAGAGTCTGTAGAACTACCCGAAGAAATCACTGTCATTCAGGGTAAGACACCTGAAGGAAAAGCTAAGAAAACAACGATCAAGACCCGTTCAATCAAGAAACGTGTTGGAGACAAAGACGAAATTACTAAGATCCAGACTGTCGAAGATGATGACCAAGAAATTCCATACACCTCTGTACACATCGAAGAAATCACTCCCGAAGAAGAAGATTTCAACGTGCCTGTCATAATTGAAGAACTGCCCGAAGAAATAACTATTTCCGAAATTACCACTAACGATAATGAGAAACCTAAGAAGAAGGTAGTAAAAACAAGAACCTTCAAGAAGGACCAATCACCTAATTTACCGGAGGTCTATCAAATTCAAACCATCGAAGAGGAGGGCAAGGAGCCCATTGCACTTATTCGTGTTGTCAGCGATGACACCATTGCTGACATAATTGACATTCGTTCGCTGGACGATGATAAAACACAAAAACCCAAGACACCCAAACATAAAAAACACAAAACCCAACCTAAGGATGGTAAGAGATTGACTGTGCTTCCCACACACTCTAACATTGCCAGACATATAAAAATAATACTAATACAAATAAGAATACATATTTATTTCATTCCAACACATACTACAATAACATTTTATATTCCATGAATAAAACAGAGGAAACCCGGAAACCGGAAGACACTGCAAAGCCCGTTTACATTACAACATTTAAATCGGTACAAAGCGATGATGGCGAGGTGACCATTCAAACAGAAAATAAAAAAGTCACCAAGGATGATGGCATCGTTGTTGAGGAGGTACTCAGTGATGGTGAGACCGTTACTGAACCACAAAAGACTAATGTGGAAATAGTTGAGGTCAACGATTTGACTGGTAAGTTTTTCTTTCAAGACGTTAATGGTTTTCTTTTAACTTTTTTTTACAAGTTTTAATTTGTTCATGGCATTGGTTTGTGCAAGCACTAGATTTGTTACAGTTTTTGTTTTGCCTTAAAAATTCATCAAGCAGAAACTTGCTTGTATTTTAGGTTTCAAATGCAGCGATTGTTTTTGACTTCACGACTGGCGAATGGCATTACTTTCAAAGAATATCGGATATTGACAGACACATTTGGTTGAATTTTTTTGATCATTTTAAAAAGCTTAGGTGAAGAAAACGGATGTGTTTGTTTGACGTGAATCTTATAGGGCACACAAATGAGCACAGGGTTTGCCATAACGCGTTCGATATCGCACTGAGTTCGCACTGAAAATGATATCCTGTGTTCGAGCAATGGGGCAAGAGTTCAGTGTCCGATATTACTGTCAATCCGGTGAATTCCTATTTTTGTAAGCTATTGTTCTGTGCTACACACTTAAATTTAAAAGACACCACAAATGTGTCTTTTAACATTAAAATCTATTATACATATTAGATCAATTTATTGTTATTGCAAGTGATTAACCTCTTTATTGCGGCATGTTTAAAGTAACAGGCTCAGGGTTACATTTTCGAGTTTGACATGAAGCTAAATTTCTGGGTTTTTTTCCGTTGTGAAAATACATTGGCACTTCTCATTGCGCACTAGAGCTGATCATGTCAAACAAACTATTTGCACTTTGCCTCGGTAAAACTGTTGGAACCACGATTATGCACCGTTGCACCTACGAGAAATTGTCGCCTATATCACTCAGTTGATAGGGCACCGGGACCGGACTACTAAGCGAGAGGTAGCTGGTTCAATTCCGCCAAGTACCGATGCAATTTTTGAAATTTGCGTCTTCTGTTGTTTGTTATGGTGAAGTTTTGGCGTAAGGCCTCACGGTGTCAACTTTCGATCTCCGGTAAGAAGTAAAGGGTTTTCCAATAAGAGGTGTTATTTTGGTATTCAAAGGAAAATGCCATTTTTTTAGATAAATGATCGCATGTTTAGTTCATAATAAAGAGGAAGGTATGCCGTTAATAATGAAAAACAACATCAGCCAAATGGCCACCACGAGCACGCTTACAGGACCATATCCTTTTCACGAAATTTTCCATCATCAATCAAGATGATTTTTCGATGGAATTCCGGATCATTTTCATGCATTTCAAGGACCCAATCAGCAAAGACACGACGTTGTTGATGATCGGCCGGCTTGAGTTCTTGTGTTAACTGAACTTTATAAGCCTTAAGACCCAAGTCTTTATGCAAAATACGGTGTAATGACGTTTGTGGAATGCCCAATTCCAAAGAACGACGAGGAATGGACAAACCTGGGTTTTCTTCAACACTTTGGTCTACAGCAGCAATATTCTCAGTTGTTCTTGAGCGACGTGCACGGGGGTTATTCTTCACATCACTAACTTGTCCCAACAGCTCGAATTTTTCCACCAATTTCTGTATTGCGACCGAAATAGCGGGCCATTCACAATAACACCTCTCATTGGAAAACCCTTTACATATAACTTCAAAAATGTATTTTACATTTGCATATCAATTTTAAAAACTAAAAAAATGTTCCAAATTATAGGGTTGATGAAAATAAATCGAAGAAGTTGGAAACGTATCGTCAGTACTGTCATTCGCTGAACTAGAAGTCTTTCCGTAGCATTGGAAACCTCACAAAACACAAGCACATTTCTAAAACACAAGTGGAAATGAAACTTTTAGACACTGCAAAACAAAAACTTACAAATTTCAAAAATGCAGAAAAATGCAGAAAATGCAAATTCTTGGGTTAAACAAATGGAATACAAACTAACCCTAGAGATTAATTAGCTAGACGAAATTATTATTATTAACATTCCAAAGTTTTACAGTGAATTGGTATACAAAATACTCGACAAAAGTATTGTTTTTTTTTTAGTTATTTTTATTTATATATATTTTCATTCAAGTACAATATAAGTGAATGCATTTAACACAAAAAAATAGTAAAAGTGTATTTTGAAATTGAACCGGATTTTGCTGAATATCTATTCTGTTTTGACAAGTTGTCCATTCTGCCATTCTCTCAAGATATCCAAAAGTATAGGTCAAGAACATTTATCTACGTACCCCATGTTTCCCTGAAAACAAATACAAAAATACTGTCAATTAAATTTTTACAAAAACAAAAAAACATAATGTACATTTCACAAAAACAAAAAAATAACCACGAATGTCTTCGTTAAGAAAACTACGTGAAGTTAACACGAAAATACCAACTTTTCTATCGCACAGAAGAGGACAACAAAGATTACACTATCACAGAACCAGATGACGTAAACGAAGACACACAACAACACACACCAGATACAATTAAAAAACAAAAACCTAAAAAGAAGAAACAGAAATTTGACCAAATCGATGAAGCTCCAGAGGAGGTTCTCGTTGAGTTCCTTCCGGAGGAGGTAACTGAAGTACAAGAACCAACTGATGGGGGTGAAATTATAACGAAAACCGTTAAAAAACGCAAGATTAAAAAAATGGTTGGGGATCAAGAGCAAATCATTGAAGTGGTAACGACCAAGGAAGAGGGTAAAGATGAAGAAAGCACTGTTGTGCTGTTAGATGAAGGTGAAGAACCCATTCATGAAGAAGTGGAAAAACCTGACGACTTTAAGGTTACTGTTATTGAGGGCAAAGAACAGCCAATATCTGAAGAAGATAAACCCAAAAAGAAAAAGAAAAAAACAGTCAAAAAGGTGAAGAAGAACGAACTGGATGAGTATATTCAAATGCTCATCGAGCAAGAGATACCTGCAAAGACCGTGCTTCAAAAGTACGAAAGGGTAGAACTTCAGAGGCCAGCGAAAGCACGACGGGACTCGAGCGTGAAGCAAATTCCGATGAAATTGGAACCAATGAAGGTTGAGAGGATAGAGTTTAAGAAGGCAAAGAAGGTGGAGATTGTTAGTATGCAAGAACTGCCTCAAGTGCTTAAGTTCAAGACACCAAAACAAAAGCCAAAGATAGAGAAGGTTAAGGAAGAGCTTATCTTTAAGGACTTTAAGTTGAAATCTCGTATTCGTCATATACCGTTTGAACCATATATGTTTAATCCAGTGATAACAGACTTGGCTACCAAACGTGGCCAAGGAGAACTGTCACGTACTATTGAAGAAGCATTAGGCATCCTTAAGATGAAACGCAGGAAGTTCAAGGACATCGAGAAGCCTGAGGATGATCTAGAGAAGTCTGAATCGGAGAAGTACGAAAAGCTAGAAATACCGAAGGAAGACGAAGAAAAACCAGACAAGAAATATAAACGTCCTGAGAAACTGAAGAAGGAACAGCACCCTGAAGAAATTAAAAAGTTGAAAATCGGTAAAGGTAAAATGCCAGAACAACAACCTGGACCCGAAGAAGTACATCTAAAGCCAGTTGAGGTTGCAGAGCAACCTGAAGAGGAAGTGACTGAAGAAGTCAAGCCTAAGGATGCGAAACCAGAGCAGAAGAAGAAGCCGAAGAAACCCAAGGAAGAGGGAACGTCACTCAAATTTGAACCTATTGAATTCGGGGATATCGAACGGGAACCACTTGAGTCATTGGAGTTCGACAATGAGCCGGAAGACTTAGAAGAGAAGGCAACTGAGAAGACCAAGTACAAACGCAAGAAGAAGCCATTACAAACACCAGAAACCATCGAACATCCTATAATACCGGGAAAACCAAAGGAGCCGGAAGACCAACCGGAGGAAGAAATGAAGTTCCGCATTCCTAAATCAAAGAAACCCGAAGAGGGAGACGATGAGCATAACCTCAAGCCATTCTCAAAGGTAGAAATCATCGAAACAGAGCCAGAAGTGGTCGAACGTGAAGTAACTGATGCAGAAGGAAAGATTAAAACTGAAGTCATCAAAAAACGTAAGATTCGTCGCAAAAAGCCGGAGGAAGAACAGGAAGATGTTATTGAGATTATAGAGTCTGAAGTCGATGGTCAGATAGAGTATGAAGTTTCTGTTACCATGTCTGAAACACCTGAAGAGACCATTGAAGATGTCACTCAACCAATTAAGAAGAAGAAGGTTAAAAAGGTGAAAAAGGATGACTTGGATGCATACATACAGTACCTCATCGAACAAGAAATTCCGAAAACCGAACTTGAAATGTACGAAAAGACAGAATTAGACAGGCTCAAAAAATCCAAGAAGTCGAAACCGAAACCAGAGATTCCTCAAGAAGGAGAGCCCACAATGTTGGGCGTAAGAGTTACTGAAGAAGAAGCACCAGAAAAGCCAAGGAAAAAAAAGAAGAAACCAACAGTTGTTGAAGATTTTGAGGTGCAAGAAGAAGTAACTGAGGAAATTCCAGATGAGCTGTCCTTTACATTAAAGGAATCAGAGCCTACGGAAGAAGCGCAGACTGTGGAAGAAAAACCTAAGGAGAAACCTAAAAAGAAACTTAAACCTAAAGTTATCGAAGAAGTTTCAGTAACAGTAGAAGAGGTGTCAAAGGATGTCGAAGTAATTGTAAAAGAAGACGAAGATGGTAAGGTTGAGGAGCAAGTCATTACCACACGTAAAATCAAGAAAAAGAAGGGTCACAAGGAATATACCATTGAGGTGATTGAAACTCAAGTTGAAGGAAAACCCGACACAGAAATAACTATAATCGAGTCGGAGGAACAACCTGAAGACGAGCTACAGGTAACCCAGGAAGAATCTCCCAAGAAGAAGAAGACTACGAAGAAGGTCAAAAAGGAAGAAATTGAACAGTACATAATTTCTGTTATTGAAGAACAGGGAACGAAGCCAGTTACATTTGAAGAGGTCGAAGAAGCCCCAAATAAAGAAATTGAAGAAAGTGCTGAGGAACACCCCGAATACAAAAAGGTAGTGGTTGAGGAAGTATTGCAAGAGGATGCTCCAGAAGGAACTATTACTGAAATCACTGAAGGAGAGGAAGAAAAGCGAACAGAAAAGAAGAAGGTGAAAAAGCCTAAAAAGGTTAAGGTTATTGAATCAGAAACTAAAGAAGAACCTGAAGCCGCAGTTGAAGAAATAATAGAGCAAGCTCCCGAGATAGAACCTCAAGCAGTAGAAGAAATAGAAGAATTCCCGGTGAAGCTAATAGAGGAAGAACCTAAAAAATCTAAGAAAATAAAGAAGCCAAAATCACTTGTCGAGGAAGTTGTCGAAAAAGAGTACAAAATTCGTGTTCAAGAGTTGGCTCCAGAGATTGAGGTAAGAGAAGTAACCGATGAAACTGGTGAAGTCAAACAACATACAACTAAGAAGCGTAAGATCAAGAAACAGGAAGGTGATAAGGAATACATCATCGAAATAGTTGAGACTCAAGTTGAGGGTCAACCGGAAGCTGATGTTACTATGACAACAACTGAGCTGACTCCAGTGGAACAGGAGGAATCACCTGAGGAGCCAAAGGTAATAAAGGTTGTTGAAAAAATAAAGAAAAAGAAAGTAAAGAAGGATGACTTACATGATTATATTCAACAACTGATAGAGCAAGAAATTCCAAAGACCGAACTTGAAAAGTACGAGAAGATTGATGTCGATGGCAAGCCTAAGAAAGCAAAGAAATCTAAGCCAAAGAAAGAAGCATCAGAAGAAGATCTATCTCAAGTCTTAGATGTTACCATCACCGAAGAAGAAGCTGTTGAAAAACCAAAAGAAAAGAAAAAGAAAAAGAAACCTCTTGTGGATGAAGTGGTGCTTACTGAAGAAGCACCAGAAAAAACCCCAAGCGAGTTCGGATTCACAATGAAGCAATCAGAGCGCATTGAAGAAGAAACAGTTGTCGAAGAAACTCCTACAGAGAAACCGAAAAAGAAATTGAAACCGAAAAAAATTGAAGAAGTTCCAGTAACGGTTGAAGAGGTTTCAAAGGATATCGAAGTTATTGTAAAAGAAGACGAAAATGGAAAGGTCAAAGAACAAATAATCACTACACGTAAGATCAAAAAGAAGAAGGGTCACAAGGAATATACCATTGAGGTGATTGAAACTCAAGTAGAAGGACAACCTGAATCAGAAATAACTATAATCGAATCTGAAGAGCAGCCAGATGAAGCTACCACGGTTATCGAAGAAGAAACCCCCAAAAAGAAAAAGACAACGAAGAAGGTGAAAAAGGAGGAAATCGAACAGTATATAATATCCGTTGTGGAAGAAACTGCACCCGAACCAGTAACCTTCGAAGAAGTTGAAGTTGAAGAATCTCAAGTGGAGGTAGCTGATGAAGTTCCTGAAGAGAAGGAATCTATTTTCGAAATCACAACTGTTGTTCAACAAGTTGAGGATGTTGTGGAAGAAGAAATGGTTCATCAGGCAGAAGAAAAAGAAATAAAACCGAAAGAAAGGAAGAAGCCAAAGACGCCGAAGAAGGTTAAGATAATAGACTCCGAAGCAAATGAGGAACCTGAGGCTGCAGTTCAGGAAATAACGGAAGTAGTTGAAGAAAAGGCGCCTGGCGAGATCGAACAACAAAAGGATCTTTCTATTAAGGTCACCGAAGAGGAGCCAAAAACACCGAAGAAGCCAAAGAAATCAAAGCCACAAGTTGAAGAGATAGTTTTCGATGAATATCAAATTCGTGTAGAGGAACTCGCACCAGAGGTTGAGGTAAAGGAAGTAACCAACGAAACTGGTGAGGTAAAGCAAACAGTGATCAAGAAACGAAAGATCAAGAAGCATGAAGGCGATAAAGAATATCTTATCGAAATTGTAGAGACACAAGAAGAAGGTCAACCTGAAGCCGATGTGACCATGACCACGACGGATATAACACCTGTTGAAGAGGACGAAACTCCTAAAGAAGCAAAGGTTAAGGTTGTCGAAAAAGTCAAAAAGAAGAAGGTCAAGAAAGATGATTTACATGAATATATTCAACAGCTCATTGAACAAGAGATTCCGAAGACCGAACTTGAAAAGTATGAGAAAATTGATGTTGATGGCAAGCCTAAGAAAGCAAAGAAATCGAAGCCAAAGAAGGAAGCGCCTGAGGAAGAGATCCCTGACATGCTAGATGTAAATATAACTGAAGGTGAAGCTCCTGAGAAACCAAAGGAAAAAAGGAAGAAGAAGAAACCAATCGAAGAAGACATTGCGGTCAGTGAAGAAGCGCCTTTTGAAACATCAGAAGAATTCTCGTTCACAGTAAAGGAATCAGAGCGCACAGAAGAAGAAACAATTGTGGAAGAGGCTCCAAAGGAAAAACCCAAAAAGAAATTGAAACCAAAAATAATTGAGGACGTACCAGTAACTGTCGAAGAGGTATCTAAAGACGTTGAAATCGTAGTGCAAGAAGGTGAAGATGGAAAGGTTGAAGAACAAGTTATCACCACTCGTAAAATTAAGAAGAAGAAGGGTCGCAAAGAATATACCATTGATGTAATTGAAACCCAAGTTGAAGGACAACCTGAAACAGAAATAACTATAATCGAGTCGGAGGAACAGCCTGCAGAAGAAGCCAAAATGGACGAAGAAGAAACGCCCAAGAAGAAGAAAACAACTAAGAAGGTGAAAAAGGAGGAAATTGAACAGTATATCATATCTGTCATTGAAGAACAAGGAATAAGACCAGTGACATTTGATGAGAAAGAGGAGTCTCCTATTAAGGAAATTAAAGACACTTCAGAAGAACAACTCGAGTTCAAAAAGTCGGTGGTTGAAGAAGATATTCAAGAAACAATTCCAGAAGAATCTGTAACTGAAATAACCGAAGAAAGCGAGGAACAGCCTATAGAAAAGAAAAAGGCAAAGAAACCCAAAAAGGTTAAGATTGTTGAGTCGGAAACTAAAGAGGATGTAGAAGCTCCAGCTGAAGTTCAAGTTGAGGAAAGTAAGGATGAGAAACCGCAAGAGATCCAACATATCGAAGCGTTCCCTATCAAGGTAGCAGAAGAGGAACCTAAGCAGACAAAGAAAATCAAAAAACCTAAACAGGAAATAGAGGAATCTGTTAATGAAGAATACCAAATTCGTATAACAGAAACGGCTCCCGTAATCGAGGTCAAGGAAGTGACCGATGAAACTGGAGAAAGTAAGCAACAGACTATCACAAAACGAACGATTAAGAAAAAGGAAGGTCCCAAAGAGTATGTCATCGAAATTGTGGAAACACAGGAAGAGGGTCAACCTGAAGCCGACGTCGCTATGACAACTACAGAAATAACTCCCGTCGAAGAAGAACACACACCCGATGAACCAATGAAGGTCAAGGTTGTCGAAAAGACAAAAAAGAAGAAGGTTAAAAAGGATGACTTGCACGATTACATCCAACAACTGATAGAACAGGAAATTCCAAAGACCGAACTTGAAAAGTACGAAAAGGTCGATATAGACGAAAAGCCTAAGACAGTTAAAAAATCTAAGAAAAAGCCTATTGTGAAGGAACAAATAATAGACGGGCTTTCAGTCACTGTAACTGAATATGAAGCAGAAACTGAACAAGTCGAAGAAGATATTGATGAACTCCCAATTACTGTCCATGAAATAGTTGAAGAAGCTCAACCGGATAGACCCGACGAGTATGAATTTAAAATGAAAGAAGAACAAGTTGAGCCGACAGTATTCGCTGAGCAACCAATTGATATCACAGAGCTTGAAGAAGCTAAGCCAATAAGGAAGCCGAAGAAATCTAATAAGGTTGAAGTTGAAGAACACGTAGAAGAAGTATCCGACTCCCCGATTGTTGTTGTCGAAGAGGAATCAATAAAACCATTTGGCGAAGTAGTCGAAGATGAAACAAAGCCAAAGAAAAAAACGAAGAAGCCAAAGAAAACCAATCTTGCTGCAGTCACTGTAACAGAATCAGAAGCACCAGTTGAAGAACAGCAGCCGTTCCAAGTAGAGGTGATTGCACAAGAAACTGAAACTGTAAATGTTACGGATGATGCAGGAGTCGTCAAAGAGACTACGATTACCAAACGAAAGATTAAACGTAAGCATGGTCCAAAGGAAGAAATCTTTGAAGTTTCCGAAACTCAAGAAGAAGGTCAACCTGAAGCTGAGGTAACTGTATTTTTGTTAGAGCCAGAGGAGACCCCATCAGAAGAAACTGAAGCACCCAAGAAACCGGTACACAAAACAAAGAAGGTAAAGAGAGAAGATATCGAAGAGTTTGTTATGTCGGTGGTTGAAGAAACGGTTCCTGAGTTCGTTCCAGAGGTCGATGAGGAAAAACCTACAGAGAAGCCCATTAAATCTAAAAAACTTAAGGTTAAGGTCACAGATATTCCCGCCGAAGGGAAAGAAGCCATTCCTGATGACGTTCCAGCTGACGAAGAACACATAGAAGAAGAGAAAGAAACAGATACTCTCGAAAAAGACGAATTCTCTATCAAGGTGGTTTCTAAAGCTCCAACTAAGGACAAAGAAACACCTAAAAAGCCAAAAAAACCAAAGCATTCTAAGCCAACTGAAGAAGCAGAAGAAACGCCGAAAGATTTCAAAATTACCATAAAGTCAACTGAAGAAGTACTAGCTGAAGAAATTACGGAAGAAGATGAGCAACCATCTGCTGTAGAAAAGGAAATTCCTGAAAATATTGAACAGTTCGAAGAGTATAAGATCAAGATTGAAGAAATGGAAGTCACTCAGGAGGTCAAGGAGATCGTTGATGATCAAGGGGAGACGAAGAAACAAACCATTTCAAAGAAAAAGATCAAAAAACAGATTGGCCCCAAGGAAGAAATTATTGAAATTATTGAGGTTCAAAACGACGGAGCGCCTGAAGCAGAAATCACTATCACAACCACGGAAGTACCTGCTATAGAAGCTGAAGAAAAACCTGAAGAAATTAAGCCAAAGAAAAAAACAGTAAAAAAGGTGAAGAAAGCTGACGTTGATGACTATATACAGAAACTAATTGAACAAGAAATTCCAAAGACGCAGCTGGAAAAATACGAAAAAGTCGATATTGAAGAAACTCCTAAGAAGCCAAAGAAGAAAACGCTCAAGGAAGCTAAGGTAACCATTGATGAAACTGAACCTGGGGAAGAAGACAAAGTCACTGTGGAAGAAGTTCCCGAAATCGTTGGAGAAGCCATGAAGAAACATAAAAAACCAAAGAAGGAAATTCACGAAATCAAGGTCATTGAAGAAATTCCACAGGAAACTATTGAAGATTATCCAATCACGGTAAAAGAAGTTCAGGAAGAAGTTAAGACTGAACAGATCTTAGATGATACAGGCGAAGTTAGGGAGAAAAAAGTTACCAAACGAAAGGTTAAGCAACAAAAGGGACCCAAGGAAGTTGTTTTCGAAATCATCGAAGTTCAAGACCAAGACACAGGAGATGCTGAAATTACAGTTATTACAACTGAAGCACCAACCAAAGAAGAAAGCAAACCAGAGCAAGAGGTTGTCAAAAAGAAGAAAACAAAGAAGGTGAAGAAGGATGACTTGGATGACTACATAAAGAAACTGATTGAGGAAGATATACCAAAAACCGAACTGGAAACTTACGAAAAAATAGAAACAGAAGAAAAACCCAAGAAAACGAAAAAGCAACCGAAGCAAGTAATTAAGGAAACCACTGATAAGCCTCAGGAAGTGCCCGAAGAAGTACCACAAGAAGTTGAGGTTCAAATAGTTGAGGCTCAACCAGTTACCGAAGTGGACGAATTTGAATTTACCGAAGTTGAAGAAAAGAAACCGAAGAAACCCAAGAAGGTGCCCAAAGATAAATTTAAGATCGTTGAAGAAGATAAGCCGATTGAAGAAGAACCAGTGTCAGAGATAACTGAAAAGACTGAAAAACCGACAGAAGCTCCGGTTGATGAACAGCCATCATTTGAAGCACAACAAGTGGAAGAAATCGAACCCTCTGAAGCAACCTCATTTGAAGTGACTGTAAAGGATGAAGAGAAACCAAAGCCAAAGGAAAAGAAACCGAAGAAAGTAAATGTCAAAGAAGACGAAATCCCAGCCTCCTTTGAAATCAAAGTACAAGAGTATGTTACTGAACCGGAAATACCCGCTCCGATTGACGAAACTCCAGTTGAATTGCATGAAATTGAAACTAAATCAGAAGTTAAAGAAGTTAAAGATGAAGATGGCAAAATACACACAGAAACAATTACTAGGCGAAAGATTAAACGTCAACAGGGCCCGAAAGAGGATATTATTGAGATCATCGAAGTCCAAACTGATGATCAACCCGAGGCAGAGGTAACCATTATTGAGACAGAAGCACCACAACCCGATGAACCAACACCCGAACAACCGAAAGTTCCGAAGAAGAAGACCAAGAAGGTTAAAAAGGATGATCTTCACGACTACATCCAGAAGCTCATTGAACAAGAAATACCCAAAACAGAACTGGAGAAATACGAGAAAATCGATTTCGAAACAACTCCAAAAGTGAAAGAACAAATAGAGCAACCTGTTGTCGTTAAAGAACAAAGCCCCATCAAAGAGGTTGAGAAGTCCGCAAAGAAGAAGACTAAACCAAAAACTACTCCTCAACCTGAAGAAGACTATTCACTTACCCAAGTTCGAATAACTGAAGAAGAACCCACTGAACAGCCAATTCTTGAAATATCTGAAGATAAGCCAGCTGAAATTAAGGTTGTAGAGATAATCAACGATGAAGGCCAACCCAAGCAGCAAGTGACCACAAAGCGAACAGTCAAAAAGAAAGTTGGTGACAAGGAGAGTACGGTTCATATCGTTACCGTACAAGAAGAAGATAACCCCAATGCTGTCATTGTAGTCACTGAGGATACAGATGAAGCACCCGTACCTGAAGAAGTTGAAATATTCGAAGAAACTCCCACTAAACCTTCACCGGCTAAGCCCAAGAAACCCAAAAAGACTACAAAAACAGTCAAGGCCAATGAAATTGACGACTATATACAGAAACTCATCGAGCAAGAAATACCCAAAACTGAATTAGAACAATACGAAAAGGTCGATGTACCACTGGTCGAAAAATTGCCAAAGGACGACGAACAATTTTCAGTAGAAAAACCCAAAAAGAAGAAAAAGTCGGAAAAACCCCAACCAACCGAAGAGGCTAAAATTGCAGAGCATATCGAAGAACCTATCGTCGATGAGAAACCAATAGAAATAACAGAAACTCTTACAATACCCGAAACACAATCCGAGGAACCAACTGACACAGAACAGACAACACCAGTACAGGAAGAATCCAAACCGGATACTACCGATTATACAACAACTACCACCAAACAGAAACCCACCAAAAAACCAAAAGATAAAACACATTCAGAGACAAGTAAGTTGCGTGCTACAAGAGCCAGCCCCCAATATCCCTACAAACATAACGTTGTTTACATCTTAACAGTATTTGTCTCGTCCTATACCTAAGCCTTATAGGCACTACTTTGTTTTTATTTTTTACTCCTTTTCTGTGCTTAAAATTCTAACATTTTAAATATTTTGCAAAATTCTTGCAAAGTTTTTGACGTCTTGAGTGACGTTTTTCAATTAAAGTAAATAACTCCCTGTGACGTCCAAAAAAAGAAATCAACAAACAACTAAAAACTTTGTATCTAATCCGTGTTCCGAATGCTTTAGATTTGCTTTAATTTTATTTTCTGATGTCTCCTGTCCTTGTTACCGTTTAACAATGTCATATTATATTGCAACTATTTGATGACGAAATTTTGAGAGTAAATTTCCAACATATTATGTCAAACAACAAAAATAAACCGATAAACTTGCCCCTCGACAATATTATACGATGAACATATTTCAAAAATACACTTCTATACACAAAACAAAACACTAAACATAAATATAAACAAACGAAATGCACCACAGGATTTTTGACTTCCGCCGATGAAAACAAGAAATCGTATACTGAACACAAATTCTTGCAAGACCCCAACTACCTGACAATGCAAGTTTTGAAGTGACGTTTGTTTCAAATTTATAATATTACATATATGTAGAATTTTTCTAACTAATACATTGTGTTCTTGATTTGAGTTACCATTATGTACTTTTTAACACATTTTGTTTGATATTGAGTTTTAATTTTTGCGTTTTTAGTTTCTGCAAGAACTGTCAGAGGAAAAATGCCAGTGTGGCGGCATTTTGTTAATAGTTCATATAACGTCATTCTTTGCTTTATTTTTAATGAAAACACATAACACTAACAAATAAATACACTAATTTGAAGGTTATGATGAACAGGAAACACATCAGGTGACGCTTAATTCACTATACCTAGCCTAGGTAGATATTATATTTGGAGATTTTATGAACTGTCAGGTTAATGAGTTTAGATTTGGTTTTTATTGCATTCAACTCTTGTTTAAAAGAAATGGGAACCATATATGAACTATATCTAAGCCACTGAAGTTGTTAGTAAATTAGAGCATGTCCACCTAACCTAAATACCCAATCAAGGTGGCAGGCAATTAGCACACATTTAGCCCAAAAGCCAACAGTATATGTAGGTATATATCGAAAAACTTTATAATTCTGTTAATATGAGACTGATTTTTGACACTTATTCTAAACCTGAATGTGAATAAAGTGTGATGAAAGTGAATTTAAACTTTAAACTACTATATTATTAGTACAAATATATTCCGCTCCGCATAGGTAAATAAATTGTATTTAATATCATGCACACATCTCCCCTTTATAAATAAATATTTTTGTTTTCGCATTTAATTTTTAATATAAATTTCAGTCAGCCTGCTGTCAAACTTCATATAAATGTGTTAATACTGATGAACAGACTTGTATTTGACAACAGCAATGGCAACGCTAATTAATGCCTTTGATGTAGTTTATGAAGGTTTTTACTAGCTCGCTTTCGAAGTGACATCTATTGTAAACGTTGACACAACAATTTGAATTTCATTGAATTTTATCGATTCATATAGAGTATACAGATTGGGGTTATGTATGGAATAGCACATCCGATAAATGGCCGCCACGGCTTTGCTGGCAAGTACGTACTCTTTCATTGAAATTTTCTTTAACCATTTCGAATAAATGTGGCTGAATTTCAATAATACACCTCCCAATTTCCTCTTTCAAGGCGTTGGTGGTCGTGGGCTTGTATGCATAGACCTTTAACTTCAAAAAATCCCAAAGAAAAAAGTCAAATGGCGTTAAATCGCATGGCCAATTCTGATCGCAAAAACGGCGGATTACACGATTAGGAAATGACTCATGCCATGAAGATGAAAATGAGCTTCATCACTGAAGATGATTTTGTTCGAAAATTGCGGACTGTAGCTGGCAAACCTTCATTATTTTTAAAATGTTGCTTAACATAAAAAATACGTTGTTCTTTCGTATAGCGCTCCATTTTTACTAACCCCGAACTGTCAGCTGACATTGACATTGTCATAATATGCACATCGCAAGCTTCGCTTTCGTTTTTCAGAGCAAATTATACTGTGCCTATTCAAGGGAATGTGCTTTCGATGTGCATCCACCACCCCAAAGCAATTTACTTTCGATTTTATGAAATATGTATAAGTATATGTATATTTAATTTGATCGTATAAGATTTTGGTCTGTAGCTCAGATTCTGGATGAAGCGGAAGTTGTTTGATAGCTTTAAAATACTTTAGGAAGTATTGGCTCCATTTTTTGTATTGATTAAGAATTATTTGATAATAGGCAAATTAACGGCAGTGAAGTCAGAAAATATAGATTTTGGTTAAAAACGGAAGACATGGCAATTGACGAAATAGCCTAAAACCATCTAACAGTGTTAAGAAAAATTTTAAAAATAATTTCATTAAAATCTGTCCAGTAGTTTTCGCGCTTTGAGGTAACAACGGAAATTCCCACAGTTTAATATAATATAATAAAATAAAATAATAATAATGATGTCCATGGTCAGATTGTGTTCGAACGATGAGATGAAGTTTAGTTTCCGGTTGTTAAAAGCCAAATACTATATAATTACACTGACCATCCGTCCTTTATTTAAAAGGACAGTCCTTTATTTTTACTTTATTTTTACCTCTGTCCTGTATTTTTTTATTTTCAATAAAGGACGGATTTTGTCCTTTATTTTTGAAACTGTCCTTTAAAAACTGACAAAAAAATTGAATGCATAGAATAGAGAATAATTTGTTGTTGTTGGGCAATTGTGGGCGCAATAGCGCAGTGGTTAGAGTGCTGGACTACTGTGCGAGGGATCCCAGGTTCGATCCCCGGAAAAACACAAATTACATCTTAAGGTTTTTTCTACTGCGCCACCTCTCGCGAACGTCTGACAAACATCCGAGAGTATGACTGTCCTGAAAAAGCTTCTCAATTCAGCCGTTCGGACTCGGCATAAAATTGTTTTGACATTCACTTATATAGCCATATACATATGGAAGGGATTCGTTCCAAAAATAGAAACTCACACAAAACGAATGGTTGCGAGAAGCTAGGCCTTGGGTGTTGCGCCGCCTATTTATTTTTTTTTTAATTGAACTCTACGAAGTATCGAAACATATACTGTAATGTTATGAAACAATACATTTGCCAATAGAATTCTATATTTTTGGACGTAGAAGTCCTTGAGAGGGTCTTATTTCGTGAAACACCGGATTGGCCAAGTATTGAGAAAATCTGCCATTTATTTCTCAGAAAAAAAACAAGCTTATTTTTAAATGGCGTACAACTTTTCGATGAAATATCATATATTTGTCCTGACTTATTGGTGATCAACGCCCACCCAAAGAACTAGGAAGCAAATATTTTGAAACAAATTTCCTTGTATGGCCAAAGTAAGCACTAGAAGCGATTTGGAGAAATTCGAACTCCAAAAGGTGTATGGTTGTCTGTTCCATGCATCTAGTCACCGCCTGATTGTCCAGTGCTATAAGGATATTTCTTCCTTCCACCTGACTCTCAAGCAAGTAGTCCAACGCATGCAGCAGAGCAATCATCTCAGCCTGGTATACTGAAGTGTGTTTACCGAGGCTAATGGACGGGCTAGTTCCAGATCTTCTGAAAAGATACCGGTCCTCGCTCCGCCATCCACCATGGATCCATCTGTGAAATTCATGGTTTCACCATTCCTCTTTTCTGGAAGTAATCCATTCTCAATACGAGTTTTGTGCTAAAAATGTCAGGCAATAATGTTGCTTCGATGTGGAAATAGGTTAAAATAAAGTTGCGTATTGCTTATTGACAGTTCCTAGTTGGTTACCTAGTTATTATATGTATATGGCTATATAAGTGAATGAACAGCCACCTTACCACTGGTGGGGGGATAGCTGTTTAGTAGTCTTTACTTTAACAAATGAACAGCCACCTTACCACTGGTGGGGGGATAGCTGTTTAGTAGTCTTTACTTTAATTGCTAAAGTTCAACTCATTTATTTTACTTTAATTACTTCCTATTTATACATAAATTTTGCTTACTAACATTAATACATTGCGGGTCAATAATTGCAATGTCAACTTTTGGTCGTATGCTGCCCTTTTGCTGAGTCCGCTTGATGGTAACATGTTGTATTATTGCTTCGTGGGTCATGCGCTGGGAGTAGGTCAACATTGTGCCTTGGTGGTGCTGAGTTGGGTTTTTTGGTCATGCACTTTAAATGGGTCGATGTGCAATAATTGTACATTCTGCCGCGCCAATTAAACACTGAAATCGGCTACCGTGAGATGTCTTCTAGCTGGTTGTGGTTGTGCTTCTGTTTCTTGCTGTTCCTCTGCGCTGATCTTGCGGCGGCGTCGCCAGACGATGTAACCAATAGTGCTTACGGCAAATACTAACATTACGGCATAAGTGATATTGTGGTGGATGTCGTGTGGTGTTGTATTCCCCGGTAGTTGCTCGTGCTTTTTTAAGTCTTCGATCCATTGACTTACTGCGTTGAGATTATCATGGTCAATTTTGAGACTCATCCTTGGGATTATGTTTGCTTTATTTCTTGTAGTATTTAATAATATGTGTGAAATATTAACAGATGGGATGAATGACGTATTAACACGACTGGAAATCTTATTCTTGGATAAGATTGTCATGGTGTCTTGCTTGACAATGCAATTAGGTTCTATTGTTAGTATTCCGTCGTCTTTAAGTGTGGTTTCGAAAATCTTCTGTCCACAAATTATATTGATAGTGTACTCCTTTTCCAACACGTAGATCCATTTATTTGCGTTGTTTAGCTGAATCCATACAGGATGTGGCTCCATACTTCGTAGTGTACAAAATGGTGAGATTTCGTCTGCATGTGTCAATAGTTCCATTTCGCACCTGCTTATGTTTGATCTTCTATTGTATGTTGGATGCTGTTGGTGGCATATGTATTTGTCATTATTCTGAATACATCTTATTAATTCGTCTTTTGTTATTGTGTAGTACGCTTCTCGAAGCAGGTTTACTACTAAGTAGTCAGCTGATGGTTCGATGAATATGTATTCCTTTTGATGAACAGTTGGTACAGGTATCACCTTAAAGATCTCATAATCCTCTATATTCGCCAAGGGTATCGTTATCTCAAATACAACGTTTTGTTGCATTACTCTGCCCTTCACAGTAAGAAGCTTGAAAAACTGTAATAAGTTCGGCTGTGACGCATCTCCTGCGATGGCTAATTGTGGCGGCAGATGATTCCTTATAGTGGTTAGTTGTGAGTGAAGCTGATCTGGCGTTAGTATGAGCGGATTCATTTTCCCATGGTGTATATCGATCAAGACATCGATCAGAGCATTCTGGGCTTGTTGGTAGTTGAGCATTGCTAGCGTGGCGAATGTTGATAGTGATAAGAATTCTACTTTGGCATTGCAATCTTCATTGGCTGCTAATACATCGTTTGCTAGGTTTTCGAGATGAGTATGAAATATTTCTAACTGCTGGGTTATTACTTCAGTGTCTTTTTGTAGAATGTTTTTTGTTGATTCTATGATTGATGTCTGATTTTTGACCATACCAAGTAGATGTTTTTCATTTTCCTTAAATGACTGTATTTGGTTTTCGTATTGCTGAGCAAAGTCTTCGTCCAAAACTCCGAATAGTTTGTTTGCTACCATACCTACGAAATCAAAGGGGGATCGTTTGGCCCTAGCCTCTGGCTCCTTTCCGACACCTTGTTTTAGAAGTAGATTATTGTTGTTCTTTATTATACTTAGCTGGTGATCGAATTGATTTGCTATTTTTATGCACTGAGTGTATTTCTTAAAGCCGTCCGTGTTTTTCCTCTTACAGAAATCGTTTAGTCCGTTGATGAGTTCTTTAAATCCTCTGTATTCGCGCCAATAATTTCCCAAGTCATAATATACTAGAATTTTCCACTCATTTGTTACTAAATTGACGTTGCCAATCTTCTCAAAATATATACCAGGCCGATGTTTGAAGGGCGTTGTTGTAATTTGTGTGGATCCTTGATGTGGCAGGGCTACTATCACGAGCGCTATAGATAGTAACAGTGATGGAAGGGCTACTCGTTTTATTCTGCTATCATGCTGTTTATTGGATTCATGTGGCCGCTTCCTCTCTTGATGACGTCCTATTAGCTCTTCGATAGGTGGTCTCGACGGAATGTTAGTAGGTCTAATTTTATTCCTCTTGGTGCTTCTATACTCCTCGACCGTTACTTGGATGTGGTGACTTGATACTGTTTTAGGTATATTTTTCAACGTTTCAATTCTATTCGTCGATGGCTTCACCTTGGTAGCTGGAGTTTGCATGATTTCTTTCGTTTTTCTGTCAAGGTTCGTAAACTCGTCATTATCGGTAATTGGTAACAAACAAATTTTTGTTACGGGTCTCTTATAGGTTTTGTTGTGCGTTTTTACCGTTACCACTCGTACTAGACCATCAGTCCCAGCGTGTGTTTCTACTACCTTTGCCAATTTCCACTTAGTTGGGGGAAGCTGCTCATCCTTGATAAGGACAATGTTCCCCAACAAAAAATTCCCAACAGTTTTCGTCCACTTGGATCGTTGTTGAAGTGTTGCTAAGTACTCAGTGCTCCATTTTTTCCAAAATTGTTGCTGCATCCGCTCTAAGAGATGCCATCGAGTTAGTAATCCCATTTCACTGTCTAGCATGCATCTTTCCGGTGGTGCCAATAGGGCCGTGCCGATTAGAAAATGCCCTGGTGTTATCACCTCAGTCTCCTCTGGGTCATTTGAAAGTGGGCATATTGGCCTTGAATTCAAACATGCCTCTATTTGAGTTAGTAGTGTTGATAATTCCTCGTATGTTAATTTGTGCTCGCCGATAGTTCGCTTGAGATGGTGCTTGATCGATTTTACCCCAGCTTCCCACAAACCGCCAAAGTGGGGAGATCCTGGTGGAATGAAGTGCCATTCTGTATGATTGGACGCTAGTGTATCATAGATTTCTTCATTCCACTTCTTGGCATCTTTTACATTCAACTGTAGAATCTTGTTAGCAGCTACGAAATTTGTTCCATTATCACTATAGAGGTGTCCAATATGACCTCTTCTCGCGCAGACTCTCTTGAAGGCGGAAACAAATGCGTTTGCGGTTAAGTCACTCACTGCTTCTATGTGAACTGCTTTGGTCGCTAAGCATACAAATATTGCTATATATCCTTTATAGGATTTATTGCCCCTTCCTTTCGTCATTCGTATATCTATGGGTCCTGCGTAATCTACTCCTGTATGCAGAAACGGCCTGTTATTAGTTACTCTTGGCTGTGGGAGATTTCCCATTAGTTGATTGCTAATTTTGGACTTGAATCGAAAACATATGGCACATCTATGAATACTTTGTTTGACTGCGCTTGCTCCGTTGATGATCCAATAGCGTTGTCGTAAGTGTGCTTGTGTCAGTGTGTTTCCCCCGTGCAGTGTTGTTTTGTGAGCATCTTCAATTAGCATAGTGGTGAGAGGACCAGAATGTGGAATGATGAATGGATGTTTCTGCGTCGGTGGAATATCTGCTTCTGTTAACCGTCCTCCTACGCGTAGCATATCGTCTTTGTCCATGAATGCGTTAAGACACCGAAGTTTGCTCTTCTTTTCGATTTCTTTGCCTCTTTTCAGGTGTCTGATTTCTTTGCTAAACTCTTCATCTTGTACCTTTTTTATTATATTTTTTGTTGCTGACCATATTTCATCACATGTTAATGGTCCTAGGCGTTTACCATCCTCAGATGTTCGTGCGTTGTGAATGAACCGTTTACAATAGGCAAGTACTCTTGTCAGTCGCCTCAGTGTGCTGTATTGTGCTAACATCCCTTTAATACGATCTGGTTCTTGTTCGTTTAATGTTGTTAATGTTTGCGTCTTGACTTTACGTTCTTCTAAGTCCGTGTATTGTTGTTCAGTATCAGTGTAGGTTATTTCTAGTTTTGATAGCCATTTTGGCCCGTTCCACCATAATGCGTGTCCCTTGAGTTTAGAGGGACATATACCTCTGGACGCACAGTCTGCTGGGTTTTCTGTACCCTTTACGTGGTGCCAATTTTCTGCGCTCAGAATTGCTGTTATTTCCGTAACCCTGTTTGCCACGAAATTCTTCCATTTAGTTGGGCCTCCTTTTATCCAGGCGAGATTTATCGTGGAGTCCGACCAAGCATGCGTCTCTATGTTTTCTATTTGTAGTGCTTTTTTCGCCTTTTTTATTAGTTTGGCCAGAAGCACTGCTCCATTAAGCTCTAGTCTGGGAAGTGTTATTTGTTTGATTGGTGCCGCTTTGGTTTTCGCGCATAGTAACGTCGTTAGTACTTCACCAGTTTTAGTGATTACCCTACTGTAGACTGCGGCAGCATACGCTTTTTCTGATGCATCGCAGAAACCATGCAGCTCAATACGGTATTTCGTCTCGTATTGATTCCATCGTGGTATGCTAATACTCTCGATATTGTAGAGATTTTCTTTGAAGTTCATCCATCTTTTTGATATGTCATCTGGTAAATTTTCGTCCCAAGATTTTCCCGATAACCACAGCTCTTGTTGAATCAATTTCGCTGTAATGATTATAGGTGCCAGCCATCCTAGCGGGTCGAAAAGTCTTGCCATTTCTGAGATAATAATTCTCTTGGTAAGGTTTTTAGTGGACGGGTTCATGTTTATTTTAAACTCGAATGTATCGGAGTCGGGTCTCCAGTATATTCCCAATGTCTTTATTGCCTCACATGCTGTTACTTCGTATATTCCTTGCTCCTGATCTTCTCGTTTTATATCTCTTAGTAATGTTGTTCTATTTGATGACCATTTGCGGAGTTTGAATCCTCCTTTTTGCATTAGCTGTATGATTTGATGTTGGGCTCTTCTTGCCTCCTCCAATGTGTCCTCTCCTGATAGTAGATCGTCTACGTAGAAATCTCGCTGTGCTATCTTTGATGCAGTCTTAAGGTTGTTTTCTTCGTCTACGGCCAGTTGCTGTAATGTTTTTATAGCCAAGTACGGTGCTGAAGATGTTCCGTATGTCACTGTTGTAAGTCTATATTCCTGTATTTGCTTTGATGGTTCTTCCCTCCAGAGGATCCTTTGAAAGTCCCTGTCTTCTTCCGCTATCTTTATTTGGCGGTACATTTTCTCAATGTCTGCTCGGTAGACGTATTTATGTTTTCTCCAACGCGACAAAATGCTATATAAATCCTGTTGCAAAACTGGACCTGTAAGCATCGTGTCATTTAGGCTTAGCCCAGAGCTTGTTCTTGATGATGCGTCAAACACCACTCTTGTTTTGGTGGTCGTGCTATCTGGCTTTATTACTGCTTGATGTGGCATGTAGTAAACTATCTCGTTGTTTGACGTAGATTTTACTGGCTCCATGTGTCCAAGTTCCAGGTATTCTTTCATGAACTTCGTGTAGTTCTTGTGTAACTCAGTGTCCCGCGTAAATTTTTTCTCTAATTGGAGAAGACGGGCTAATGCTCTGTCTTTTGATTTACCCAATTTACCTGTATCGTTTTTGAATGGAATGCGCACCGTGTATCTTCCTGTTTTATCCCTCTTGTGTGTGGTTTTGTAGTATTCTTCACATCGCATGTTGTCTTCTGTGGTAGCTCTCTCTTCTTGTACCTCTTCCGTTTCCCAAAACGATTTCAGTTGGTTGTTTAACTCTACGTTGGATACGTGGCATAGTGTTGCTTCGTTTCGTTTGTGTTGACAACTTCCTGATAATATCCATCCTAATTGAGTGTTTTGGGCGACTGGAGTTCCGACGTCTCCCTTTACGACGCCTTCAAGAATAATTTCTTGGAAGATATCTGCTCCGATTAATACGTCCACCGATGTCTTTTTGTTAAAGGATGGGTCGGCTAGCGGTAAGTGCTTAACGTGATCCCATCCACGTACCGTGAATGATTCGTCCGGCAACGGCTTTGTAAGTTTGTTCAGTACTAACAATGTTCCCCATATTTTGAAGTCTGACGGGTAGATTGATGAGATGTTTAGCTCAATTTTACTTGTTGCTGTTGCTGCTTTTGCTGTCCCTAGTCCTGTAATAGAGGCATCAGCTCGAATTTTTTGCAGCTGCAGTCTTTGCACTGCGTCTTCCGTAATGAACGACGATTGGGACCCCTGATCTATTAGCGCCCTCAAATAGTGGTCACATCCTTTCCAGTTAGTTTTTATTACTGCTGTTGCCAAGAGTATCTTGTTACACTCCATACCCGATGCGAAATGGGATTGTTGCTGCTCCCTCTGATTAGTTGTCTCGTTTGAGTGCAGCAGAGTGTGGTGGCGTTGTTGACATTTTTGACAGGCTTTGCGTGACTGACAATTTGCTGTGACGTGGTTGCCTCCAAGGCAGTTATGGCACAGTTTTTCTGTTAGCACCACGTCTTTCCTTTGCAGAATTGGCATTTGAATAAATCTCCTGCATGTCTGTAGTCGGTGTTCCTCGTTGCATAACTTGCAACAAGGGTTACTTGTGGAATGATAATTTTTGTATACATTTTTCCTTGTGACTACTCCATTTGCTTTCTGCATGTGTCTTTCGTCTTTTTGGTATTCTGTTTTGTTCCGCCGTCCTTCTAGGTTGTCAAGAGCATGGAACTTGTTTTCTATAAACGTTAGGAATTCGTTTAGTGATTGTAACGCCTTTGGGTCTTTTAATGACTGCTCATACGCTTTTCTTGTCTCATTGTCCAGTTTTTGAGATAGTATGAATACGATAATTGGATCCCAGCTTCCAGTCTCCAAGCTTAAGCCTTTCAGTGCATTTATGCACTCTGTTGTTGTATCGTGTAGTCTTCTAAGATGCGTTGCGGATTCAATTTGACTATCTTTTTGATTTAGTAATGCTTGTATTTGTGCATTAACTAGTAGTCGGGTGTTCTCGTACCGATTTCTCAAGATTTCCCTTGCCTTGTCGTAATTGCAGTCCAATATTTGAAGATGTTGGATTATTTTTGCCGCCTCTCCTGTTATGTTGGTCTTGAGATAATGCATTTTCTGAGCATTTCCCAGTTTTCCGTTGTTGTGTATTGCCTGCTCAAACAGATCGTTAAATGATTTCCATTGCCTGTAGTCTCCATTGAATGTCATCAGCTTTAGAGTAGGTAGTTTGAGCTCGTGATTTGTTGTGGTGTCGCTAATCGCTTCTTGATGTGTGCTGTTTTGAGAGATCATTTCATTTATTTTCTCTTTTACGTTCACCATTATTTCATTGTATTTTTCTTCCAGTTGTTCGTACTCTGTGCAAATTTTAACGTATCTTTCACTTGAAGTTGTTTCCGTCAGCTCGACTATATCGCTGTGCGTCTTTGTTATTGTTTCCCATTGATTTTGCAGAACTTGTTGGCTATGTTGGTAATAGGCTTTCGTTCCCTGCCCGTTTTGTTCTACCCTGCCAACAGATCTGATAAATGCCTGTATTTGGGCTTCTTGTCTCCTAATTCTCTTGTCTTGTTCTCCAGACAGTTCGCCTTCTTGGTCTTGGTTGTCTTTTTCCTTTCTAATTGTTGTGTTTAGCTCGTCACTCGCGCCCTGTGTCGTCATCTGTCTCTTCTTTTCTTCCTTGAGTCTCTTCTGCTCTTCTTCCAGGATTTCGTCTAGTTTGGTTTCTAATTTCTGCCTTAGGTTGTCAACAGTCGACTTCACAGCTGCATAAAAGTTCGACTCCGTATATGGTTGCCTGTTTGTACAGTTCGGGTGAGCCTTTATTTTGTTGTCCGTCTCCTTGAACTCCGTCCATTGGTACTCCAGGTCTGCTAGTCTTTCCCTCACGAACTCTTTTGTTCTTCGTAGTATTGGCTCTTTGGTGTATTTTTCACCAATTTTCTTAATCCATTCCGCCCTCTCTTTCTGTATCTCAAAGAGCTCTTCCAGTTCTGTCATACTTGCGTTGATCTCGTTCGACTTTTGCTATTTTCTTCAATATCTGCTGGCTTTGCAGCTTCCGTAATCTCCTTGTAGTTCGTTGTTTCTCGAAGGACCAAATGAACAGCCACCTTACCACTGGTGGGGGGATAGCTGTTTAGTAGTCTTTACTTTAACAAATGAACAGCCACCTTACCACTGGTGGGGGGATAGCTGTTTAGTAGTCTTTACTTTAATTGCTAAAGTTCAACTCATTTATTTTACTTTAATTACTTCCTATTTATACATAAATTTTGCTTACTAACATTAATACATTGCGGGTCAATAATTGCAATGTCAACTTTTGGTCGTATGCTGCCCTTTTGCTGAGTCCGCTTGATGGTAACATGTTGTATTATTGCTTCGTGGGTCATGCGCTGGGAGTAGGTCAACATTGTGCCTTGGTGGTGCTGAGTTGGGTTTTTTGGTCATGCACTTTAAATGGGTCGATGTGCAATAATTGTACAGTGAATGTCAATCCAATATTTTTTTTATAGAACTATGTAGGTACTATGTATTAGTAATGTTCATTGTTTTGCTTTTTTTTTATAAATACCAACAGTTTGTAAGTAGAAAAATGATTGTCCTTTATTTTCCTTTGACAAATGTGGTCACCGTATATATAATGAAAAACAAAAATATGTAGAACATTTTCATTCATACATTTTCAACTGTTATCAACAGAAGAAAAGTTTTTCTTTACGTGACAATCTGTCTATGCTTAATGGAAGAATCAACAAATTTACCAATTTTGACAAATGAAATTTAATAGATTCACTTAATAGAATAGAATTTATTTCGTTACAAAAATTGCAAACGAAAAATGTTGTGTAAATTATGTAATATAACTGAATTGAATTGATACTTCTACATTCCGATTATTATAACCTACAATTTATTTGGTAAGTGAGTACATCCCATTCCTTTATTTACTCGTATGTATTAAATTATATTATCTAAGCTGTATTAAAAGCTAGCTACTCATCTTACTATAGAAGTTTTTGCAAAAGAAAACACTGCTTCTCTGACGATATAAACCCCAATAAACATTATTGTAGAAGTGATAATTTTTTTGCTCTAAAAACCCAGCTACCGTTTTATAAATATCTTAGCTTAATCTTATCTGCTCCTGTATAAATCTAGGATTGCTACAACTCAGCAATTAGATATAAGAGATAGTCTGTTCGCAGATGTTCTTATTTTTCTCTTTCAAGGTTTGGCTGAGCTGAGTTTAGTTGCGTTCGATTCGTTTAATATTTTAAGCTAATACAACTTTTAATGTCCCTCTTAAAAGGTATCCCCGTTGAAGAAGTACACAAGGACTATGTGGTAACCGTTATCGATGAGGAAGCACCAGAGAAAATCGTTGAAGAATTCCCAGAAGACGTTATTGACGTGCCAGTGATTGAAGAAATCCCTGAAGAACAAGACTCCATACCAATCGATGTAATTGAAGAAACTCTAGAAGACACCAAGAAAGATAAAACCGATACAACAAAACTAAAGAAAAAGAAAAAGCCTGTGAGAAAAGCAACAGACGATCATGATGATATCATTAAGGCCTTGCTCGAGCAAGAAGTCGAGAAGACAGTTCTTGAGAAGTACGAAAAGATTGAAATTGATAAGCCGAAGAAAGAGAAGATATCACCAGAAGGATTAGTTCCAATTAAGATCGAACGTAAGGATCAGAAGCCACAAAAGGTAATCATAGTTGAGGCATCGGAAGTCCCACAAATGATTAAATTGAAGCCAGCCAAGCGGAAGGAGAAGCCGGTCGATGAGGCGACAAGTGTATTGCCACAATTCAAATTGAAGAGTCGCGTTGTGCGTGTAGAATTCCCACCAGAACCGTTGATCCCCAAGATTACCGACATTAATGCTAAACGTGCCAATGGTGAACTCTCACGTAACATCGAAGAAGCAGAAGAACTGCTCAAGCTAAAGCCGAAGAAGTTCAAGAAGTTGAAGAAAATTAAGGACAACCGCGAAAAGGTTGAGTTGGAAAAGTATGAGAAATATGTAAGCAGTTCTGAGGATGAGGCTGAAGTAAAGCCTTACCAGAAACCTGAAAAGGTGAAGGCACCCGAAGAACCGGAACAAATTGTCGAAATCAAGCTTGGTAAGGGTAAGAAGAAGCCAATCGAAGATGATCAGCCAGAAAGCGTAACGCTAAAGAAGACTTCTATCAAACCTAAGGAAGAGGACGTTGTTGAAGAGACAGTTAAAAAATCAAAGGAAGAAGTGAGTGTAAAGGAAATAATGGAAGAGCCGGAACAACCGCAATACAAATTGGAACCATTCGAGCCGGTCGACTTCGAACATCCAGAATATCCAAAGGAAGAGCTTGAGGAATTAGAAAAACCTGAGATGCCAAAGAAAGAGAAGAAGCAAGAGAAGCCCAAGCATAAGCGCAAGGAGAAACAAAAGCCCGACCAAGAAATGGAACAAGTACAAATCGTTCCAGGCGTTCCAAAGGATGTCGAAGAGTTACCTGAGGAAACAGTTAAATTTAGAATACCCCAGAGTGAAGCACCAGAGGAGCCAAAGGCTGAAATTAAATTAAAACCAGTCAAGAGAAGCCAGGAAGAAAAGCCAGAGGAAGAAACTGTTGTTATTCCAAAGGAGGAAGAGCTTGTGTCCAAGGAGAAATCCGTTTCTCCTGAACCAGAGATTCCAGAGCAAAAGCCAAAGAAGAAACCAAAGAAGGAAAAACTAAAGGAGATTAAGCCTGAGAAAGCTGAAGAAAAATCTTTTGAAGTAACTGTTACCGAGGAGGAACGTGCTGAAGAATTTCCAATTGTAGAAGAAAAACCAAAGAAGGTTAAAGTTAAGGAAACGAAACCGGAGGAGCAACCTGTTACGGAAGTTAATGTTTTAACAGAAGCTCCAGAAAAACCAAGAGAAGAACCTGTATACGATTCTTACGAAATTTCCATTTCAGAAACTGAAGCGCCTGAAATACCAGATGAATTTAAGGTTAAGGTTACCGAAAGCCAAGAAAAAGAAGTTACTCTAGAAGAGGTTATCGAAGAAAAGGTAGTAACTCGGCGTAAAAAGCCTAAACCAGAAGAGGCACTCGAGGAGTTCCAAGTTAAATTGAAGGAGCCAGTTCCAGAGGAAGTTGAAGAAACACCAGAAGAAGCCATCTTCAAACTGAAAAAACCAGTTGAAGATGTTCCTGAGGACGCTGAAGTTGAAATCAAATTCACAGCTCCACAACCTGTTGAGGAAAGTGAAGTGGGGGTCGTTGTTAAGAAGAAAAAAACAAAGAAGAAGCCAGTTGAAGAAGCTCAGGCTGAGTTAGAGGTAAAGGTCGAAGAGACTATTGAAACTCCTGCGGAACAAATTGAAGAGGTAGTTGTCGAAGAGGGACAACAAGTTCCTGAAGTAGAAGAAGATAGCTACAAGTTCAAAATTACTGAAACAGAGCCAGAGGAGAAACCACAGCCCATCGTGGAGGAAGTAGAAGAAGTCTTGAAAGCTCCTGAGCCGGTGGTAGAAGAAGTTGAAGAAGACTACAAGACCTTCCAAATTACTACTAAAGATTTTACTCCAGAAGAGGTACCCCAAGAACCCGAAAAAGTACCTGAGGTTAAGATAAAGAAGCCAAAGAAGGAGAAGATCAAACCAGTCGTGGAAGAAGTTCAGGAGGTTACTGTGGTTGAGTTGCCAGCTGAAGGAAAGGTTCAGCCTGAAGAAGAGCAACCTACTGAAGCTGTCTTCAAAGTAAAGAAGAAGGTTCCTGAGGAAGTCCACGAAGAATTTGAAGCAAAGGTTGTCCTTAGCACTCCTAAAGAAGAAGAACAAGTAGTCGCCGAGGCCCAAATCAAACAAAAGAAACCAAAGAAGCCCAAGGTCGAAGAAGAAGCTGCAATTCTTGAGGTGAAAATTACTGAAACCGAGGCCCCAGAAATTATTGAAGAAAAGGAGGAAGTGCCCGAAATCGTTGAAGTCATTCCAGAACAACCTGAAAAGGTAGACAACAAAGTTCACAAGGTTAAAGTCACCGAAACGGAACCTGTCTCGCAGGAGGAACCAGTCGAAGAAGTTAAAATCGTTGAGGAGATAGCTCCTACAGAACCTGAAGAAGAATATCCAACTTTGCAAGTAAAAGTTGTCGAAGAGGAAGCTCGTGAAATAACAACGGAGCAGATTGAAGAAGTTAAGGTGGTCAAAAAGAAACCCAAGAAGACTGCACCAAAAGAGGAAGAAACTCCTGAAGCGGTGTTCACCATCAAGAAAGAGGAGCCTAAAGAAGTTCCAGAAGAAATGGTTGCCGAAATTGTTCTTTCTGAGCCTAAGCCGGAAAAAGTTCCAGATGTTGAAGTTGAAATGAAGCAAATCATACCAAAGGAACCAAAGGCCCCTGAGGAGGAAGAAGCTTTCCTCCAGGTTAAGGTTATCGATATCCAACCAGAGGTCGTTGAAGAAAAGGTAGAAGAAATTGTAGAAGAGGAGATCCCTGAGGAGGTGAAGATAGTCAAGAAGAAAGCAAAGAAACCTGTCGTAGAAGAAGAGGAAGAGGCGCCCCAAGAAATCCAATTTAAATTGACCAAAGAAAAAGAGGAACAAGTAGAAGAAGCTATTCCAGAAAGCCAATTCACAATCAAACCAAAGAAGAAGCCGGTTGTTGAGCAAGAAGAACCTGAAGATGTTGAAGCCGAATTCAAGCTTCCGATGACTAAAAAAGTTGAAGAGGTTACTGAAGATGCCCAGATTAAGATGAAGAAACCTAAGAAGAAGGTCAAGGATGAAGCTGCCGCTGAACTTAAGGTCAAGGTTGTGGAAGAACAGCCATATGAGGGACCAGCTGAGGAGATTATCATTCAAGAGGAAGAAGAAGAAAAAGCCCCTGAACCTGAACCGTATATTGTCGAAGAACCAGAAACAGAGGAGTTCGTGGAACATAAGATTAAGGTTATCGATGAAATTCCACAACAGATAGAAGAGGTAGTCGAAGAAATTATTGAAGCACCTAAAGAAGTGGAGAAGGTCCCTGATGAGAAGCTTAAACTTCCCAAGAAAAAGAAACCAGTTCCTGAAGTGATCGAGGAGCCTGAAGCTGCAGTTACCATTCAACAAAAGAAACCAGTTGAGCAAGTAACCGAAGATGCTGAAATCAAAATAAAGAAATCAAAGAAGCCTAAGAAGGAAGAAGCTGCTGCTGAACTTAAGGTAAAGGTCATTGAAGAAATTCCTCAGGCTCCAGCAGTTGAAGAAATTGTGGAAATCGAAGAAGTCGTCGAGCAACCCAAAGATGAAGTTAAGGCACCAGAAGAAATTCCTAAGCAATATGAGGTTAGACTACGAGAATTCCAACCCGAAGCAGAAAAGGCTCCTGAGGAAGTTCCCGAAGAGGCCGAATTCAAAGTAAAACCCAAAAAGGTTGTTGAAGAAGAAGTTGAAGAAGTCAAAATTAAAGTCGCTGAAAAGAAGGTCGAAGAGGAACAAGTTGAAGAACAAATTGTTGTAAAGAAGCCAAAGAAATCAAAGAAGCCCGTCGAGGAATCCTTCGACGAGGCTAGCATTAAAATAATAAAACCTGTTGAACCTGAAGAAGAACAAGTTGCTGAGGTTACACTCAAACCAAAGAAATCCAAAAAACCACAGGATGAGGATGTTAGCGTAGAAATGAAGCTTCCTAAGCAAAAGACTGAAGATGCACCCGAAGAAGCACTTACTATCAAGAAGAAGAAAAAGCCAAAGACGATTGAGGAAGCCGCAGATGTGCTCGAGCTGAAACAAGAAGTCATCGTAGAGCGTCCTGTCGAAGTTGAAGAAGAAGAAATTATTGAAGAAGCCATATTCAAGAGAAGGAAACCAAAATTCAAGCCATCTGTTGAAGATCATGACGAAGAAGAAGTAAGTATGTCGCTTAAGAAGCCACGCAAAATCGATGGGGGTGTCGAAGGTGAAGCCACAGTGACCAAGAAACGCCCAGTAAAACCTGTTCAAGATGCAGGCGAAGAGAGCGCTGAGCTTGTAATTAGAAAAATGGAAGAATTCGACGAAACTGAAGATATCGAAGAGTTCGTTGTTTCTAAGAAAACTAAACCGAAACCAAAACAGATTACTGATTTACAAGATCAAGAGTACACAATCAAGAAACTGAAACGACGCAAGCAGAGCAATATCGATATCCCTGAATTCACCGACACTGAAAATGTTACATTCCGCGCCAAGTCTACTAAGACCAAAGAAGATGTCGACCAAGAGTTTAACATCGATCTGGACTCATATGCCGAGGAAGAGATTTCCATGTCATCCAAGGTTAAAGTTAAACGCCCTATCCAAAAGACCTATTCCGAAGCTGCAGATGAAGCCCAAATCAAAATCATTCAAGACTACGACGATGGTGAAGAACCAATTATCGAAGAAATCAACGACAGTAGTAGTGATGGTGAAGACAATACCATGTATGATGTTGAAGAGCCCGAGGAATACCAAGAAGAGGAACTTCCACCCGATGAAGTTCAATTCAAACTTAAACCAAAGTCTAAGCCAAAACCAAGGTATTCTGTACAGCATGAGGATGGTGACGATATCATGATTTCACTGAAGCCCAAACGCCAAGACGAATCGGTGACGTATGATGAGGACTCTTTGACGTTCCACAAGAAGCGCAAGTTGAGGAAACATCAAGTCTTCAATGAAGGTCTTTATCTATTACATTATTTCATAAACTGCTTTTCATTTCTTATAATTATTTTCGCTTCTTCAATCATTAGAATTTCTCTCTTTCACACACTCCTATTAATCCTCATTTATTTACAATTAAATATTGCACTTTAAAACTATTTACGCTTCTAATTTTAAAACTAGGGCAAAATAAAATAATGCTTATATGATAACAGGGTACTGATGCGAGGTAAAGTTGTAAATGTTCATGACTAACAAACTATTGCTATTACGTTCTTAAACTTGTGTCCTTCTGTCATTTATCATTCGTGACACTGATGCAGTCTGGAAATACGACTCACGCCAGACTATATCCTAAAATTATGTGTAGACAATATGTGAAGTCAGTATGTCAAAACTTACCACCATTTTTGACATGCGTAACAGTAGCTTAACAGTTTACCGACCTGCATCAGTGACAGATAATATGTACCTACGTCATCTTTTACCGCATGTAATATTTTTTTATTAATTAAATTTCAAACTTACGATCAATTTCCAATAATTCATAGATGGAGCCTCTTTGAACATCACCCGAGAAGCTGACTTCCAAGGTGAGTTGTCTAGTTTGCAATTCCAGTGTAAAAATATTTAAAAGGAACCGTCGTTTTTTCAGAAACTGATGGAGAGGAGAACGTCATGTACTCCATATGCAACTATGTCGCCGACAATGATGAAGCCATCAACTTGGTTGAAGGTGAAAAGGTATATGTGGTCGGACGCCACAGTTCGGAATGGTGGTTCGTACGTAAAAATCTAACCGCCGAAGAAGGTTGGGTACCAGCTCAATATCTCATGGAGCCCGTGGCCTACACTAACTACGTGCAAAAGAAACTCCACGAAAAGATCGATAAACTGCCTGTTTTCGAACGTAAGTATTGATGTCATGCAATTTTGTCAAAACTTCTCTTGTCTGACGTTTTTGTGTTTTTTTTTTTTTTTGTCTCGTCCTACGTTGTGATTAACCATACAAACTCTCCAACAAATCATGTCACACACGTATTGTTGTCATACATTAAAAAAATCACAAAAAAACAGGACCTGGTCCCGATGAGAAGCCCATGGCACCACGTTTCATCGAAAAACTGCAACCGATACATACGCCAGATGGTTATACCGTTCAATTTGAATGTAAGGTAGAAGGTATGCCACGCCCACAAATCGCATGGTTCCGTCAGACGGCTATCATCAAGCCATCACAAGACTTCCAAATGTACTATGACGACGATAATGTTGCTACATTGATTATTCGTGAAGTCTTCCCTGAGGATGCGGGTATGTTCACATGTGTGGCAAAGAATTCGGCCGGTTTCACATCGACTACAACGGAATTGGTTGTTGAAACACCGTTATCGGATCATGGATCCGACGCAACCGGCATGTCACGTAAGAGCATGTCCAGGGAGTCATCTTTGGCTGATATCCTTGAGGGTATACCACCCACATTCTCACGCAAGCCACGTGCACAGTATGTGGACGAAGGTACAACTGTAATATTGGAGTGCCGTTTGGTAGCGGTTCCCGAACCGGACATTGTATGGACCTTCAATGGCGAAGAAGTTATCACCGAAAAGAACGTCAAAGTTGTCACTGAATCCGATATGCATATGTACTGCAGTGTCGTTCATATTACTAAGGTGAAGAAATCCCAGGAAGGTGTGTACGAAGTTATCGCCACAAATCGGGAAGGAGAAGCTCGATTGCCTATTGTATTAAAGGTGAAGACAGATCAGAAAGAACCACCACAAATTTTGGAACCACTGCGAAATATGATAATTCGTGAGGGTGAAAGTGCAGTGCTGACAACTCAAATCGTTGGTAATCCACCTCCAAAGATCACCTGGTATAAGGATGGTAAGCCGGTTAAGGCGAATACCAAATCCGAGAAGGATACACATACGCTAACGTTGATCTCGCCAAAACTGCCAGAAAAAGGTGAATATACCGTAAAGGCTGTGAATCCGCTGGGAAGTGTCGAGACATCAGCTTACTTGACAATCGAAGGTAGGAAGGATTTGTTTACTGTTTACATTCATATTATATTATTCTGTGTAGATCCTCTGTTACACTTACATGAGTTTTATTTATTTTGAGTTTTTTTTTTTAAGTTTGGCAAAGTCAGTGGAAAAGAACAATGCTCGGGTAATTTAAATTGTCCATTAAATCAAAAAGAAACCAGTAAGACAATTATCTTCGACTATGCCGAAGCTCAAATACCCGGTACTATAATATTGTAAAAATAAAAAAATATTTTAGTATTAAAAAATTTATATTTGTATGGGAGGTATGGGTAGTTTTTATTCGACCAAGCTCATTTTTTGTCAAACAATTTTAAATATTATTAAAACAATATGTGCAAAGTTTAAACTTGCTATCTTTACTGTAGCTATTTAAATTTAATTTTTAACATCAAAAGCTATATAAATCCGATATTTTTGTATGGGAGGTAGTAGTAATTTTCATCCGATCTTGCTCATCTTCGAACTTAGCCTCAGTTTGGTGGATAAAAGCTTACGTACCAAATTTCAAGTCGATAGCTCTTAAATTACGGCCATAATCGTGCGGACGGACAGACGGACATCGCTAGATCGACTAAGAAAGTGATGCTGATCAATAATATATAATAATATATATAGTTTGTCATACCTACAACGCCTCCTTATGTGCGTTACAAATGGAATGTCAAAGTGAATACCCTCGCCACAGTGTGGTACCGGGTATAAAAAACGTTCAATAAAAGATCACACTTGAAGTCTAGTAATGGTGGCTGTGTTTTTTGGCAATATAGGGAAAATGTAGGGACAAAAAACATAAGAATAGGTAAATAATGAAAATTTAAATAGTTTTACAAATAACGCATAATTTGTGTAACATTTGCATGTCGTTTAATGACAGTTGAACGAGCACTGACAAATGGAAGTTTATTGTCAGTTACTATTTTACTAAAGTGAATATTATTTTGTCTACGTCGGATCTCGCGAAAGAGTGAGAAAATTTAATTTGATGTTGTTACTTTTATATGTCAATATGAGATGTTTGGTTATAAAAATGTCAACTGCACCAAAACATAGAGAAACCTTAAACCCGAATCTCAATTTAAAGTAATAAATCTTTTATCCATTTTTCCTGTTATTCTATAATGATAATTTCCATACAAAAGTTCGAACTGTCAAAAAATCGTTTACGATCTATGTAAAAAAAAAAAACTCTGCGGTTTGTTTTGAAAGCTTCGTCAACAGATCTTTTATGATTCATAACAGAAAATTCATAACGAATACAAGATTTTGCCGAATAGGCCTAAATATTTGATGTGCCATGTTACAGAAAAATATGAGCAAGGACAATGCTCGTGTTTCATTGACCACATGTAAAAAAAATCTATAAAGAAATGTAGGTACATTTAGCACAAATGGGTAGATGACATTTTTTTATGTAGAGTTTGATTTTAGTTTGATGTTGGGGCTATTCACCTAGTGGTAAATGAAACGCATGCAATGTCAAACCCATTTTATTTTGAACCACTTGTCACTTTTCCACTGACTGGCGCCCAACCGATTTATTTCTATTTATCAGCATTCAATTTTCATTTCGATTCCCTCAATACAGAAGCTGCTAGTGGAAACGCCGAACCACCACTTTTCGTGGAACGATTTGAGGAGCAATCAACTCCCCAAAAAGGCACCATCAGCCTGCAAGCAAAGGTGACTGGCAATCCAGTACCCGAGGTTAGCTGGCTATTCAACAACAACCCACTGGAACCATCGGAACGAGTACAACTTCGCTACGATGGTGAAATCATTGAACTGATCATCAATGACGCAAATCCAGAAACAGATTCAGGTGACTACAAATGTATTGCCAGCAATCCTGTTGGCAAAACATCACATGGAGCTCGAGTGATCGTCGAAGTCGATGAGGTGACTTTCACTAAGAAACTCAAGAAGACCATTAGCATTGAGGAGAGTCAATCATTGACATTAGAATGCGAGACATCACATATTGTGTCCACTAAATGGTTCTTCAATAACAAAGAACTCAGTGGCATGGATCACAGAGTTGTCGTTGAGGATGGAAAAGTTCATAAGCTGTACATTAAGACGACAAATCTTCGAGATGCTGGAACGTACGTATGCAAGGTTAAGAACAAGGAGACCCAATCCATTGTTGAGGTGTTGCAACGTAAGCCCGAGTTTATTCGACCTCTTCAAGACTATGAGGTCATAGAAAAGGAAGACACATACTTTGAGGTGGAAATCTCAACCGATGCAGCTGAGGTAACATGGCGCAAGGATGGCGAAAAGCTCACTCCCGAGAACAAGAGACTTGAGTTCATTAAGGAAGGCAAGGTACGGAAGCTGATCATTCGTGATGCGTCTATCCACGATGAAGGTGAATACACATGCGTGCTTGAAGATCAAGAATGCACAGCAGAGTTGGTAGTCATTGAATTGCCACCTCAGATTATTAAGGAAATGGAGGATATCACAGTAACTAAGGGTGAGCCAGCAACCTTTGAGATTGAGCTCACAAAGGGTGATGCTTTAGTTAAGTGGTTCAAGAATGGCAAAGAATTGCAATTCTCGGAACATGTCCAGCTCAGCATCGATGGTAAGCGCCAAAAATTAAAGATTTTGGACTCCAAACTGGATGATGCTTCAGAGTATACCTGCCAAGTTGGCGATCAAACTTCAAAGGCTAAATTGGTCGTTGAAGAGCCAATGGTAGACTTCGTCATGAAACTACCAGACGTAACTTTGGCAACCAAGTCGTCTGATGCTGAGTTCACTTGTGAACTCTCTCAGCCAGATGTCGAAGTTACATGGTACAAGAAAGGCAAGAAAATTACTCCCAACAAGAAGTGTGATGTTTTCGTGGAGGGCACGATTCGGCGACTGGTCATACATGACGCAAGTGATGTTGACGAAGGAGATATTAGTTGTACAGCTAGAAATGTAACTACAACTAGTAAACTTGTAGTTGAAGGTAGGTTACAAAACAAAGTTTTGTCAGGTCTTTTAATGTCTTGTTGTATCTAGAAAACAAAACTCCACCGATCATCATCTCCGACAAGGATCAAACAATTAAGGTTAAGGAGAACGATGACGTCACGATGACTATCAAATTCAGCGGAACTCCTCAGCCAGAGGCTACTTGGTCAACGTCGAAAACTGTTGTTAAGAAAACAAAGAGAACAATTCCAGAAATTGACGAACAATCGGCTTCGTTAACAATTCGTAAGGTCGTCGAAGAAGACGAGGACGAATACACCGTTAGGCTGGTCAATCCAGTTGGCGAAGCAGAAGCAAGTCTTCATTTGGTTATTATGAGTAAGATTCACCTAGGTTACTTAACAATAGTTTGGAGCTAAATCCATTGCTTTTAGGACCGCCAAAGGCCCCAGGCTCACCACAACCTTTAGAGGTTATGCACGATTCGATTACCCTTTATTGGCAGGCGCCAGAAGACGATGGCAAAGCTGAGATATTTGAATACATTTTGGAATACCAAGATGTTAAGCAACAAAAGTAAGTAATTTCATATTAATACAGAACATAGGTTATGTGAACGCTTTTTCTTTCAGATGGACCGAAATCAAAAAGATTAAGGACACCACATTCACCCTAACCAAACTGCAAGTCGATGCGGAATACATTTTCCGTGCCATTGCTGTAAACGAAGTTGGTCCAAGTCCGCCATCACCACTTTCGCCAACAATTCGATTGGTTGCTGAGAAGAAAACCGAAAAACCAACCGTGCAACAACCACTTCAGGACATTGTCAGCGAGCTCGACAAAGAGGTTACCCTGTCATGTGTCTTCGGAGGTATTCCAGAACCAAAAATAACATGGAAAAAGAACGGAAAGTTAATTGAATCGACAAGCATTCGCTACGAAAACCGTGTATCCAAATATACAATTGAAAAGACAACCATTGAGACTGAGGCCACGTACACATGCGTGGCAGAGAACGAAGTCGGTTCGGTGGAAACTTCATGCAAGCTAACCATTCGTGAAAAGCCCACAATTGAAATCGACGAAAAGTACATTTCACAAAAACTGAAGACAGGCAATAAGCTAACCATTCCAGCCAAAATCCGAGGCTATCCACAACCACAAGTCACATGGTACAAAGAGACCACCGAAATCAAGACCACCAAGCGTACTGTCATCGAAACCGTGGAGACCATATCGACCGTAAGTATCACAGATCTGACACGTGAAGACTCTGGTCGTTACAAGGTGACAGCGACAAATACCGCTGGCACAACAAACGTTGATGTCACTGTCAAAGTTATCGACAAACCACAACGACCCAACTCACTGGAAATCAAAGAATTGAAGAAGGATTCCATCAAACTGGAATGGACACCACCGATTGACGATGGTGGCCTAGAAGTTACGAAATACATTCTAGAGAAATGCGACTTACAGAACAATGTCTGGATGAAGGTTGCAGAAATGGACACAAGCATATTCTCGTATAGCGTGCAAAAACTTGCAATGAACAGCCAATATATGTTCAGGGTTTTTGCTAGTAATCCAATTGGTGTATCGGAACCGATCGAAAGTGAGCCAATTACGATCGCCAAGAAGACAGGTAAGATGTCAAAACTGTTAATAATATAACATCGACTAAACGTAACGTTTTAGATAAACCAACGCCTCCGAGAGCACCACTTGAAGTAACTGGTATGACTGAGACTTCGTTTACACTCTCTTGGGAACCATCCGAATCCGATGGTGGTAGCAGGATCATCGAATACATGGTTGAGATCAAGGAAGTCCACGAAACCGAATATAGACTCTTGGGTAGTTCAAACGGAAACGTGACGAATATTTTCGTCAGTAACGTTGTGAAAGACAAGGCCTACAACTTTAGGATATTCGCTAAGAACGAAGTTGGCATAAGCGAAGCATTAGAGACTGAAGACAAGATTGTCGTTGGTAGAAGAATAAGTAAGTAAAATGTTACCTCTTTTGGATATTTCTGACGCTCTTTGCAATGTTTTTTTTCAATTAATTTCATTTTGAAACGCTTTCCACTATTTGCATACATGCCTATTGCTTTTTTGCTACAGTTCGCCCATGGGAGAAAGTTGGTATGTATTTGAAGATCGTTATGCTTCATTGCTTTCCACTCATAGTTCTATAAAAAAATAAACAACTCCTGCAAAGTATTCTAACATTGCTGTGTTATCTTTGTAGCTCCTCCGTCAGCGCCGCAGAATCTGCGAACACCAGATGTGACAAGTCGAAGTGTAACACTGGATTGGGAAGTTCCCCTCAGCAATGGTGGATCCGAAATCACTGGTAAGCTTAGCAAATTTAATTTTAATTTTTTGCAGTTCAAATACGTTGTTCTATGAATTACTGGCATTTATCCGTGGCTTCGCTCCCGTTACAGAAGTACCTAGTCTACTTTGCTCTCTAGGATGAAAGAACAAATGACCCATACAAACTGAATCCCTCTTTTACCGTCACTAATAACTCGGGCCCCAAGAAAAATTTCCAAAATCAGAGAAACCTATTTTCTTTATTTCTTATGTAGAGTACACAAACCGAGTTTGAAGTCGGTCCACTTGAAGTTCGAATTCTTCAAATCTCTTCTTGGCCATAAACGGAAATTAGTTTTTAAAATTCAGCTTCCTAGCTCTTACGTTTGTTCACCAATCAGGCAGGACAAACTGTTCTTTATGAACTATAATTATCCCTGACATCTCCACTTTAATCTTTTCAAGATTTGGCGACATTTTTTAACGGCATTTAGTGACACCAGAAATAAAAACTAAATAAAAATCCGGGCCCTCGTTGGGCGCCTATTTTTTTCTTGTCATTTTACAAACAAACATACCTAATTAAAGTAGATAACACAAGAAGATTGTCATTGGGATTTTTTTTAATTTTGAAAAACCACTGTTTGTGTAGATTTTATTTAAAAACCATATTCTTATAATAAATGACATTTGATACCCAAGGTTACGTTGTTGAAAAACGTTCATCGACATCGACAAAATGGACAAAGGTGGTTACATTGGATGCACATTGCCTCCAATATACTGTCGACAACTTGAAAGACAAATGCGAATACACATTCAGGGTATTTGCTGAAAATTCCGTGGGACTAAGTACAGCAGCCACAACAGAAAGCATTTCACTGAAAACACACGCAAGTATGTGTCCTTTTTAATAAATTAAAAAACATTTTACTAAATAATTTAACAATGTTTTAATAGCCGTTCCATCGCCACCAACTGGTCCATTGGAAGCTAGGGTTATTGCTGCCAATACACACGTTTTCGAATGGGGTATTCCCGAGTCAGATGGAGGTGCGCCACTGCTCGGCTACAATATTGCCATTCGTGATTTGCGAAGGACCATGTGGATTGAGGTTGGACGTGTGCCGCCAGATGTACAGAGATTCCAAATTAAGGACCTGCAGGAGAATCACGAATATATGATTCGTATTTATGCCAGAAATGAGATTGGTCTGAGCGAAGCATTGGAGTCTGAAGAGCCTTACAAGGCTATTACAGCAGGTAAGTTTAGTTGATGTTCAAAGTGGCGAACTTGTCATTGCCTTGTGATTTGTTTGATTTATATAAAAAAAAAGTCCGAAGATTTTTTACAACAATATTTTATCTAAAGGAACTAAATTATTACCACAATAAATCGTGGTAATCGGTTCAAATGTTATTGAATAGCTTTATAAATATGAGTTATTACCATTTTAATAAAAAATTGTTCCCTAATCAGGTCATGAGATGCTACCAGATGAACCACGAACTGAAATGACCGGTATGAGTACGGAGAATACATCATCCTGGTTGCGAGATCATAATATGGATGCGGATATATCTTCATATGCCCGAGCGAAATTATTGCGTAAAGATGAATATTTCTTCCGCATTTTTCACAACGTTGGCAAACTGTTCAAAACTAAAGCCGACAAAAAATAAATCTAAACATACATTAAAAAAAAGTAGTAATTTAGTAGCTAGCGTCGAAATAAATAAACATGTATAAAAAAGGCATTATTATACATGCTCAAAATTTAGTTTTAAGTTATTTTATGTATTTATTTAAAAAAAATATTCATTGCATATAATGTTTAATTTAATAATTTTATTATTCAAAACGTTTGTATAGAAGAACTTATTTTCCCTTAAAACACAAAGATGATTGGCATTTCTACCATAAACTAATAAAATGCGAGCGAAGATATAATAAACAAAAAACCTTTGAAATGTCAATCAACTGTCAGTGTCAGAAGGAATTAAAATTATCGTTTTATTTCTTTTCATTTAAATTGTAAGTGAAAACAAAAAATTGGAAAATAAATTTATTTTCATTTATTCTTTTTGTAAACTGTGATAAATTTTACTAAAAGAGAATTATTGTAAACAACTGTTAAAATTAATAACGAAAATGTAAGTGTCATGTCCCTGGAAACAGTTGAAGTAGTCAAGTTTTTATATGGTATTTCTTCGGGAGATAAAAATATAGGTGCGAGCGAATATATTAAACGAAATTAATTCGAAAGAAATATTTAATATACCTGACTGCTCTCAACTTTTGCTGGGATTTAATTGCTTTTGATAATTAATGCACTTAGATTATCGTAACGAACCCCCGATTTGTTAATGAAAGCGTGACAAAATAAAATTCAATTTAATATACAAATATGAGTTTCATTATTTTTTTATTTCGAAATTACTTCTTTACTATGTGACTAAAGGGAGAACCATAATAGGGTGGTATATCGTATACAGGATGGAACGTGGCCATTTAGTTTATGTTCTTAATTTCGCAAATTCACAAAAACAGCACCTAATTTAAGCATCTGCTAAAATTAATAATTGTTTTATGATGAGGCCAATATACGAAAACGATCATACAATCGTATGCCTAGCAACCATATTTTTAACATATCCAATTAAAAATTTAGGTACCTATATGAGAGATCACTTCCAATAAGAAGAATTGCTCTTATTGCCAACCAAGAATACGTCCGAAAGTATTGTATCTGCCATCGCATATCTAACAAGATAAAGATATCAAATAATGAACTTTCAGATGGTGGAAATTGCAAAATGACGTATTTGCCTCATGTCGAGAACTAAAAACTTATCAGTTATCACATGTATGAAAATCTACACAAATATTTTTCCAGTGTCTTTTCCTAGACGTTTCGCTATCGATTTAGAGCCCACCCCAAACTTTCGTTTCGCAGCAGCAGCGTACTAGACAAGCAGTTTCCATTATTGCTTTACTAAATGAGGTTTATGTCTAAATAAGTAAAATTATGAAAAACTACTACGGAAAAAATAAGTTCTAGTACGTTTTTGTACTGAAACTGTAGCGACATTGGCTGTTTTATGAGATTTTTGCTTAGTAATATGTAGCTACCTAAATAAAAATATTTTAAATAGAGAACAAATCGAAACGCAGCGGAGGAAAAATCAATTGGTTCATACTAATTTCTCCGTAGAGAATCGTCCTTATTACTGAGTCACAGAGACTATTTTTTAGCGTGATATTATTAACGTAAATATTTCTAAGGGAAATGCGTACTAAGACAAAAAGAATTACGTCACCAGCACGAACGAAATAGAAACATGTTCGGCCTTTTCAATTATAGAAAACTTGAGATTTTTGGAACAATCACATGAATCACATACCTAAGGTGCTATTCTATTGAATGCAAGGCTAACAGAGAATAGACAGGAGTGCTAAAAGTTAAACAGACTTTCCAATTAGTTTATAGATAAGTCTGATGGTCTATAATTGATCCGTAACTACATTCCCCTTTAGAGTCCTAACAATAAAAACTACTCGTGGAACTAAATACCTAACACCAACGTTTCACAAAATATGACGTGACAAATCAGAGTCCCTTTATCATACCAAGAACAAAACGTGCACACAGTAATAGTTGCCGCCTAAAGCCTAGTACGCTGCTGTTGCGAAACGAAATTTTCCGGTGGTCTCCAATTGCACAGCGAAACGTTTGCGAAAAGACCGCGGAAAATAATTTGTGGAGAATTCCGTCAGCTGCTACACAAGTGACATTTGAAAACAGCAAAAATGTGTATTTTGTAATTGAATGCAATTATAATTAAATTATAGAATTTTATAGAAATAAAAAAACGAGGTCATTAAAAACGATACAATTACCCACTTTTCACCATCATTTCGCGGCAGCAGCGTACTGCAAAACGAAAAGGAGAGCGAAATTTTTCGTTCATGATTTCGTTGTCACTTTTGTATGGGATTTTTCGTTCCGAAAAAGCGTACTAGGCTTAATTACCTACTTGAGAAACGAAATAATAATGTATTAGCTGATTATAGGAATAAAAACAACAAATTAGAATCGATTTATATATAGAGTCTGGCATCACTTTCTAGTAACATCTTAGCACCCCCTACAGTCTCAACCTAGTAACTGTATCGAAAATTTCCCACCAGATGTCGTTCGTGCCATTTTGGTTTTGGAACTTTTCCATTACATAAAAATACCCAAGTGAAACCGAAAATATCAATGAGAAAAGTATTTAACCCTTTTTCCGATACGCAAGAAAAACACGAAATTTTCCGGAAATAAATTAACGAATTTTTGCAAAAACGTACCCCTCTGCCACACAATTCAATCGTGCGCTAATCTTTAAAAAATATAAAATCGACGCCATTCGTTCTCCCAGTGAAACAACACAATTTCGTAAAGAAAAAAACCACAGTGCAACAATAGACGAACGCGCGCCATTTTGTATTTGCATGAAACCGTCCGCGACGAGTGTATTATTTGTGTGTCGCCCGCGGCTGTCAATTTTTTTTCGCCTCGTCCCGAGTCAAGGATAAAATTTTCACACCAAATCACGCTATCAATCGAATAAAAAAAATAAAATGTAATGTTTTTGCTAGAGTATCAGTGAATTAAACAAAAAGTTTCTGGAAAATGTCGCAAATTTGTGTGCTGCTGTGGATTTTCCCCTCGTCCAACCAACAACGCACATAATCGTTCTTTTATTTTAATTTTTAATTTTCGCTGTTTTTTTTTTTTTCTATTTTTTTTATTATTTTTACTTTTCGCCTCTGTGGTCGTTTTGTTTCTTTCTTTCGTGTGTGCTGCTGCAAAGTGAGTTGTAAATGCATGACGTCATAGTAAGGAATTCAAGGTCTTAAAAAAATTCCTTACTGTGGGAACTCGGTACTCGGGTTCCGGAAAAGAAAGAAAAATTCTAATCAAGTGGATTACCGAGAAAAAAAGAAAACAATAAATTTATTGGTGAATCTTGTGTGTGTATATTTGATGCGCGACTAAATCTATGCAAATCGGGTGCGATTAATTGAAAACAGAGGGAACACGTCCTCTAAATGTCGTCGACGTCGGTGGTGATGGTGTAGAAAGATCATCGGCGCAGGCAAAGTGTGAATAAAAACTTGAGCAAAAACACTTCATTAGACAGGAGCACAATCCAACGACGAGAGCAAGAGCGCAAGCAGCAATATCATCATAATAGTGGAAAGCGATGTCCGTGCAGCAATTTTGCTTGCGGTGGAACAACCACCAGCCGAATTTTATTTCGGTTTGTTCCTCGCTGCTGCACAATGGGACGCTGGTGGATGTAACCCTAGCTGCTGAAGGACGTCAGCTACAGGCGCACAAAATTGTTTTGTCCGCATGCAGCTCATACTTTCAGGTATGATAGACGTATAGATAGATAAAATTGATTTTTTTCTTTTTTGTTTTGGAGGGTTTTGGATAGGTACACTTTTTCCAGTCGTTGCTTTTGGAGTTGAAGTTAATAGAATTGTCAATTTTCCTACTCAATCTACAATGAAATGCGTATGTACACATTGAAAACCTTTCATTTCCCACTAATGGGTTTGAATTGGTAATTAAACGTGTTGATGAGTCTTTTGTTTGCCCTTTTATGGCGACCAAAGTGATCAGTTTTGAGCTATATTTTGTCAAAGAAAACACTTCGAAGTGCGAGTGGGATGAAGTTGGAATTTTGCTTACTTATTAGAAACTTTGAACGTCCAGTTTATTTTATAGAACTCTGTTTGGGATGTATAGATTGAGTTTAATAAATTGGTAGACTATTGGAATATTGTATAGATATATCTAGTACATAGGTAATATATGTACACAAGTTCATGCCAGACTTGTTAAATTATTATTGACAAATGAAAAAGAATAGGTACATTATGTACCATTATATGAATGGATAATAGAGCCTCTGTTTGTTTCCTTTGCTAAAACTTTAACTTAGCAAATATGTATGTTAAAAAAAAAATAAGTCCGTTATATTTATTTTCTCAACATCCATAGCAAATACCTAATCCATGGACGTTTATTTAAACGCTCTATTCCGGAAAGTCGAAAAGCGACCAAAATGCCTGCAGATAGGTATGCGTTGTGCAATTAAATTTTTTTGAGTAAAAATTTTCTAAAATATGTCCCCAGGAAGCAAATTCAAAGTTTTACTGTTTTCCAATTATAGCCGATAGGGTCCAATGCATAGCGGTTTTAAAGATGGTCATAAAAGGAAATTTGTTTCAAATTTATCAGTTTTCTAGCTCTTATCGCTTGTTGTTTGCAGTCTGGAAAGACTAAATTAGATTCATTTCCCAAAGCTTCTTAACTATTGTAGAAAAAAGGGGTTGCAGATGGGGCAGCATGCCCTCATATCTACATATTGCACTATACAATGGTAACACTTGCGTACATTTCTGGCTTTTTAAACTGGTAGGTATGTCTAGGTATAATTAGGTCCCTTTCATTCGTCCCAAAAATAAAAGCTCACACAAACGAATGGTTGTGAGAAGCCAGGGGCCAGATACTGTAAAATGAAAACGATCGAATGATATCGTTTCTACAATATCAGTCTCTGTCTATTGCCGCAGATATGATGGACGGTCCTGTTGCGCTAACTATTTATTTATTTATTTTTAGGTCTAGGTATAGTGGTAATTTATTGTAAAGTGTTGTTGGTTTTCAATATTTTTTGTTTTCATTTTAATCGTTATACCTACTCTTTTTACGGAGCCAAAATCCTACTCATCCCAAAAATCTTAAAAAAACAAAGATGAAATATGATTAAACTTTTTTCTAAAATCGCCTGTCATTTGGCTCTGTTATCTGCCGTTCATATACATACTTCATATATACATATAATCGCTTGTCATCCAACGGATGATATGCTTACGTATAACCCAATTTCTGTGACGTCAGCATGTCATACATAGTTAGATACAATATAACCGATTTGGTTCTTTTCAAGTTATAGAAAGCCATAGACATTACTTTATTACATTTCTCCAATATACATAGTGGAGTGGGCCAGAAGCAGTTTTCTTGTTCCATTGGATTTGAGATTAAGTCTATCCCCTCGATATATAAATCTGTTTTGCCTCATCTCAAAAGAAGAATACTTGGTATCCTAACTATATCCTATGTCTAACCTTAAATTCACGGATGTATGTTTGCATATGAGGGTTCTACAGCAACAATTTTTGGAAAAAAAAAAACAAATGTCGGCTAAGCTGCGTGCTTTGACATCGAACTGTTCAAAACAAATGCAACTAAACTGTTTAGTTGCACGATTGGATTTTAGTCTTCAATCATTTAAATTGTATGCGTTCAACATGTAGGTATTTTGCTTCACTTGAAGGAACATTTAAAAAATGGAAAAAGGGGATAAACCTACGATCAATGTACTTTTCATTATAGAGTCGGCCGGTGGTAGAGTATTGCTGTCTTTACTGAAAAGACAATCTGCTCACGTTCTCATCAAAAATGACAGGAAAAGAGAAAACCAGCAAAATAACGAGTAACGCTAACGAGCAGTTCCCCTCTTGGCTCGAAACAGCTCAGGGAATTTCTTCCGGCATGTACTGATAAAATTGTCAAAAGCAAAAAGTTGACAGATAAACGAAATAAACAAAAAAAATATTTTTCAACAGTTTGCTCGGTTATTGAGTTATACATTTATATAAAAAAGTGAAAATAATAGTACCTAATACATATTGATAGAAACAAAATTATATCAAGTTTGAAAGAGGTAGTTTTGTCTTGCTCAAATTGGTATTAAGCTGGAAATATCTCGAACTAGCTCAAAGTGTATGCAGGTACTTTTGGGTACATTTTCCGCTCTCTGCGAGAATCGCGCATAAATTTTCGAAATTTCGATTTTTAGTGCCTTGGTTGGAAAAGTACGCGAATAGACCTAATGGCCCCGTTCCATTGACCGCTAGTCGTCTAGCACATAATATCCCTGATGGAGTAGAGATCTAGCGGCAGCGGCAAAGTGACATTAGAACCAATTTGAATTAGAAGTTTGAATTCCCATTTTACACCAAATTGGAGATATTTGACTTCTCCACTTTTACTCTCAATTTGGCAGTTCGTTATTTTTTTCAATCTACCAGTTCATTTTGCACTAGACTGAAAAATTTTCCAGAAAAGAATATTTCACAAAATGTGCTGAAATGTCAGTTTTTTTATATGGAGTCTGGCATGCCGCTAGTCATCTAACGGTCAATGGAACGCGGCCAATGACCTAGCCATTTCACCATTGCCACAGCCTCGCCTGTTGCCTGTAAAGTGGCTTTGGTGATATTAGTAGCGTTGCTGTTTGGCCTAAATCATAAGCTATACTTTAAATACTTTTTTTCAAGTATAATTTGATAACTGGAAAAGCTATGTTTAAGAAAATAAAAGCAGATCATCACTGGATAATAAATTAATGGATTCACCCTTATTTTGTAAAAGACTTACGCGTAAATTGAGAAAAGGAAAACCAGAAAAACAGGTTGAGAGCAGTTACATGCATTGCGGTTTCTGACAGCAAACTATTGCGTCAGACCTTAAAACCCACCCCTATGTCACGTGCTGTTTATACCTATTCATATTGTCTTAATATTTAAAGGATTCTTTTTGTTATTAACGAGAAAAATTGCTTTCTCATTGTTAGGTTTGACGACCGATACAAAAGTACATACATATGTATTTTTATATTGAAGACGTCATTGTGGTGTCTATCGAAAAGATAAAAAAAAACTCATATGCCGGCGTAATTTCCCCCAGTTAACATGTTGATGACGGATAGCAATGGTATAGAAAAAGTTATCACCCCTATTCCAGTTGGCATTTGTCGTAAACGCCTAATATTTCATTTCGGTTTTAAGTCAGTATTTATAACTTTTTTGAGACAAACTTCATACATATTTGAAATTACAGTGAACACATAGAACAACAAGCCAAATCGTTAACAAAAGTTCGAACAAAATCTGAATATCGTTTTTACAACGACAAATTATACGACATAACGACAAACGCCAACGGGAATAATTTACCATCAGTCGGGACTCAAGCGTCAACACAGGTCCAAATCACTACTGCATGACAAAAAATTGATGGCTGTTTTCTTAGACCTCCAGGCGCCATTTGAGAGACTGTCAAGCCAAATTATCATACAAAAACTAAAAGTTTATAGAATAGAAATGATGAATCTGCTACACTTTTCAAATTATCTATCAGTGAGGAGGCAACTGGTTAGGATGGGTGATATGATAATCTATCTATCTGACTATGGGGCTACTATTTCTTATATTGTATGTACCTATGTGCATTAAAAGCATAAAATATGATGCATAGATGAACTAAACTAAGAAGACCAGGAAAGGGCGGCGTAGTATTTGATATGTTGAGGCTTAACACTGACATTTAAAATAAAATGTATGCATTAAAGTATTATAATATTGATGACAACGAAAATTCGATAAATAGGTATTTAGATAATGTATGCAAAAAGATAACTAATGCCCAAAACACATGTGCAGAAATTCTGAATGCTTCACTGCATGCAGTACTGCAGATGAAACACATGTGCAGAATTCAATTTGCAGCGGTTGTTGTCAATGAGGGGAAAAATATGTGAGTGAAACAAAGACGACAAATAATTCCCGTCTCTCTTTTGCTCGTATGCATCAGTAGCTGAATTCAAAAATTCGATGCTGCCAAGTCTACTTAATTTAATTCACTGCGTTGCTATGCAGTGGATTTAGAAATAGAGACATGTTGCAGTGCTGCGGTGGCTGCAGAATTTACATTTGTTTCACCACATAAGAACATGTGTATTCTAATCCTGCTGCGCAGTGAATTCTGCACGTGTGTTTTGGGCATAAGAAGACTGTTTATGTTTTAAGAATTAGATGTAAATTGCTTATAAGTAGTGCAATTAAAATCTACAATGTTAAAATGTTAAAGCCACATTTTTAGTACTGCTCAATAATTATTTTTCTCGGTGGAATGAATTTTCCAAATAACGGGGCTTATTCCCAAATGCGCGGCGGGTCGCTTTTCATGGCGGATTGGTATTTTTGTATTTCCAAAAAGCGATTCGATCCATTCAAAAACGATAGCTATTTAGGTGACGGATTGCTGGCGGATTTATTGTGGATAAAAAATAAACTAAATTCTTGTGACGAATGGATCGAATCGCTTTTGGAAATACAAAAATACCAATCCGCCATGAAAAGCGATACGCCGCGCATTTGGGAATAAGCCCCAAGACTTTAGTGGGCCCATCGCGATCCCTGGGAGAACGATTTTTAATAGAAGGAAAAACCTAAGCACTTTCCCTAAAGCATTTTATTTCCCTACAGAATTTAAATATCTTCGCTTGTTCGATAAGCCCTCTCTCTTCTATGCTGTTAAAGAAGTAATTTCCCAAAACTTTGTACCGAGTACGTGCTATGCCATAACATTCGCACAGTATGTGTGTGATGTCTTCCTCGACCCAAGATTGTGAATACCACTTGCTAGTTTCATCAACTTACAAATTTCTATTTACAAGTATTACTCTACAAAATTTGTAGACAAATTACAAATTTAGAACACAATTACAAATTCGCTTATGTGACGGCTGAGTGAGAGGCTGGTGTGTGTGTTGGTGTCCTTTCGTTAAGTATCCACAAAAAGGAAGACGGCAATAGGTCGACGTTGATTCATTACTAAGTTGACCTTTCATAAGCGAGGACATAAAGGAATATTGGTCTCTAAGTATTTTATAAGTTTTATTCTTCTGAAGTAATACCTTTTGATTTTCTTTAAATAAAGTTTATTAAAATTATTAAATTGTGTCAAACTTACAAAATAAATTTAATGAAACATTTGCTTATACCTATCGATAAACTGAAGAATATTAGCGCAGTGGAACATGCATGATGTATAAGTTTTCAGTATCACTGCTAGAGAAAATAAGACTATATTAAATCGTTCGCTGCATTTACTGCGATGACACAGTGACCGGAACACTAGACGGTTTCTGTAAATCAAGGGAATAAAATAATATTAAAGCTCAAAAGCAACCCATTAAATTGGGGAAGTCAATCGAAATGGATTCCCAATAAGTCAGATTTCTCTCTTAAAATATCCCCTAAGTTGGTGGACTTCCTCGGTAAACGCCACTCGACTTCATTAAAGTCATACATTTTATTAGTCTGTATATATCTTTCCTTCTCCCACCAAATACAAATGCGCAATCAGTACAAAGTAAATTTCATATCGCACCTATGAACTCCAATTTTATTCTATAGTCTATACGTATATTAAATAAATAAATAGTATAGTGAACAGGTCCCTATAGGCACCCTATCCCTAGCTTCTTACAACAATTATTTGCTCTGCTGTTAATTGCAGCCAATGACCTATCTGCATAACATGAACCTAATCGTGTTTTTGAGATTGATACTACCCTAATGATCTATAATACATCTATGGAATTGTATCTGCAACAGAAAGGATTCAGTTTCGATTAAATTGACTTTGAAGGACTTGCTAATGCAAACATAAAAAAAACCGCAATCTACTTTTTATTTGTTATCGCACGATACTTATTTTTTAGTTTGATTTTCTTTGCAATGACGCAAAGAATACTTTCGATTTCATCATCGAGGCCGCCTGTCTCCATAAATCGACGTTCTATCCTACGTCATAGATAACATCATTCAGAGTGTGTATTTGTATTTGAAGCAATATTATCTTTTAGTACTGCAATTGTCATTACCCAAATATAATTGTTTCTGCTAATTTCTTCGACAGACTCTCTTCACAACGAATCCATGTCAACATCCAATTGTCATACTAAAGGATGTTCAATACGATGACCTCAAGACAATGGTCGATTTTATGTACTACGGAGAAGTAAATGTGTCGCAAGAGCAGTTGCCGCACATTCTCAAAACGGCTGAGATGCTTAAGATTAAAGGCTTAGCCGAAATGCCTACCGATGCGGCAACTCTAACAAAATCTGACAGTAAGTCATCATCAGAGCAACCCGATCAACTGCAAAGCAGTGGTAGTGGTACCGATTCCTTATGGGGCAGTTCCGAGTCACAATTTCAACAGCAACAACCGCAGCCACATCATCACCATCATCATCATCAGCAAAGTCAGACACAGCAACTGCACCAGTTAAGAAGATCCCCATCCCCAATGGGCGCTGGCACTTCACCAGCCACACGAAGGAAACGTCTAAGAAAGTCTTCGAATAATGGTAAGTCTAGCTTAAGTTGAAACTGTAATGACCACCAATCGCTGTATGAATTTCAGGTTCTGGTGAGCGCACGTCGGAAGATCATGGCGGTGTCGATACAGGGGCAAATATTAATTTATCCCAAATGAGCCAAATGTCATTTGGTGGCAATACAGCTGGTCTAGGACATACATTACACACGAAAATTATAAAAGAGTCGACAAGTGTTGATGTTGAAGATCATCAGCAAGACTCATCACCCGATAGCTTGGACGATGGTCACGGCCATCCACATGCCATGCAAATCGTAAATATACCTGCCAACCTATGAAATGTAGCCATAACTGAATTAATTTTAATTTTCATTTGCAGAAACCCGAAGCGGATATGAGCGTTCCGCAGACCCTGCCCTTGGATATCTCTGGAGGCACAACTCCTTCGGAGCATGATGGCCCAAATGCCAGCTGTTCACAGTCCCAGTCATCGCATTCAGGTGAGTAAACAAGTTCTACTGTGCGTTGTGTTGTTTTGTTTCGTTCCAATAGAATACTTTTGTCATGTGTGCGAGTATGCTTTATTGTCTCCATTTATATTTATAACTTCCTAATCTTTTTTGGAAATACTTCTGCCTGTTCTGTTGTATTCATTGTATTGTATTGTTTATTATTTTATGTTTGATTACAACATGAATACGGTTTGTTCTTGGCTATTGGTATTAGAGTAATACTCTTTGGCTGTCAAGTTATATCAACCGAGGTTCATATAATGTTAGTTGTCACTAATTGAGGAGCCATGTGTAATTGTTTCATCTCTTTTTTTTATCATAATTTGCATTTGCAACGCGTTACATCCATCGAATAAACCCGCAGTTTGGGTATTTCCAAGCGGCGAGATTGATTTTGCTGAATGGGAAGCGAGGAGTTACAACGAATCTCGCTAATTGGGTTTTGCTCTGACTATTTCTGTTGAGAAATTATTGTCAAATTTGAGTCTACGAATTATTGTTGAGAGAATAACAATAACAGCTCAAAGACACAGTGACTTTTGGTAGGAATGATAGCTGTTTCAAACTACACCACATTCATCATCAGACTCCTTTTAAGTGATTGTTTGAATAGTTTTGAATTCCGTCGGTTAATTCTCTCTGTTTTATCGCACATCTATCTCAGTGAAGTAAAGTAAAGTAGAATCTTCAGCACGCAATTACAACAACTATCTATATATAGTCTCGAAAGGGTCAAGCAGTGTGTAGTTTTTTTAATAGCGTGTTAAAGATTATACTTTACTTTACTTCACTGAAATAGGATGTGCAATAAAACAGACCTATAATCTACTTTGAGAAGGCATTTCTTCTTTCGCCTGTCAGGAAATGAACTTGCATTTCTATTTGTCAACTGACCAAGTGACTACCACTTGCCCTAATTAAGCGATAAGTACAATTCCTTCTCTTGACGAAGTGAAATATATAGCCAAATGCTAAACTAATATTGGCGAGTCTGCGACAACATTTCTCTATGCAAAAAAGTGTCATTTAAGCATATCATATTCTGGGTGATCACAGAATCCGTCGTATTCGGAATTTTGCTACGAACCCCGAAGGAACTATCACAGAATCCGTTGTAGTGAACATTTTTGGAACGAATTAAATTCGTAGCAAACATTTCCACTACGACGGATTAAATTCGTAGCAAAAATGTCCATTACGACGGATTCTGTGATATCCCAGATTGTATTGATAACTGCTATGTAGTTGAGACAGAATCATCCAAAAAGAAACGGAAAAAATTTACCAAAAATAAATGAAATGAAACAAATACAACAGACAAACTACAAATAATTGAAAGATTTGATAATTATTATTTGTTACTAAAATTTGCGGCTATGTACTTCGATGGAGGGTAAATGTTATTCTTCTCTTTTAGTGACTTGGCATAAGGACCGGGCAGGCTACTGCTGGTCATCTCGCAGTGAGATCACTAGTCCAGGGAATTTTTCTGTGATAATGTCAAATGTTTCACGCGAGATGGGGCGTGTTGCACCATCCTGTTGAAACCATAGGTTTTAAATATCTATATCTGTATCCATTGACTGTAACCGAAACACCTTCCCCGGACTTAGTGTTACACTTTATTTCACAACAGCGATTTGTTGAGCCTTGCGTTGATTGCGATTTCACCCAAGTGATTTCACAGGAGCAACAGAACCAGTTGTTTCGAACTTCATTATCAGCTGTAGAACTGTGAACTTGTTGGGTGCTTCATTTCCTCCGAAAACCGCGTGGTGTCGTCTTACCGTCTCGATCCCACTTTCAAGATTTTGATAATGAGTTTTCACGATCAGAACGCGCTGTTCATTTGTGAACCGCTCCATGGCAACAACTGCTACAATCAAACAAACAAACCAAACAACAATCAAATCGGAGTGATTGTAAATAATACTAGAAATGATAAGAACAAGGCTGCCAGCAAAAATGGCGCCGGATTCAAAAGTTGCTCACCATTTGGGACACCCTATATGTAAATTATCGTACGTGAACAAACCTACTTTCAACCATTACGACTCTACAGCTAGCTTGTAGACAATGTGCGTTACTAATAATCATTTTTAGTATCCACGTTAAATTTTGCAAAATCACAATGGCGAAATTTTCCATAGAATATTATTTAATGAGACCTAAAATTTGTTTTAGCTGTGAGCTTTCGATCTATTCGTAACTAGTTTCTGATTATGATCAGTTTTCTCTATGCTCAAAGCATTTAAATTTAACCGCCCTGGGGCGGTTTTATTTTCCAATTGCATTCAGTGCTGGTCAAATATGTGCCTCAGAAGTGTGTATATGAAAAGTGTCCAGCTTATACTCATTTGTTTTAAAATACCTCATACTATACCAATCAAGGAATTTGCTTGCGCATTCACAAAGCAATCCCTCTCAATATGCGCCAATACGCTAGACTCTTGAATACATTCATCATAACTTACGAAAATAATACGCTCATAAAGTTTATATAACATTTGTTATTTTTTTTAGTGATAAATATTACAAAAAAAGTTAAATAAAAATTAAAATTTATTTTATTATTATCATCCATTCTGTGTTTGTTTAATCGGAATACTCATTTATTTTTATATGTTATTTTTTTCTTCCTTTTTAATCTATTTTTGTGTAAAAAGAAAAAGGAAAAAAATACTGACTTGCTTTCTTCCAATTTAATCATAAACAAATTTACAAAAAAATTTATCAAACTAACGTCGACTATTACTTTAATTACTTGCTTTAACCCACCACCACTAAGCAAATTCATACACATTACAATAATTTAAAAGAAAATTAAGTAATAATTTGTTCAACAACATAATTCCTTGCTGTCTGGGATCAGGAGAAGAGAGCTATAGAAAAATTTGTTTTTGTTTTATTGTTTTTCGAAATTAGTTTCAGTTTACCATGTATCGCAAAATCGAATACGTTTTTGGCCGTAACTTGAGAAATCGAAATTGTTCCGTTCGTTGCTTATAAGGATTTCTCCTTTTTTTTCTATATATACATATATTTTTTTTAATTAGAGTTTTCTATTACTTTTCTATTTTACTATTGATGCATATTTATCTTACAATTTTGATAATGAAAAGAAAAAACTGTAAACAAATCAAAGAAAATAAGAAGCACAGCACTTGGCTGATTTATTGTTTAGTGGAGGTTAGCAAATGTTGGGAGATATACACTTGTATTCTCACACTCTACAATCGATTCTTGTAGTCTTAATTTTTTTTTTTTTTTTGATTTTTTTTCTTAAGAAACAAAACGACATTTAACTATACAAACAATTAGTTGTTTTAGTAAATTCTAAAAAAAAAACAAATAAACAAAAATAGAACTAATTATGGCTCTCCTTCCTCTCCCAGGTCTGCAATGGACGGTCGTTGATTCAAATTATTCCCGATTTTCGCTGTCATCTTGTCAGGCCAATCTAATTGGCAATGGCAACACCAACAACCCCAATAATCCGAATGGCAATGGCGGCGGATTGAGTAATCAATCGACCAACAACCAGAGCAACAGTGGAAATCAAAATCAAGGCGATCACCAACAGCAACAACAACAACAACAACAACAACAACAGCAACAACAGCAGCAGCAGCAGCATCGACAGCAGCAACAGAACACCAATAATGCAAATGGTAATCCGAGCGCAGCAGGCGGCAATGGCCTTGGCAATCCGCAACAGCAGCAAGGTCACATCCAAATGCACTATCAGAATTCTACGTATTCGCCACAAATCATTTCCGTCAATAGTCTGGTCGGCAGCTACTCGCAGAACCTATCGACGCCAACCTCTCCAAACGAGTCGGCAATGGTGCAATCGGTGTACAGTCAAGGACCGACACCAACCCAATCGCCAGTCCATCAAATGAGCACAGTTCCCTCGGGGCTGACGTCCGCAGGTGGTGCGGGGGCAGGACCAGGCGGTCCGGGAAGTGGTGCAAACACTAGCGGCGGGCCCAATAACTCCGGCAATGCCGCATCTCTCGGCGGAAGTAGCACAAGTGTTGTAAACACTGCCGGCAATAGCGGTGCAGGGGTAGGTAACAATACCCAAGTCCAAGCTGGCAGTCAGACCACCCAGACGACGACAGTTAAACGCAAACGTTCGGTAAATCCGCAAGGGGATGAGAATTTTATTCGAGCTCTGGAAGCGGTGCGATCCGGTGGAATTGGCTTTTGTAAGGCAGCTCGCCTCTATGGCGTGAACAACCGCACGCTGTGGCTCGAATACAAGAAGCGTGGCTACCCCATCAGCCGGCCGAGTATTAAGAGTCGAGTGGTGAAGCAGGAGAACCTTTCGCCATCGCCGACGCCTACCAATGAGGAGACCACCATCGAAAACTATGAACACATTAACCAGTCAGCTATTAATATGCAAGTTCCTCCCACATCGGACACGCCGACACCACTCATGTGTACACCGCACACACATCCGATGGGCGTGATGGGCTTCCTCGACACTCGGCACATGGATTTCCCCCCGGGCATACACACAATGTCTCGACAGCGCTACGTCGATGGCGCTGTGAACGTTAATCCTGCGGCAATGAATCTCCAAAGTATCAACTTTAATTCCATATAGAACGCTTGTAGTGTAGATGCGTTATAGTCGGACCGCCTCACGTCAACCGACCAAAGTTTAGCCGAAGAAAACCAACAAGATTCACAGCTGCGCGGAACAGAGAATATATATTTAATAGGTTATTCATAAGCGAAAACATAAGTCCACACAATGTACAGTATAATTGTTGTTGTTTTATATTTAATTTTTTTAGAAACAAATATCCTGGTTTGAATTATTTTACTTTTTCACACACTCCCACAAACAATTTCCTCACTATTTAATGGTCATTGCGCGCGATAGGCAGACCGTGTCTGCATACATATCTTGTAACTGTTAGGGACCCCCTATATTGGCAGTAAGGTAAGGTAAGGAGAATAATTGTGTTGTAAGTCCATGAATAGTCAATTTTTACCATATTGTATCGCGCAGCTTCTTCTGCCAATAGTAGATCTAGACACAAAACGAAGAAATGCGTCAAAATATCCTTTCCTTTTTTCCCTTCTATTGTTTAACTCAAAGAGAAAATGTTACTCTTTGTGCTACACCTTCTTCTACATACTCAAAATGATTACAAATATTTTGCAAAATTATACAGCAGTTTAATGTATTTATTAAGGATTTTTTTAGAGCTAGTTTTTTAAGTAAGATCAAGTTTAAATTTATATATATATATGTATACATAAACCTACTATACGGAACTCTCTTTATTAATAGTTTATATATATATACATATATAATATATATATTTACATTACGTTACGTAAGACAGTGCAAAATAAAGTAAAAAAAAAACACAAAAAATACAAGTAATAAAATCACAGTTTTTCGTTAGTAAATTTAGTTATATACATATATAAATACAGAATTTTTCATTAATGGAAAAGCAAAGTAATCGATTGAAACACAAAAAACACTACTTTTTACAATCCTAATTATAAAATCCTATAAAAAGAAATTTAATAAAAAAAAATTATATATAAATGTGAACGAAAAAAAAAGAAAAACTGTAATAATTATTATTATTATTAACAAAAACCAATACTAGTTTTAGAACAAATTCTTTTGCTAATACATAATGATTACCAACATGTCTCTTGCGTGAAGTTAAAAAATAAAGCAGAAATCAAATAGAGGAGATTTAGAGAAAAACTGGAAAGCATTTGGTACGCGAAGCAAAAGAATGTAATTATGAAAACGCATAATAAATTATTGTAATTTTCAATGTTTAAAAACGAAAAAAAAAAATATATATAAATTGAAAAAAATTAGAATTTTTTCTGATCTCTCGCCGGGTGTTAAAGCAGCTTCAATTGGGTTCTCGAGCATGCAGAGGTCATAACATAATTAGTCTGGCCGGTGTTAAAAAGAAAAGTTTACCAAACTTTGATAGCTAAATACAGATTTCTTAAATTTTATGTGCTTATAAGTCAAGTGAAAATCAGGGATGGGATCCTGTAAAAAAACGAAACAAAAACAACTTTCGCTTTTCAAAAAACGAAAGAAAGCGAACATTTGCATTATGTTAAGGTGGGTTTCCACATGTCGGTTGATTGATTAAGGTTGGCAGCTCTCGTTGACATGACATGATTGGCATGATGCCAATTAATTTTCTCTGTCAATTAAAGACAAGCAGCTAGGTTCCAGAAATCGAGTGAAATCGAAATTGCAAATCGAGTGAATTCGTTTTCAGTGTTCTGCATTTCGAGCGATTCGGAAACTCCGACATTTTTTCGAAATCACAATTTCACTTTGTCTCAATTCCAAAAATTTTAAAATCGAAATCGAATACAGTGAAATGTAGAACACAAAAAGTCATTTCGAGTGAAAGTGAAATGTGGAACCTAGCAGAAAGTGTCATTTTGTTTGACTAGTGGTTTCTTTGTCACTTATTGACAAACGCGGTTAGTCAACTCATTGACAAGCAATTTTTTGGTATTTCCACTTGCCAATTTTTTAATTGGCATAAAAATACGTCAATTGTCAATCGACAAGTGGAACCCAGGATAACTCCTTTGGTTTTTTTGTCTTCCCCTTCGCAAATGCTTAAGAAGCATTGTAGTTGAAATTGCATACTTTGTTGGGTCATTTTCTTAGTTAGAGAATTTTTATTTTTGAAGCCTAGTACGCAGCTGTTGCGAAACGAAATTTTCCAATTGCACAGCGAAACGTCTGCGAAAAGACTGGAAATAATTTGTGGAGAGTTCCGTCAACTGCTACACAAGTGACATGCGAAATTTGACAAACGCAAGCATTTTTATTTTGTAATTGAAAGCAATTACAGTTAAAATTATAGAATTTTATAAAAATGTATAGCAAGGACATTGAAAATGATATCAATACAACACCAATAATACCTTCCGCATCCGCGTTTATTACTCTTCTGCTATTCTTTTAATTTTTCGCTTCTGCTGCACTGATAGTGCAGTGCTAATGGTGGTGGGTCATCTTCCTGATATTGCTGATCCAATTCTTCGGCATATAAAAATTCAATATTCAATACTGCAAAACGAAAAGTAGAGCGAAATTTTTCATTGATGATTTTGTTGTGTCACTTTTGTATGGGTTTTTTCGTTTCGCAACAGCAGCGTACTAGGCTTGACAGTGTCTCACATCCCACATACATTCCACAAACTATGACACATGGGATTTGACATTTCTGTCGACGAATTTATATTTGGTCTGGTGTTTTGTTTGAGACTTGGTTAATTATTTAATAAAACAAATCAAAAATGAATAGTGTGACATGTTTTTTGAAAGCAGTGATGAAGAAGAAAACCAGAAAAAAGTGCTGGTAAAGTTAAGGAAGGAAATTCGAACCAAATCCAATCCATTGGATTTGCCCGAATGTATGTGGGATGTGAGAGTTCAGAGAGTCGAGTCGTTTCAGTTAAGCAATACCAAATTCCAAACGACTCGACACGACAAATGTCGCCAGTCGTTTGCGACAGACGACGACGACAATAGGGGTGAATATCTAGCTCCTCTCCTGCAATAGGGTAATTTTTTAGTTTTTGCCAGTTTATTCACCATGAATAGTGAGAGAAAATTAGCCAACGAGAACAAAATCGAAAAACGGCAATGGACACCTCAAGGGCTTTTCACCGGGTCTGGCAAATAGCTGTACTAAACAAATAAAATTCTTGTGGATTCAACTTTAAGGGATGCAAAAGTTTTATTTTTGGCAGATTGTAGTGGATGGTGTATTATTGGATTCCTTTGCTATAATCGCAGGAGTACATCAAGGGTTTATACATTATCACTACTTTTTCCGCTATATAACTGATCGGCCTAGATCGACGAATATAATAACTCAGCGGGAAAAAAGTACTTTAAACAAATACTTTTTTTAAAGGTATTTGGAGTCAGTAAATGGGGACAGAATTACTTTCCCCTTATGTAAACATAACTGAAATAAAGTTCAAACCATTATTGTACTTTTTCAGTAGGGGAGCATGCGTCACTTCCCGTCTAAGTATTCTGTTATATTTCAGAGTCTACCAACAAATAGCACTTGTTGTCGATTTGACACCTCGGAAACGGATTATACTTTATACAATGTTTTTGATAAACATAAGTGCTGTTTATTCATTTCTTTGTATGAACATATAATATGTATATTAAATTTTATTTATAATTTTTATTTTTTTTTTGTAATTACACAAAACAGGAACCCCGCCGGCTTTAAACTCTACTCCGCCGGTACCAACTGTGAATGTTATGGGCAGCAAGCGTAATCGTTTCCTTATTCGTCAGCCTCGAGTGAAACGAGATAGTGATGCTGCAAATCAAATATCACCCGAAACTACTGGGCTCGATTTTGATCCATTCAGCGGAGCGGCTGTTAGCTCTTCATCTTCACATTATCTTTCAGTTCCACCTCGAATTGAACGTCATGCATCTGAGCCAGCGCCTAGTCTAACACCATCGTCACCGCACCTGCTTTCTGTGCCACAAAATACGCCATTCTTGGTTAAACAGCATTCACACCCACTTCTGCCGAGCCAACAAAGTCCCATGTCGCTGACGTCCACATCGTCCTCGTATGGACTTGGACTACATCGACAACATTCGCATCCACTTTCGTCCACAATCTCTGGTCACATATCAATTGGTGATGCCATATACCCACATGTTATATCGGGTAATACAGCGACGCTGGCGTCGTCTTCTAATTCTACGAGTTCTCTAAATTTGTCTCATATGGTGACGCATCAACCGTCGGCATCATCATCATCATCAATAAAACATGAGGCTGAGAACAGCGCTCATTCGAAAAGTGGACATATGACGTCAGCGCATTCTTCATCCGTAATCTTGATATCAGAGTCATCGAGTTCGGCGCCATCTTCTGGACCCCTTCCCACTACAACAATGGGGAGTAGTTCTTTTGAACATGTACCCACGTTGCGAGTGAAGAACGAGGAACTCCAGCGATCCGTTTCATCACCTCAGGTAAGGATTTTTTTATTTTTTTTTTATTACCCAATTGCGATTTATTAAAAAAATGTGTACGTCTGGAATGCCGATTCTAAGGGCTTACAACTCCTCAAGAAATGTTTATTCCTTTCTAGCAGCTGAAAATGTGTGATCTACGAAATACATTTTTCTTTGCCTCCCCTCAGACAAATCGAGAAATTATCACCTTGGAAAATCCCCGTTCCAGTCACTGCCCGGTTATTCGTCCGGGTCCAGCATTGGGCTGTAATTTCTGTTGGAACACCATAGACGGCCACGGTAGAATATTACGACGCAAAACCAAATATCACTGTCCCGAATGTCAGACGAACCTCTGTATTGTACCATGTTTCCAGGAATACCATGAACGTCTTACAAACGAAAGCACGTCCACACCCAGCGAAAACAACAAAAACTACTCATCACCTTCGTCAGGAGGTGGTGCTGCCAGTGGAAGTTTGCGGCACTATTCAAAAACCGAATCCATTTAAATATTGGACAATTTTTAACGAATTTAATGTACATTGGCACCTTGAAATCAAGAACAAAATTCTTTGTTATTGTGTATTTTTTGCTGCCTCATATGAGGCTGAAAATACTTGAAAATATTTTCAAACATGGCAGACGCCAGTTTGTTGAAAAAAAATTTGACTAATTTTTCTAAATGATGGAATGAAATTTTAATAAAATAAAACACACTGGTCGTCGTAAGCGTCCGATTTTGGTCTTCGAATTTGAAGACGCATTTTTGTGTACATAGAAAACTGAAAACTTAAAACCAATCAAAATAATATATAGAAATTTACAAATGGCAACGTTTACTCGTAGATAACTTTGTAATTAATTTGTGTTAAATTTATTTAACTATATACAAAACAAAATGTCCACCTCTGGTTAGGTCAGACTCTACACTTACATAAAGTGAAACTAAGCTAAGTATATATAATTCTATATATATCTTTTGTAATTGCTGTAAGCTTTTATTCTTTCTTTTTTTCTCTACAGAAAATAAACAAAATTAGGAAAAGTAAAAAAAAAATCTTTATAACAGTTTTATAGACAAATTTGTAACTTAAAGAAAAAGTTAAACAATCTAATATTTAATTTAATTTTTATTGTTTATTGGATTCAATTATAAGCATTATTATGGATGTATTTTTATATTGTGGATCTATTTGTTGTTGACGTTTATTTTTGTACTCTTAAAAAACACGCACAGAAACAAAATTGTTTGTTATTGTAAAATTGAAATCCTGTTCAGCCTGTTCAGTGAAAATTTGTTTAAGTACCGCTTTAAAATATAACATAGAACTTTTGAGAGCTAAAATAAAATAGAGTACACTACTGGGTCGTATACGTAACATTTTTGCAGCAAAAGCTCTATTCGCAACAGTTCCACTTTCTTACTTATTTACAAATTCACACAATTTTTTGATTTGTCTTATCTGTATAAAACAAAAAATCTTGACCAAGATTCCCGAGTGGCATTACTCGTCACTCCTTTTCTCTTTTTCTGTACATATTTTGTTTTATGAGAACTTTTACACCCAGACTTTATGCGATTGCTATGCAAGTGCACCTACCACTGCGCCACAGAAAGTTTCTTAATTCACCCGTTCGGATTCGGCATCAAATTGTGAAAAGCTAGGCCTAGGATGCCTATACGGCGACCTGTTGCGTCAACTCTTAATATTATTTTTTTTAATGAAAATATGCATTATGATCTTCTGTTATTCACCGAATGCTATTTGTTTCTCAGAAGAAATGTTTCAATTGTTTCGATTGCTTAAGTACATACATAAATGTATAACATACTATTTCAAGTCCATGATGCTCTATTATACTACTTACTGACAGTCTTTCGCTAAAATCAAAAGTTCTCGTAAAACAGGTACAAACTTCAAATTCAAGTAAGGAGTACCAAATGTGTTGAAAGTAAGATTTGTGAAAATCGTTTTAGATCTAGAAAACGCCCAGCGAAAGAGAGAACATTGCTGTTTGGGAAATATACGGACATAATGGGTATTTATTTGTAGTTTTGAAATTGTTTAGTTTACTTTATTTTATGTTTTAGAGGTTTTTTTGAATTGCATACTGAACAGACTTTAAGAACAATTTTAAGAAATATTATTTACATAAATCAAACGATCAGTCTTAAAAACTTTGTTGGTTTAAGTTTAAGAGCGTTAGCCTAAATCAATGTACGGTTTCTAATCTTCCTTGCGAAAACATTTCAAACTAATAAAACAGACAAAAAAAAATTTGGTGCACTAAACCCTGTCCACCTGAAATTTAAATATCGCAAAAGTTAGCTATTGTTGTCAGTTGCGATCTACAATAGAATTAAGGTAAAGATTAGAAATGGTTAGTAAGGCCCTAAACCTTGAATAATGTATAATGAATACTAATCGAAAGGCAAATACACTTATCACTTATTTTTGGCAATTTTCAATTTCTGAAAATTGTTTTTGTAAAAATGGTGATAAATTAACCATTACATATTTGATGTCCATTAAACACAATTTGATTTCAAAATATTTTATTATTTTGATATAGGTACATATTAGTATCTACCGATGTAGGTAATTTATAAAAAATTGATTTTGAGTTGTTGGCTGGTTCTTAGTACCTGATAAAAGACAAATTATTAAGGAATATATAACTAAAAACATTATTATTGGAATTATATATGTAAATAAAAAAATATATAATAAAACATGTGAATTAAATTTGTCTTTTTCTCATTTTTTTTTTATTTTTATACATAAAAGGAAATATGTAAGTTCTAATGGAAGAGTAACGAAAGGTTTTGATAAACTTGCAAATACTAATTGGAAACATAAAACAAATCAAAAGTCGAACCATTTAGATTTAGTGAATAAATCACAGAAAAATCTTATATGCGTACCGTTTCATACTTATACTTCAAAATGGCCTTCATAATTAGGGGTATCGTGAATAAATTCCGATGGAAATGTTTCCCTTGTCAGCAATGTAAATCAAATATTATTGGCGATAGGGGTGAATAAGTCATAATATGCATAAATGTATGATCGCTTTAAACGAGTGCTATAAACTCATTCCTGGCGCATTGTGTAAAATATGTACTTCGATAGGTAATGCGTTAACCGTGGACCAAAATACCTACAGCTATTTGCCGAGCATAGGAAAAGTGTGAATTAGCAAAAGGCAGTGGAAAACATAAAAATGCGAGAAAATCAATCCACCTTCAGACTATGAATTAGAAAAAAATAGTTTTCGATTATTAGATGTTGATAATCATATTGTTTTACCGTCACTGATGGATTTGGAGTAGGCGCAAGGCCTATAAATCATCAAATTCGAATTTTAGTTACTGCCGCTGATGTTATTCATTTATGTATGGACAATACCAGCATTTGGAATTTAAGGAAACGCATATTTCAATTAATTTATTTTATTTAACAGCATTTAAATAAACCAAGTATTCCTCTATTTACTTCTTCTGCTCCTTATGTTCGACAGTAACCGCTGGAGGATTAGCATTTCGGAAATTAGGGAACTGCTCCCACGGGGCAGACAAATCGAATTTACGGAATTCCTGGGCCAATTCCAATGGTTCACAGACAACACGTTTTTTCTCGTCATCATAGCGGAGCTTAAAGAAAGAAAAGCATAAGCATGAATATCAAACGATTTCACCAAAAACAAATACATACCTCAACGTAACCAGACAGTGGAAAGTCGCGTCGCTGAGGATGACCCTCGAAACCGTAATCGGTCAAAATCCGTCTCAAGTCTGGATGATTAGCAAAGAACACACCATACATGTCCCAGATTTCGCGTTCATACCAATTAGCAGCTTTGAACACGTCACAAGCAGAGTCCAAGGGCGTCAACTCATCAGTATAAGTCTTTACACGAATTCTAGAGTTGTACCGCAATGACAAAATATTGTAAATAACTTCGAAGCGATATTTGCGACTGGGAACATCCATGCCGGCAATGTCTACTAAATTTGCAAACTGTGCCTGGTGATGATCCTTGAGGAATTGCAAAACCGGAACAACCCCATCGGGGCAGATGAGGACTTCAAGTTCATCGCCAGCCGTCAATTGAACCTTTTGCACGTACTTCGGCAAGCATTCGGCTACATACTTTCCGAAATCAGTCAAATGTGATCTAGCTGTTTCGTCACTCTTACGAACGGTTGCTGAAAAAGCCAAAGGGATTGTCACATATTAGTTGCACAATAAAATGTTGTTTGAATTGTGGTTACGTCGTTCATCGGGTTTGCCTGCATTAGAACTTGTGAACCTCACCAGAGCCAAGCGACCAGCTGATGATGATCCTACAAATAAAGCAAATTAAATTTAAACTCCTTCGCTGGCCAGTTATTTTGGAATTCTACCATTGTTGGCAACTAGACTAGTTGCCAATTTGGATCCTAGATTCCTCAGCAACGATGCCATTTATACAATCGAAGAAAAACTTTGCAGGATCTGAATTTTTCTAATGGTACTTTTTGACAGTTTTTATGTAATCACTCGGCCTAACAGCGGTTGTTTTACAGAGTTGGCAATAGGAATAATATCTTCTGATCATTTTCTGATAGTCATGAGATATAGGTAGGTTTAACAAACTTAAAAGAGAGATTCTTCTAATTTTAACCAATTGCAATTGTGCTGGGGCATACATGCCTTCCCTTGAACGACTCAACTACAGTACAGACAAAAACAATATATATAATATAATAGTAGAATATATTAATATAATATTAAGCAGATAATATTAAGGAGAGCAGTTTAGTTTAGTACGCAGCTCAACCTAAATCTAATCAAATCAAGTTTTGTTCCTACTATGCAAAAAGTCTACAAATACATTTTCTTTAGCTTAAACACGTCGAATGAAAAAAGTCGGTCCCCATGTCACTCACAACTTCAAATCAAAAAAAAATACTGATTTTGTTATAGTGAACATTTTTCATACCTTAAGTAAGATTTTTACTAAAACAAAGAAGTTGTTCGTGTAGGTATTCTTTTTATTAGCTTTAAGAGGAATTTTCAATGGGGACTTTTGAGATTCTTTCGTATAGTAGAACCCTAAGCTAATTTTGGCTTAATTGTAGAACATTTTATTCATTACATTTTCTCCAAGTTAATTTGCACTTAATCAGGTGTCAAAAAAGAAAAATTTAATACCAAAATCGGTATTTAGGAATTTAGGAATTTAGGTATTTAGGAATTTTCAATGGGGACTTTTGAGATTCTTTCGTATAGTAGAACCCTAAGCTAATTTTGGCTTAATTGTAGAACATTTTATTCATTACATTTTCTCCAAGTTAATTTGCACTTAATCAGGTGTCAAAAAAGAAAAATTTAATACCAAAATCGGTATTTAGGAGCAAATGCACTCTGAATTCAATTTTTTATTGATTCGAAACAGGGCATTATATAATTGTTAAGTTATTGTTATTAAATATTGCTCCGTAACATTTTACGAATTGCTAGCGGTTTTTTTTTCGATTAAATTGCTAAATGGTAGATTGTGGTCATCTGCTTATAATTATTAACATAATAACGCTGTTTGGCAAATTGTAATCCAATTTTTCGTGGCCATATGCCAAAATGGCTGACTTATATTTTATATACCATTTTAATATAAAATTTAATCGAAGCTGGCATCTCTCTCAATACTTTCTTCTTTTTCTTTACATATTTGCTGCCTCCTAAATACTTTATTCAACAGAATGCACTCATCAGCCAAAAACAGCCGCTGTTAGGAAAAACCTGACCAAAGTTCTTTATGACGTTAAATTCAACGCGTCCCTCTCGATAAGCAGTGAAATCGAACGAAACGAATCGAAAATTTCTTTCGTCGTCCATTTCCCATAAATTATCTTTTTGTCTGTGGCCAAAGTGAAAAAAGGGAAATCCTCAGCGGAACGTCTCAAAATAACAAAACAAAATAATCCAAATTCCAAACAAAAAAATTAATTCAAATTACGGAACATAGCAGATTTGACCAAACTTCTGTTTACTCGAGAAATTCTAAATTGAGTATATTAGTAAAAAGAAATCAAAAGAAGCTCTAAAAAAACACGATGAACCACCTCAAGTGGATGGGCCATACGGCGACCATCCTTGATATCCAGAAGACTCTTAAAAATGATCCCGTCACCTGTGATATTACGCTTTCATGTCGGGGTAAATCGGTGAAAGCTCATCGCTTTATATTATCTTCATGTAGCGACCTACTGCGTGATCTTCTCAATGATGTACCTGTCGGACAGGAGGCCACAATAATAGTACCAGATGTGAAAGGCAGTCTATTAGAGAGTGTATTAGGATTTGTGTACATGGGAGAGACGAGTCTATCATCAACAAACTTGTCTGAATTTCTTGAGGCCATTAGCATACTAGGCATCAAAAGTGCCATTAGCTTTGAATGTGCCAACAGTAGTTCTGCAAATAATAGCAAAAATGTTGCCGAAATGACAGAAATGGAAGAGGAACTAATGGAAGCCGAACCGGAGCAGGAAATTGTCGAAAAGGACGAAGAGGAGGTAAGTAGTGTCATTTTCATCTACTGTTGAAACATTTACTTATTCTTTCACAATCAGTATGTGTATTTCCATGAAAAATAATCACTTTGTTCTCCTAGGACCAAGCAGTTGCCGAAAATAGCAGCGTCCGCGAATTGGAATTTCTTGAGGTCTACAATGAACAAGAAAAAATTAGCTACACCATCGAGAACATCATCCCGACCAATCCCAACGAATATATTCTTACCGAGAGTTCTGGGACCTTCACACTTACGCCTAATGCAAAAATTGAAGCCAGTGAGGCCGGAGCCCTTATCGAGAAACAAGAAGAAGATAACCCAATGCTGGAACATTATGTGGGAGATCCAATAGGTGACAGCAGCCAGTGTTCCAGCACAGATATGAAAGAAGAGAAGTGCAACAAGAAACTAAAAGACGAATTTAGTGAATTTCAAGCGCTTAGTCCGGATGACACCAAGGAATATCAAAACTTCAATGAAACACAATCGGCCCGCGTCGAAGCACTGGAAAATGCAGTACTGGCTGTTGTCGACGAGGGAATGAGTCTACAGAAGGCCGCCATCAAGTATAACATTTCTAAGACAGTTCTTTGGCGTCGTGTAAAAAAGCATCCGCTCTACATGAAGACTACTCGTGAAAATCCAGTTATAACAGCTGCCTGTGAACGTCTAAAAAGTGGCGATTCACTGAAAAGTATTAGCCAAGCATTGGATATCCCCATGTCTACATTGCATCGGCACAAAGTGAGGTTGGCACAGGAAGGGCGACTACCGGAGTATGTTACTTTTAAAAAACGCGGCCCAATGTCAAAGGAAATGCTCAAAGAGAAGCTCACAAAGGCAGTGCAAGCATGCCTAGACAATGGTATGTCGCAGAATCATGCAGCAAATGTTTTTGATGTGCCAAAGAGCACATTGTGGCGACATTTGCAAAAGAAAATGAACCAAACAGAAGGCAGCCCAATTAACATTAAAGAGGAAGTGGTTTTACCTTAAGGCGATTACAAATACATAATATGTACTAGAGAAAGAATAAGATGATCACTTCAGTGGTGTACAGCGACTTTGGATGTAAGTGGCGATCCCGTCTTGTTGGGGAATTTAAACAAAAAGCAATTAGGTTTAAATGGTATAAATATTATGCTTGTATTTCTACAATAAATTTTCTTTTGTAAAGAAAATAAAAATAGGTAACTACCTATGTGGATGTTTAATTTTACCGTGTCTAGAAAATAAAATAGACATTTCACAAAAATTAAGGATTTTGAATGCTTTGTTAAACGGTTAAACAAATCCAGCTTTTGCGAAGAGATCTTTTGTATAAAATTTTACTCATAGATGGCATTACGTGTATTTTCGATGTGTTTGTTTGAAACTTCCATTTTTTACTTCTTTTTCCTGTAGGCATAAGTTCATGGCCACTGGTAGATTTGGAGTGAGTAGAAAGAAGAAAAGTAGATGGCTCAATAAATGCAGTAAATGTATTGAATCTAACAGATGACGCTAGTTGCATTCGCTATACAACGAAATACGATGTGTACCATCTTTTCTCCACTGTCATCCATACTGCAGTATCTATAAATGTAGCGACAATGGGAACCGTAATAAGTTAATTTTATTTCATTGCAAAGACGCCTTTTTGTATGTAGCCAAAGCCAAGACGTTCGTGGGAAGGAATGTGTGGCCCCGCGCCTGCACATATGCTTCAAATCCTATGCGATGTATTCGACAAAAAAAAATTCTACTGACTGAATTGGAACGCTATGAAAGTGGCAACCTTGATGGAAAGAGCTGATTGTCTTTTATAGGTACCTACAGCTACAATTTAAAATCGGTTAAGAATCTTCCAGCGCACAAAACCGAATTACACATACATAATGTCAAATATTTGTATACCATCCACAGGAAGGTATAGTCACTTTTTCATTACATTGGTAATGCCAAGAAGGAGTCACCGGAGAGTATATGACAGTATACTATATATTCTGAATCAGGATCAAATTTTGAATCGATTTTAGCCATGCTAATTTGCTAGATTTGTCAATCATATAAGCAGTCTAAGAAATTTATTAACTCCACTGGCAGGCGCCAATCAATTGAAATAATGTACATTGTTTAAGCATTTTTTTCGCAAAACGTACCTTTTTTAACGTAGCAAACTATACGTAAGTGTAGAAATGGCAGCACTCGCTGTCAAACATATTAGGTACCTACCTACTAGGAATAGGAATGGTGGAATTTTGTTTGGTTTCCATTTATTGCGTTTCGATAGCTGAACGTAGAAGTTTGTGGGGAATTGACATTTTTTGTCACGGAAATCAAGTTCGTGTAAAATACGTGAAAAGAAAAGTTACTTCGTGTTTTATAATCCAAATGACGAGCAATATGGTAAAGGCGTAAATATGAACCAAACTTTCTTAAAAATAGTATTATTTTTTGCGGAAAAATCGCATTTTATTTTTTTCATATGTATACCTAATTTGTTTCTATTTAGCGAATACGATTTGTCGAAAAAATTGTCAAGGGAATAGAGGAGAATCGGAATATGTGTGTATATATTTTGTTAGTAGAATCAGTGGCGAGTGTTCATTAAGTTCTCATTGGAAATTATTGATACGTTTACGTTAGGTATGTCGAATGCGGTAGATAATAATGGATCCAGAGTTTCGATAATACGCAGCCTTATTGCAAGTGTTAGAGTTAGGACGCTTACTACAGTAATTCTTACGAAACGAATTCTATGGACCCAGGGAGATGGTAATGAAATGTGGAAAGTATATAAAAGGAGGTAGACCTATTGAGATACGTATCGGTCTATCTATGATTTAAATTTCAAAAAGGGAAATCAGTTGTGTTCATTACCTACAGCTTCTCCAGCTGCACTCTAAAAGTAGATAGGTATAGTACCTAATAACATTGAAATATGCATAATTTGGAGAAATCAAACTTATCGTCATATCGACTTTTAAAACTGTATATCCAAACGAACGCAAAGTTGTTTTTCTAATGTGGGATTTTCTCGACACTCGTTTAACTTCGAATTTTATTTTTTAGATAAATGCCATAAAGCCTGTTTTGAAAAAAATATAGGGACCTCGAACGAAAAATTATGCTCATAACAACTTCATAATTTATATTTGGCCATTTATTTCGTTATGGACTGCTGGTCGATCAGCGATCGTCACGTCAATTGTCGATTGCGTCGATTGATTTTAGCTATTCGTACGCACAAAATCTTTTCACTTCCAAGAGAAAGCATCGACCAGACATTTGTAATCGACTACAAGCGACTATCAAATCGACAAATATCCATCGAAATCGACAATCAAAGTTGTCTATCGATCGACAGTGTTGTCGATCAACGATCAACTATCGACACTCACAATAGGGGCCTGAGATTGTTCATGTATAGTAGGTATGTCAATGGTAGCAAGAATTCCGTAATTCGCCAGAAGTTTTGTGTACGGTTAGTGACCCAGTGTTTCGGCGTTCTTCCCCGATCTGCGGCATCCTAATTTTGTTGACCCAAGATTCCTTGTCCTTAAAAAAGAAGTACTTGAAAAGGTAGTATGTATTTAATTGTACTTTGCTTATCCTTTCTAGAAGCGAATTAATTCTCGACAGCGAGAACGATTGCTTGATTTAGTTGAAACCAATAAAAATTTATTATATGGGAGTAAGGGAAATGTCGTTAAAAATCAGATGTGGCGTCACATTGCGTGCATTCTAAACAAACTTGGAGCTGAAAAATCGGTAGACCAATGGAAAAAAGTAAGCATACCCGTGTGCTATATACAACTAACCTGACTGTTATAGGTATTCTATAATATATTTGCTTTTCCAGACATGGGCTGATCTCAAATCAGCAGTAAAGAAAAAAGCCATAGAATTAAAGGCCATAAATACTACCTATGGAACAGATTTTCCCATCGAAATGCAATTAAGTGAAGAGGATTATCAAGTACTTCGCATGTGTGACAAACACATATTGGAAGATATATCAGCAATTGCAGATGCCGCTCCATTTTTGGTAAATATTAGGCCTACCCATTCGTTTCGAATTCAGAATTTAATACGACCTGCTTTTTTTTACAGCGAAAAATAAATTCAGTGCAACGCTCGAGATTGCTAGAACTGATAGAAGATAATATATTAATTTTATGCACCGCAAATACAGAGGAGAAAATGGAGAAATGGTCAATGATTTCCGCAACACTTAATGGCTTGGGACATAAAAAGACCAGTCAACAGTGGCGCGAAGTTAGTTTTTTCTTTTGGTGACTCATTCCAAATAATTTTTTTTAACATTTACAAATTTGATAGATCTGGAGTGATATTAAAAATGGGGTAAAGAAAAAGGTGGCTGCGTTAAAAGCAGCTGGGAGCAGTAAGCAGCATGATGACGACTTGACAGAGGATGATCTTCAAGTGATACGAATTTTAGAGAACGAATCCGTCCAAAATCCAGAAGAAATGGAGGATTTGACTGAGACGACTCTGAATGAGGTACATAAATAAATTTCACTGTATATTGTGGTATGTTACATTTATTTTTGTCCTGCAGGAAAATATAACAAACGATTCATCAATCACATCTGTTAAATCGCTACCGGAAACCAGCAGTCATAAGGCTAAAATGAAAAATTTTCAATGGGCGAGCCATAGCAACAGCATCGTTGAGTTTCAAAAGTCTATGATAAACGATATACAGATGCGCGATATTACTCTGGTGTTTAAAGGGAAATCTGTCAAAGCTCATCGTTTTATATTGTCAGCTTGTAGTACTCTGTTTTGCGCTTTACTAAGAGACGTACCTATTGGGCAAGACGCAACTATTATAGTTCCCGATCTCGACGGAAATCTGTTGGAAAGTTTATTGAGTTTTATCTATATGGGCGAAACGAATATCTGCGCAACAAAATTGACAGAGTTTCTAGAGGCTATCTCAAATCTTGGCATAAAGAGCCCCATTAGCTTTGAATGTGCCAACATAGCTACTCGGGGACCAAAAGAACCAACTAATAATATGGAGACGATCGAAGTGGAAGCCGAAGTGAAGCAGGAACTTCCTGATAAGGTGAGATTTCAATAGCTATGCAATCTGATAAATAAGTGTGGTTGCTAAGGTTCCAAATATGAGCATAAACATTAGGCATACAACCAATATTATGGTATTGGCATAGAAACTCTATGTATTAACTAAAAATTGTCATATTTGAAGCACTAAATTAAATAAACGATTCTCTTTCTTTTTTAGAATTATGAGAGTGGGAAACAGACACACCCAAGCGAAAAGCAGAAAGATCTCACCTACAAAAATACTACTGCACTCACTGAATTCCATATGGAACGTTGTAATTCCTCGATATCATCACAAGACGATGTAGATGTTCTGGATGAACATCTCGATATAGACAGCCCTATGACAGAAGTGATTGATGAAGACCCAATCGGTGAGAATAAACAGACAGCAAAAGCGCCTTCCATTAAAAAGGAATCATCTGATAGTGATGAGGATGATATATCAGATAAATCAAGCCAACCTCAAACATTCCGAGATAAAGTAGATCGCCTAAGGACCGAACAAAGGAAATCACTAAAATCTGCTCTGCATGCTCATCTTCGGGGTATGGCCTTACAAAAAGCGGCCATCAAGTACAACGTATCGCGCACAGCTCTCGTTCGTCGCGTCACAATGTATAATCTGGAAAGAGCTCAAGCGAATCCTCAAACGAGAACCAAAAAGAGGTATATAATTTACATTCAGCTTTTTAAATTATATTTTTTAGTTTAAAACCCAACGTAGCCTTTAAATGTTGTTAAACGGAACGGCGACGTGGTATGCGTGGTAGACTTTTTGAAGTTATATTTTCTTTTGGCGCAAAATGTACCCTTTTCATTGTTACGAAAGTTTGCGGAAGTCAAATTTTCATTAGACTTGTTTTTTTTTGTTGCGTTTCCATTTATGGGCTTACAAAAAAAAAACGATTATCCGATCTTTAGCTCTTTCTTCATAAAAGCTTGGCAACACTCACAACATAGAAATTTGTAAAATGTCACTCATCACAAAAAAAAAGAGATACAGCAATTCTATTTCCGGATGTCTTGATCCCAAAGCCACACTTTCGTACGTGCCAATTACCTCAGGTTAGGTTGAATAGGATGTGAGTTCATCACAGTGGACTAGGCACCATATTGGGCCCATCGCCATCCCTGGGGGAACCTTAACCGTCAAAATCCTAAACCAATTCGCCCAAGCAAAATTGTTTCAATTTTGTTAGTGAGGAAAACCTCCTCCAAATTGTCGAAGAAGTACCTTCCAAGGGTGTCTCCTCCTGTACCGTGCAATGGCTTGTCATTCACAGAGGAGATGATAAATATCCTCTGCGACATGTTAGTATTCGCAATACCTGCATGTGTCCGTTTCTGTTAAACCTAGTCTCATGGCATGCTTCCTTAGAAGACATTGCCCGGAGAGAATCCCTAGTGCCGTTCGTAACTTAGATTTGCTGAGCTTTAATAATTCTACAGATTTTTTCCGATCTAGCTAGGCCACATAGCCTTTGAGACCTTGTGATAACTGACCATCTTTGATCTGCCCTATTTTTAATTTTCTCGAGAATAATTCTCTTGGCCTCGGCTATTGGTGGTCTTATGCCTTTAATGATTTCGAGTTGTGGAAGCTCTGCTCCGTTTTTGGCCAGAACGTTGGCCCTTTCGTTACCCTGAATATTGCAGTGCCCGGGTACCCAACACAATCTGACTTGGTTCTGCTCGCATAATACTCTGAGCATTATTCGACAGCTCCTGACTAGTTCAGATTTGATGGTGATGACGTGCCAATTAGTTCCTTTAGAAAACAAGAACATAGAAATCCCTGCAATTACCTTTTTTTTTATTTCTACATAATTGCTATACATTTGTTTATTTATATGTTATAGCACAACAATGTTTTGGAGCAGCGACGAAGATGACGAGGAAGCAACTAAAACTGATCTTCTTCGTATTCGAAAACACATAAGAACGAGGTCGAATCCATTGGATTTACCAGATATAAAGTAAGTAGAAAGGCAAATGTATGCTGCGCGTAGAATGTTGTCATACTAAAAGGCATTCCCGAAGATTTTTTGTATTTTAATGTTTGCAAAGGTGTTCTTGCAAAGTATAAACTTAACTAGTCTAAAACTAGTTTTCTAAGATCGTTTTGTAAAGTTGTTTAGGTACTCTTTACGTATTTGTTGAAAATGAAGAAAACCCTGCAAGGTAGTAATACAGTAGAATTTAAATAAAATCAAATGAATTTTACAGGTTTAAACGGTTTTTCAAAATGTCAAAAGAAGCTTTCGTGTATATTCTGGACGAGGTAAGAGATAAACTTCCCGAAACTACTCGTTCATCGTCTGTTCCTGCAATTTTGAAACTTGCTGCAACTTTGAGATTTTTGGTTGAAGGCAGCTATCAAAAGGGTTTAAGCAATGACTACAAATTAGGACTGGCACAGCCTACACTAAGTAAAATCCTAACTGATATGCTAATCATCATAGAAAATCACATATGCCCACAATGGATTAAATTCGAATATAGCGAGGAGGAAAAGCAGCAAGCTAAACTCTATTTTTATCAGCAAGCTGGAATCCCAGGTGTTATTGGGTGTGTTGATGCCACACACATCAAAATACTATCGCCAACGCAAGATCAGCAGAAGTACTGTAACAGGAAGGGCGCTCATACTTTGCACACTATGATTGTAAGTTCTGTAATCGACTGTAGGAATTTTATTGAATTATTTATTTTAAGGTTTGTGATCACCGAATGATTATCAGATTTGTTGATGCCAGACATCCTGGATCTGTGCATGAATCAATTGTTTGGAACTCAAGTGATCTCCGTGGTGTTCTACAGAAGAGCTACACTAATGGTGAAAAAAATACTTGGCTGTTGGGTTCGTATTTCGCTGGTTCTGGATCATTGGTCAATTTGTTATCGAAACTATTCACAGGTGATGCTGGGTTTCCTCTTGAACCGTTTCTCATTACTCCGTTTACATCAGTAGAGGAGGGTAGCAAAGAGAGTAATTTTAACAAAAAGATTTCTAAAACTAAAGAAATAATCGAAAAAACTATAGGAGTGCTCAAAAATCGCTTTCAGTGTCTTCTTGGAGAAAGACCCTTACACTATAGTCCGCAAAAATCAACGCAAATCATCAATGTTTGCACTGCCATACATAATATTTGTCTGCATTTTAAATCAGACCTTCCAATACAGCGGAATGTGGCTGACGACGAAAGTGAAGACGAGTCTGCTATTGTGCACCGAAGTGATAAAAAAGCAGAGAAAGTACGTAATCAAGTATTGAACGCAATTTTAACAATTTAAATTTATTAATTGCCAAAACGATTTTATATTGGTACACACTTTACTTATGTATATACATATTTATATAAATACATAAATCATTCACTTTGTTTAGTCTATACATTAAGAGCCAAGCTTGAGTATGTGCAGCTAAAATGAAAAGCTATTAATTAAGACTGGACTATTAAATAATGCACATTATATAAAAGTGTTTGTATTAATTTTAATTTTTTTAGTAGAGTGAATGAATTGTGCAGCCTCATGAGTTTTGAGAAGAACTACACAAATTGCAATATAACAAGAATGTCAAATAGCCAGTCGTCAATGCACTTGAACTAGTGTATGAAATGCCTAACAGACATAAGAAATTAAGCAGGACAGAGTATCAATCTGCTGTATTCCTTTCTTGTTACGGCATAGCGGATTGTACCATTCAAGGGGTCTTAATCATTTGGATATGGGCGAACTATTGCGTTGCTATATATTCATTTGTCCCACTGCAGTAGTGTACTCAACTCAGTGTAAGTTAATAGATTTTAAACTTTCTTCTTTCTTGTATACACTCTTCCTGAAGACAAAGTTGTAGCAAAATTTTAAAAATACATACCAATTTTATAATCGGTAGTTTCAACTATTTTACGCACAATAAATCAACAATAAAATAAACGCGTCCGCAATTGTTGCGTGTCAAGTCCAAACTGACTCACTTTATTTCTCTTTTCTTAAAGCTAGGGGGATATTTACATGAGTGTGTTTCTTAAAGCTAAGGGGATATTTACATGAGTGTGTTTCTTAAAGCTAGGGGATATTTACATAAGTGTGTGTGGGAATCCACTATGCTCTTACTTATTACTACTACAACTCGGCCATCCTGATTAATTTAAAGATCACCTGATCTTACTTGTGAGTTTAACAAAAAAAAAAACATTCTTACTATTTGGTACCCCGATTTCCACCCAACCAAGGTCGCATGTTACCGACCGCCCACACTCCTTGGTACGGGAGTCGGGACTGTTGAAAATTGTCAACGTCTCTAAGTAGGTACGTAACGATCGTTTCTTAAAACCTTTGTTACCTGGTACGGCCCTCTAAATTTTGGAATCAATTTTTTCGATGCGCCAGGGTGTGAGTCAAAATTTTTAATCATTACGTAGTCTCCTATTTCATACTTCGTCGGCTTTCTACGTTTCTTATCTACATATCGTTTGTTATAGGCTTGTGATTGTTCTTGTTGTAAAGCTGCTCTTTTTCTTACGTCTTTACGATCACCTTGTACTATCGTTTGTTTTACTTCCGCTAAATTTTCGCTAAGTTCGTCTATCACTTTTCCTTTCTGATTAACACCAAACAACATAACACTCGGGTGCTCTCCTATCGTTCGATGTACAGTATTATTTAATGCGTGTTCGATCGTCTCTAATACATGATCCCAAAATATTCCCTCTTCCGGTTTAACTAACTTTGCCAACATTGGTCCTATACTTCTGTTGATGCGTTCTACTTGTCCATTCGCTTGTGGGGATCCTGTTGCTACTTGAATGTGTTGTACATTATTTTCTAGCATAAAATCTTTGAACTCATTAGATGTAAACGAACTTCCTCTGTCTGACACTATACATTTTGGCCGACTATATGATCTAAAATATTCTGCTAAAGCTCGTACAACTTCTTTTGTATTAGTGGTTTTGGTCGGGTATAGTCTAACAAATTTTGTGAATGCATCAACCACCACCAATATGTGTTTCTTTGCTGTTCTGGAATGATCTACTGGACCATAATGGTCTATGTGAACTACTTCAAACGGAACGTTGCCTTTTGGGATGTTATGTAGAAAACCTTCCTCTTTTCCGTGTTTGGAAGAGTATACTATGCATTTGAGGCAATTTTTTATGTGATTACCTATTTTTTCTCTCATTTTTGGAAACCAATAGCTCTTTGATATTAGTTCGATCATTTTATCAGTTCCTACATGTCCGATTTCGTCGTGATATTTATATAGTACGTGACTTTCCATACTTTCTGGAACGCAAAAAGAAATTGTTCCATCGTTTTTCTTTCTATATAATATACCGTTACGCATTTCATACAATGAATGTTCCGACTTCAGCAACGTATCTTTTAATTCGATCAGTTTATTATCTTTTCCTTGGCAAATGACTAAATTTTCTTCAAAAGTATTGCTTTCTAACACCAAAATATTGGTAGAACGGCTTAGTGCATCGACATGTTGCATGCGTGCACCAGCCCTATGTTCAAGAACATAGTCGTAATTTTGAAACTCTAATGCCCACCGAGCTATCCTGGGGTTAAGATCTTTTTTATTAAGGGTCATTGTCAACGAATTACAATCTGTTATTATTTTGAAATGCTTGCCTTGAAGATACACACGGAACCTTTGTAGTGCGCTAACAATGGCTAACGTTTCTAATTCGAAGCTGTGATACTTAGCTTCCGTATCCGTCGTTCTTTTTGAATAATAAAATATCGGATGCATTTTCCCATCTTCTTTTTCCATTTCCAATCCACCCGCCAGTATCACTTTGTCATTAAAATACTCGGGGAAAGTCTCGGTTAACATCCACTTCCGCGCCTCGAAGTTTTTTCGGAGTGTTAGCTTATTTTCCTTACTGCCGAACATTTCACTCATTTGTTGCACCAAGTCATCAACTTCCTCCTCCACAAAATTTGGCTTGGAAAACAGCCACTGTTGGGCTTTACCCTTTAACTTTGTGACCAAAAGTGTTCGTAGCGTGTTTTCATCGACCTTGTATGCTTTTTGGACACTTTTTAGTTGTGAAAGCCATACGTCCAACCTGGGTCCACCGTCATATTCAGGCAGCATATCCTTATACAAATTGTATTTTAGTCCATCGTTATCGTTACTTGTCGATCCTATTGCCTCACACCTTTGTCTATCATTTGTCGAATTTGTTCCTCTATCTTTTTCACATTCATTATTCTTTTCCGATCCGTCTGCTCCAGTTTGTTGATTACTCCATCGCACCATTCTTTGTATCATTTCTTTTTCTTTCTCGATCAATTCTTTTTCTCGTCGTATCAAAGCAATTTCCCTTTTCAATAGTTCTCGTTCCTTCTGCATATTCATATCGCCGCTCCCGCTGTTCGATGCCAAAAGTTTTTTATTTGCTATTTTTTCACTCTGTTGCTGCACACATTCGTTGTCTTCGGCTGTCTTCTCCAACTCTTCCCCGCTGTCTCTATCATTTGTGATTGTGTTTGAGATCGAGCGCAGCTGCTGTTGTTCACTCTCGTCCACTGTTTCCTCGGCGCGACTATTTGGCGCTTCACCCCTTTGTCCTACCGGCACTTCGCTGATTTTCGCTGCGACAGCAAATTTTGTGCCGGTGGTGGGTAACCCGAGTATATGTGCCCACTCACGCAGCTGCGTAGCTGTATGCTCGTTAGCATTTATTGCGTCCATTTTTTTTTTTTTTTTTTTTTTTCACACGCGACGAATTAATATTTAATAATTATGTATATGTTTTCGATATTAAAAGGAAAAAAAAAAACGCGGAAACAATTTAGTCTAAAAGTTTATGGATCTTTAATCCCACTTCTGAAGATTTATAATCGGTAGTTTCAACTATTTTACGCACAATAAATCAACAATAAAATAAACGCGTCCGCAATTGTTGCGTGTCAAGTCCAAACTGACTCACTTTATTTCTCTTTTCTTAAAGCTAGGGGGATATTTACATGAGTGTGTTTCTTAAAGCTAAGGGGATATTTACATGAGTGTGTTTCTTAAAGCTAGGGGATATTTACATAAGTGTGTGTGGGAATCCACTATGCTCTTACTTATTACTACTACAATTTTGCTATTGCAGTCGCAGTACAATAAACGCTCACACTGAGTTGCTGTGGTATACTGAGTAAATTGAATTTCTGTTAGGTCCATCTTGTGATCTCCTGTAAACCCACTCATCCAAACCGATGAATATGCTCTTGTCTCCGCTGTCTCAGATTTCCACTACAATAACGCCAAGTACATTGACATTTGCGTCTGTGAGGGGGAGAGTTTAGCGACGCGATTCTGTCGGTAAGCTTGAGTTGGGAAAAAGCTACGAGGCTGTGATGGCCCTTATTTCCGTTGGCGTTTATCGTATACGGCTCATGTGACGTGTCGTTGTAAATACGGTATTCATATTTTTTTCGAACTTTTGTTAACGATTTCATTTCTTTTACTAGGGTAAAACCCCCAGTACTGAGCCCCCTTACGGACAATTTCGAGTTTGCTTCTTTCGCATAAATAATTGTTTACATGTATCGAAACACGTTTTTCACTAAATCAAAGGTTGATTAATTCTAATTCTATTTAATTATTTTTTTTTTTTTGTTAGTTTTCGTAAGATTTAAATAAAAGGAAAATATTTAAAAAGTGCGAAGAGGTCTAGTAGTGAGCCCCCATGTTCCTAATTTGAGCTCTTTCCGTTCCAATAACGAGCGTGTATGTAGTACACGCATGGGTCTAATATTGGTTTTGTATGGGAGGTACCAGAACTACTTGACCGACATAGCCTATTTTCAAGAGCAACCTGACGACAGCCAGTCCTCTCACAAAATTTCGGACATGGCTAAATCGATTTAGATTGTGATCCTGATTCAGAATATATATACTTTATGGTGGGGTCTCCGGTGACTCCTTCTTGGCGTTACAAATGTAATATAATGGCGAAGTGAATATACCTTCCTGTGGAGGGTATAAAAAGGACAAATAAATGTTTACAACACTCTAGTATTTTGCATCTTTTCCGTCTAAAAAATGAAATTAGTGTTGTAGGTATATGAATAATTTTATACTATGAATTATTGTTTCATAGAATAACAGTAACAACAACTCGTAGACACAGTCACTTTTGGTAGGAATGATACTACACCACTAATCATTAGACTCCTTTTAAGTGAGTGTTTTGTTGAATAGTTTGAATTCTGACAGTCAATTCTCCGTATATAATCCATTTGGGTTGGGAAGACATTTCTGCTTTCCCTTCCCCTGTCAGGAAATGAACTTGCATTTCGATTTTGTCAACTGACCAAGTGACTACCTACCACTTGCGCCAACTGAGCGATGAGTCGCCAACTATGGTGATTAGAACGGAGGAGAAGACCAATCTCTGTGCGTTGTTGTTGCTATTCGAAATGTTTTTTGTTTATTGTCATTCTGTCGGGTTTCTTCGAGTAAGAGAGGCTTATTTTTGGGAAGAATTCGTTGGCTGATACCCATGCCATGGTTTGTTAATTACTGAGTGGGGAAGCGAGGAGTAACAACGATTCTCGCTAGTTGGGCTTGACTCTGACAGTTTTTGTTGGGAAACAAGCACAAAAAGTTTCATTAAAATCGGTCCAAACTGTAGCTGACTTGTAACCCGAACGCAGCACCACCTACCGGCTCCTTGTGAACCCTACATCTCTTTTGCGTTGGTTCTTGACGTTTTTCTGAAAAATCCATACGGATTGGGTTTAATAGTTTTAACTTAGTACTGGAACAACCATTTTAAACTTTAAAATGTTATTATATTGTAAATAACTAAGTGTACTGTTAACCTAAAATTCAAAAGAGTAATTTTCAAAATCTGTATATACCTACTGCATTCATTTTACAAGCTATACACTTAACTTTATGCCCTAATTAATTAATTGAAGGCTTAAAACGACACGTAACGTAACGAATATGCGAATGAATGCATATTTTTTATGAACATTTGATATAAAAATCGGCCTGGCTCGTAAATGGAACAAGGTTTTTTTTAGTGTTTACCCAATAGTGAGCCCCCCCCCCCCCCCCCCCGGCTCATATTTGGATTTGCTTGTTTTTGATTCCCGATTGTGAGCCCCCACTATAGGCGTATTTTTTTGGGAAGTGAGTATAACAAAACCAAAAGTGAGTATAACCATTTTGCATGTAAAACCAAAAGTGAGTATAATAAAACAAAAAGTGAGTATACCAGTTTTGCATGTAAAGTAGTAAAAGTGAGCTAGCTATAGATTCCCAAAAAAATACGCCTTATATTTAAATAAATAAACAATTTTCGGAACTTTTAATATAAAAATAAGTACTATGGATTCTAATTGTTATTATAAACCTATATTCACCCTTATTCCGAGTGGCGTTTACGACGATTTATGAAACGCTAATTTGAATTTGGAATTACGAGTGGCGTTTTTGAGTCGTTGTACGCCATCACTGAACGGCATGTGGAACCTATTGGCGTACGACGAACGTCATATGAGAAACTTCAATGCCACAAAACGACAAGAAAAACGACGATTTCTGTCGTTAACAAATTAGTGAACGCCAAGTAATGAAAATCGACTGAAAATTGAACTTCTTGAATTGTTATTTTATTCAATTTAATTAGATTCTTTTCAAGGGTTATAAGTACCAAACCAGAAACAATTTAATGGAATTTAATTAATTGGCAAATGGATTTTAAGAGGAGTCTTAAATGCCTAGGCCCAGCCTAGACCACCATCAAGAAATGGAAAAGATTGGCAGAAAGTTGTTGTGAGCATCACTTTAAAACATTTTTTATAAATGTAGGCTGTGATCGTCTCGTCCTTAATTAAAATGTTTTCCTACACCATTCTGGTAGCTACCCTCAGACAAGAATCTCGCAGTCGCAGCAAATTATATCGCCTGCACAGACGGCGACCATGTAGGTACTTTCCACGAGCTTACCTTTTATTTCGTCCAATGAAGATTTCCTTACATTCTAATAAACATTATGGAATCCGAAAATGATTAAACTGAGAATTTTTTTCGAAAAAGATAAACAACAAAACACTGATACAACCAACAACAATTTATCTGTCAGAACTGATTAGCTCGTTTGGATCGCATGTGGAATGTGAACTACCTACCGACGACGTCGTACCCTGTCGTGGAAGTTAGGGAATAAGTCTTCCAAAATGAAACGCCTCCAATAACGACAAACGTCGTGAAAGTTATACGCCACTCGGAATAAGGGTGATTAGTTAATCGGCCCTAGCGAGGTATCCGTCGGAACGGAAAATTCTCCGCAACGCATACTCCGTCGGAGACTCAAATTACATTCGAGGTATCCGCTTTCGGAAAGAATAATTAAAATGCGACAACGCATTGATTTGATATGATGTTGTTTCGTGGTACATCGGGATTTTCCTATTTAGTGCTTGTTTTTTTGTTTTTTTTTTGCCCTGGAAACACACATTTAAGCAACAAATACAACCAATTACTTTGCTAAAATGTTTTTTCTTTATTGCTCTCATTTGTCAACACTTCACTGCAAATCGTAAACAAATTCCGCAACCAATTCCTGTCGGAGCATATCGGAAGAAAATTGGTATGAAGCTGTCAAAAATATCAGTAAAAACGCACTTCATCGCACTGAAATCGCTAGGGCCGAATATAAAATATAAACAAAATACTTTCCCACTTGCTTTATATAAAGTGTTTCTTAAAAAATCTGCCTATTTTACAACACACGGAAGATATGTCCGCATTTACCGAATTTTTTTAATAACTTAAGTGACACCATATAGGAAAATAACTAAAAGACTACAAGTAAAAAAGTAACGGAAGATTTTGATTAGAAAACATTTTCTTTTTAAATAACAGAATCTTAGCTTTAGAACGAAATACATCCAGGGGGCTCATTACTGCTAAGGGGGCTTAGTACTGGGGGTTTTACCCTATGTGTTCACTGTCATTTCAATTCGTTTGCCTCAAACACCGACTTAAAAACGAAATGTAAAATTAGTCGTTTACTATAAACGCATGACTGCTCACGTAAAGCTCTTTAAATTGAGTTTCTATTTTAGTGTTTTTTACCAAAAAGCCGAATTTCTTAGAGTAAGAGAAACTTTGTACGAAAAAGCCATTTAAAATATATTTTTCTGTTACAAAACTTACAAGACAAAACAAAATGATAATGCCATGGATTAGTAGAATAATTAATAGATACAAAATCTCATTGTGTAGATAAGGCACTTGCTTCTTGTAACGGCAACAGTGCATCAGTGAGTATCAAACTTTCTCAAACGCCCTTAATCAATTCGCGCGATATAACTGCTTAGGGAAGACTTCTTGCATATCAAACCAAGTAAAACAAAACTATTCAATTGAACACACTTGATAGTAACCATTACATTCCTTGCAGGCAATCGTTTTGACGGCCATATTCCGAAACGACATTTGCTCGTAATACGACAATAGTAGTGTAAATATCGTAGATATCGACTCTTCCAAGTTTTTCATCGTCAACGTAACCAAGTGTTCCTCACATTTCTGATATAAATCCCAAAGAGCCGTTTCATAATACAAAGTTGTACGTATAAATGATTCTATTTTGCGACGGAATTTATCGACTAAGACTTTCGCATTTTCCATAAGAAACACTGTGATTTTTCGACCCACATTGTTCAATAAATATAGAATACAATTTTGGAAGCTATCCCTATTTAAAATAAGCGGCTCAACCAATTGTATAATATTCTGACAAAAATACGTCAAATCAGAGAATGAAAATGTATTCGTGATCTGGCTGGCGTAGAGATTATCAGGCACTTCATTGGTTAGACGAATAATATCAATTTTTCCATTTGTTGCTCCTGATGCGTTTATTGTTCCCTTGATCATTTTGTTGAAAAGTTGTCTAGAAAAAAGAAAACGGTCAACACGCCATGGGTCGGTAATAGAATGTTGGTACATACCTTAGTCTACCTGTAAGTTCGGTTCTGTATGTGTAAACCCTTGCATTTTGAGAGTTAGAAACAATTGTCGAAGCCAAACGGAAATTATAAACCGAGTGGGTAAATATCACCAGAGAGGCCGCCATTTGAAGCCAATCTGTTTTGGTAATTCTTTCCTCATCGGAGAATTTCTGAAAATAATTTTCTCAGAAATGTTAAACACTTAAGCTCGAAACGAAACACAAGTACATATTACCAAAAGTATATCCAAAACCCCATTTGCGGCTCCTGTACCCGATATCAACATGGTAGTTATATTCATGCCATTAACGACTGTCTCGCGGATCTATAATATAAATAAGAAAAAAAAATTAAAAAAATGCATTACAGTGGCTATCCTATAAGTAATTACCAGTGAAACTTCTCTGCCAGCAAGTGCCACTTGTGCTAATGATCTATTTGCGACAGAGGAAGATACGGCTAGTATTCCAGAAGTAACACCCAGCCAGCAACCCCTGGCCTGTCGATCAGTGAGAGCGATACTCTGTTCGTGGTCGTTTCGGGTTTTTAACTGCCATCCTGATCGAATTGCTGAGTAAATTCCAGTTCCAATGCACATTCCACCTGCAACTGCCATTACTGGTGTAGCAACTGGCATAGCAAGCGCTGCTAAACTAACACCTGCAGCAGCGAATCCACCCAAGCCGGCAGCAATATCTGTTGTTGCCATTACCTTTCTCCCCAATTTACTTGCAGGCGTTTCCCAGGAGTCCATACTTAGCTGTTTATTGAAGCAAATACAAATGGAATGAAATAAGCAAATGCGTATACGAATTTGTTACCTTGTCATCCTCAAACGTGTAGACGCCATGCGATGGCGCAAATGCAATACCTTTCGGAAGCAGGTTATCTTCCATGAAAGACTTCCAATTCTTGTAAACACGACCATGTTCATCAATAAAAATCATGCAACACTTACTGCTGTCATCATTTTCTAAAAAAAATTAACGCCGTAAAATGTTAAAATAGTAAAGAAGACCTATGACTATGTAGAGTAGACGGCCTAACAGTACAGCTGACGGCACCGAATGGATATATGGGATAGGTAGCGATAGCCGAGCTGATACATGTTATGGCATATGTATACGCAAATTATACTCATGTTGGCGAATTTAACCTTGATGCGGATTGTCATAAGACGTTCACAAATCTGCTGAAGACTTTTGGCTTAAATTATTATCAAGTGTGACAAATACACATCCAAGTAAACGCTGTAATAGATTTTTATATAAATCACCGTAATACATATATGTCAATTTATCCGCTTTTTGTGCAGTCCATCCCATTGCACTTCCTGGATGGTAGAATCAGTAAAGAACTGATAATGATCTCCTTCACATACCCGGTAAAATACTAAGAATCTCGCTTATTTCGTGGAACAAGTCTAGCTGGAAAAATCTCTCAGCCCAAACGGTAAGAGCTACGGTTTTGCTTATTCTCAAATGCGAACTATGCTTTCCAGTTTTTTTTTTCCAATTTTCCATTTATTTCAAGAATTCAGTTTATTTTTTATCTGCTATTAGCGTAGCCCGTGCACACTTCGTAGTGCAAAATAGTTAAATAGATAAACAGTTTTTATTGTAATGCTCTGTGGTACGCAACATTTTTTTGTTTTTCCAGAAATCGTATTGCCTAGGTAATATTCTTGACTTTCAGGGCTATGCACTATTCATATCAACGTTACAAATTTTAGAAACTTTGGCTTCCAATTCCAAGACCGTCGAAGAAGCCCGCCCGGTTTTGCCCGTGCACAGGAATTGTATTATGTATTTAGGTCTTAGTAATAAATGCGAGAAATGAGAATAAATCGATTTGGAATTTTCTTTCTGCCTAAACCTGAAATACAGCAATACGAACAAAACAAAAAAAAGAATAATGAAAATCGGCCCAGCGGTTATCGAGATATAACGACATTGAGTTTCACCCCATAGAAGATGTTTTTTTTCTATAGCAGATATCAGATTTTGAATGTTTTTTGTATGGGCGGTGCCACGCCCCTTTGTCCAATTTTGACCAATCTTCAAAGGAGCACTCCAGGGACAATAACTAAGATTATTTGTAAGTTTGAGCTGAATCGATTTGGTGGTTTTCGAGATATACGATTTTGAATGTTTTTTTTTGTATGAACGGTGCCACGCCCCTTTGTCTACTTTTGACCAAACTTCAAAGAAATCGTAAATGGACCAACACCAAAGATGTGTGAAAGATTGGTTAAAATCGGTAAATGCGTTTAGGCGTGAATCGACGACAAACATTTTAAGGCTCAATTTTTATATATATATAATAAAAGATAAATCCGCAAGCAATAAATAAAATAAATAGGTGGCGCAACAGGCGGTAGACACCCTAGGCCTAGCTTCTCGCAACCATTCGTTTGTGTGAGTTTCTATTTTTGGGACCTACAATTTTATGCCGATTGCGAACGGCTGAATTGAGAAGCTTTTTCAGGACAGCCATACTCTCGGATGTTTGTCAGACGTTCGCGAGAGGTGGCACAGTAGAAAAAACCTTAAGATGTTATTTCTGTTTTTCCGGGGATCCAACCTGCGATTCCTCGCACAGTAGTCCAGCACACTAACCACTGCGCTACTACGCCCACCGCCAGCAATGCGTCACCCAAAAAGCTATGGCTTTTTAATGGACCGAATCGATTTTGGAAATATGTACATACTGTAGTGTGGATTGAAAAGTACTACTTATTGACCACAACGCCATCTAATGGAAAGTAGACGAAACTCAACGAATGGTGAATGGTCTAAAACGAAACTAGTACATTCTCGATTGTTCCGGTTGGAGTATAGAATATTCGAGAAGCTTTAGTGGGGAGTATAAAAAGGGTTGCGAAATCCGACGAGAGGACAGTTTATCTTTAAACCGTGTAAAGCAAAGTTCGAATAGTATCGGTAGTGATTTAAAATAAGTGGAAAAGATTGTAATAAGTGGAAAAGATTGAAATAAGCGGAAAAGTTGATTTTAAGTGATATTGTCTTGTAATAAAAGCGATTTATTAAAGTTTAGTAAACAGAATAGTGTTTTATCTTTTCGAATACCAGCCGAATGTAACATTGGTGTCAGAAGTGGGATAAAACGTATTCTGTGGGAAGTGTTCTGAAAAGAAAAACAGTGAACTAAATTGTGAATTGAAAGAAAATAAATAAAGTGAAGTGAATTTGAATTCTTACAAAGTGTAGTAAAGATTAAGAAAATAGAAAAAGAAGGAAAAAAAAAAAGTGAAAAAAAAAAAAAAAATAGTGAATTAGTAAAAATGGTTCGTACGTTGGCATTACTACAACTCAGCATACCTCAGTTGAAAACTGAGTTGGAAAAACGGAATCTCTCCACAGCTGGGGGAAAAAGTGACCTCATACTTCGTCTGCAGGAAGCTGTCGAAAGCGAGGGAGGAGATCCAAAATCCATGCTATTCGAAGTGACAGAAGAAAAAGAAGAACAAGTAAGTACAGGCGTTGATTTGGCCGCTATGATGACATTACTTCTTGCGAAGTTCGAAGAACAGAAGAATTCTATTCTGGAAGAACAGAAAAATTCTCTAAAAGAACAGAAGAATTCTCTAGAAGAACAGAAGAATTCCATTGTCTCTGCACAAAAAGATGCCGCCGATGAGTTGAAGAATGTTCTAGAAGTAAAATTCAACGTGATTGATAACAAATTAAACCAGCATGAGACACAACTTGAGAAGGTAGAAACAAAGTTTGACGATATCAATCAAACATTACAGAAGCATGAAACAAACTTCGAGAACTTAACAAAAGAGCATGAGACAAACTTCGAGAACTTGGCTAGGGAACTGGATAAAGTAAAGAAACAGAAAGCCGGAGAATATTCTGCTGATTGCCCTAGAAGGAAGGAGATGCAACCGCCTGTTTTCGATGGTCAAACATCATGGCCAATTTATAAGCGGCAGTTCGAAGCAGCTGCAATGACCAACAGCTGGGACGACGAGGAAAAGTCCATCGCACTAACGCTAGCACTACGAGGCACAGCTGCAGAGTTGCTTCAAACTATTTCTGAAGAAAAGCAACGCAACTACGACGCATTGGTGAAGGCTATCGAAATGCGCTTTGGTGATGACCACATGCAGCAAGTATACAGGGTGCAACTGCGCAGTAGAATCCAGAAGCGGGGAGAAACGCTCCAACAGTTGCAAGCGGATATCGAACGCCTGGCGCATTTGTCGTATCCCAATGCCGGCGAGGATCTCATCAACGAAATGGCTGTAGAGGCGTTTATCCAAGCCATAGAGGACCGACAACTGCAAATGGCTGTACGAATGGCTGGAAAGAAAACTCTCCCTGAGGCACTGGCATTTGCCTTAGTAATGAAAGCTGCTGACCAAGCATCACAAGGGTTTCAACGCGTGAGAGAAATTACAAGCGTCGAATGCTCGTGCCAAAGGGCAGACATCGTAGAACGAAACAGTGCTCGCAGGGGACTGATCCGCTGCTGGAATTGCAACAAGATAGGACATCTACAGCGACAGTGCAGAGCTCCACCCAGGCAGGCCAGTTGTTCGCACTGCAGTACTAGGCGTTATAATGAGGAGGCATCTGAGAGTCAACCGAATCAACTACGTGGTCTATCGAATCCAACGTGGAAGAGACAAACTCAAAGTTGTCCATGTGGATCGTCGTCATCGTTACATTGGGGAAAATGTTGGCGCATTTGTTCGGGACGAACAAGTTTAAGAGGGGGATATTGTAGTGTGGATTGAAAAGTACTACTTATTGACCACAACGCCATCTAATGGAAAGTAGACGAAACTCAACGAATGGTGAATGGTCTAAAACGAAACTAGTACATTCTCGATTGTTCCGGTTGGAGTATAGAATATTCGAGAAGCTTTAGTGGGGAGTATAAAAAGGGTTGCGAAATCCGACGAGAGGACAGTTTATCTTTAAACCGTGTAAAGCAAAGTTCGAATAGTATCGGTAGTGATTTAAAATAAGTGGAAAAGATTGTAATAAGTGGAAAAGATTGAAATAAGCGGAAAAGTTGATTTTAAGTGATATTGTCTTGTAATAAAAGTGATTTATTAAAGTTTAGTAAACAGAATAGTGTTTTATCTTTTCGAATACCAGCCGAATGTAACAATACAAAAATACCAATCCGCCATGAAAAGCGATCCGCCGAGCATTTGGGAATAAGCCCCCTGCTCAAAGCCCGAGTTATTGGCGACTTTGCACAAGGTATTTCTGTAGCAACATGTTTAATACTTACTCAGACATTTTCTGGTTCGTACAATCAAATGGACCGAAAAGTTGTTAGCGTCTCGAGCTTGTACAAAAGTTGTGCCCTCAGCTACTGTTACCAAAATAAACGTTGACAACAGATTTTTGTTTGTGTATTTTGCTATAAATAAATAAATATTAAACATTATTGATGTTATTATAAAGGAAATACATATAGCTGTAGCAACTTACTTTGTGCTATTGTACTTTTGTATACAGCCGCACGAATTTTTTCCTAAAGAAAAAGACAGATGTAGTGCCAATAAAAGACATTACTATTTAAAATTACATAATGTAAGCACCTAAAGTACACTAACTCAAATAAATATTTATTTTCATAAAAGGATTTTTTACGGGTAGGTATAAACTCAAAATGGTTCAGTTGATAAATTATTTTACATTAATATGACCTCCATTTGCATTTATTTTGAAATTTTGACAGTTTCTTTTTTTAAATTTGGCAAATGTCAAAACATTTCTATGGCCGTCGTGTCTCAAATATTAATACAAACGATTGTTCCAATAAATGTTTAAGATAAATGTGCATATAAATATTTAAGTTTAAGATATACCTATACTTAAATAGGCGCATTAATTACCATAGCTTTAAGTTTATCAAAACTCTGACAACCAGCATCTCGAAATAGTTCATTCAGCTTTTGTTTGAACAACGGAAATTGACGTGGAGTATATCTGAAATAAATAATATTATGTAGGTGTAGTAAAAACTAAGGTACATAATGCGATATACATATACATAATAGCTAAGTACATAGATGATAGATGCATGCAATAGAGGTATCCATGCATTTTATTGACTAAACAATTGTCATGTTTCTTCATGACTTGATTTGTTTTTGGAATATGTTTCTCGCTTCAAATTCGCCGCTCCTACGTCCTACCCCATGGCGTTTTTGTTTGGGTTTATTGTATTGGAACGGGAGCATTTATTTATTTATGGATAGTAAAATAAATGATAAATAAAAATAAATATCCAATAATTCAAAATTCCGAAGAGATTTTAAATCTCAATTCAAATGATAAGGGGTCAAGCTGATTTGTTGATAGTCTAACCATTTGCACAGTGGGAAAGCATACAAACGACTATTTGAGCAATACATTTTGTTATGGAGAGGTATATAATACATACATATAATTAATGTCATAACCCTACAGATAATAAAGTTTAAATACTATAAACAACACTGTTTGAATTATTGAGAAAACTGTTGAGCCCGTTGGCTAATGAAGTACCAACCAATAGCTGTATAAACTAAAGATCTGTGAGCACAGACAGTTTTCCGACATATAAGATCTAGATAGAGTTAGTTACCAGATTATTGCAAAAAGTATTAATTAATAGGTAGATGATATGCATAACCGATTGTTAAAGAAAATCACAAATGTTTAAAGTTTTACTTACGCGTCCCACAAAATTTGATTTTCAAATGCCAAATTGCTGGCAAATATTTCATGAACGTTTAGTGCTTTGTTTGCCATTTTACTCTAATATGTAGGTAGATATTACAAATTTACAAACAGAATCAATTTAAAACTTGCATATATATAATTCGATTTAACAACACGTAGTAAATGTACAAAATCCAACATAAATTAAAGCGACAGACAACTTTTTGGTTGCTGCACTGCATGCGCTGTAGCATGTAGCATTTGCTATTCTATTTGCTTGTGCTGCTTTCTGCACTTTTGTTATTTTGACAAAAAAAAATTGGTCAGGTTCAGCTGATTTCCGCTGACGTTTGAATGAACCAGCGTTGCCACTTGCCAATTTGTAAAGGGAAGAAAACGTAGTGGATGAAGCATGACAAATGAATTAAAACGTATTAGAATGAATCAAAGAAAATATACTACACATTTGGGAGATCGGAGATCGGTCGTCTTTTCGCGGTAATCGAAGATGATTTGTAATATATAAATATATGTATATGTGCAGAAATCAAAAATAAATGCTAGGTATATATGCATTTTTATCAATTTTTTTTTTAATTAATGAAATAATTATTAATTCACCCTTATTCCGAGTGGCGTTTACGACGATTTATGAAACGCTAATTTGAGAATTACTAGTGGCGATTTTGAGTCGTTGAACGCCATTTCTCATTGAACGGCATGTGGAACCTATTGGCGTACGACGAACGTCATGTGAGAAACTTCACTGCCATTCTGTAAAGGCGTTGGACGCCACAAAACGACAAGAAAAACGACGATTTCTGTCGTTAACAAATTAGTGAACGCCAAGTAATGAAAATCGACTGAAAATTGAACTTCTTGAATTGTTATTTTATTCAATTTAATTAGAAGTAAGTAAGTACCAAACCAGAAACAATTTAATGGAATTTAATTAATTGGCAAAGGGATTTTAAAAGGAGTCTTAAATGATGACCCAGCCTAGACCACCATCAAGAAATGGAAAAGATTGGCAGAAAGTTTTTGTGAGCATCACTTTAAAACATTTTTTATAAATGTTGGCTGTGATCGTCTCGTCCTTAATTAAAATGTTTTCCTACCCCATTCTGGGAGCTATCCTCAGTCAAGAATCTCGCAGTCGCCTGCACAGACGGCGACCATGTTGGTATTTTCCACGAGCTTACCTTTTATTTCGTCCAATGAAGATTTTCTTACATTCTAAAAAACTTTATGGAATCCGAAAATAATTAAACTGAGAATTTCTTTCGAAAAAGATAAAGAACAAAACACTGATACAACCAACAACAATTTATCTGTCAGCACAGATTAGCTCGTTTGGATCGTATGTGGAATGTGAACTACTTACCGACGACGTCGTACCCTGTCGTGGAAGTTAGGGAATAAGTCTTCCAAAATGAAACGCCTCCAATAACGACAAACGTCGTGAAAGTAAAACGCCACTCGGAATAAGGGTGATTAATACATACCTACCTATAGTTAGCATTAATTAATTTTCTTTTCTTTTAAGCATGCTGTTTAGTTTCCAATTTTTATAATTTTTTCATAAATAAAATCACTGAAGTGAAATAAATAGCAATAACATTTTGATAATATATTTTGACAAGTAGTAAAAGGGTTGAAATTTGAAATTCAAATTATTGCGTCATTGTTTACAATAGATATCGCTTCTAAAAAGGTGCGAGATTCCAGCTTATTTCACTTTGAACCACGAGAGCTAAGTTTTTATTCAGTAAAGGGCCCAACCCATAAAATCCGTCGCCGCAGTCCGAACTTGGAACAATTTGCAATGTATTAAATTCGAAAATATCCACAAAAATACCTGTTGCTGTCACCAACAACTGTTAACGGATGCGACGGACAGAAAAGTAGAAAGTAAACCCACTTTATTTGTCGCATCTGGCATCTGCGTTGTTTATGGGTCACCTTCCATAAGCTGATGCGTAAATATTCTATCAACCTGTCAGTCGAATACGTTGCCGCAACGGATGCGACGGATTCTAGGTGTTGGGCCCTAAAGTTAAAATTCTGTGTGAAATAAAAACAAATAAATCGACTTCTCTTGCATATATTACAATTCACTCAGTACCTACTCGAACACTTTGGTACTATGGTAGTACTTTTAATTTATAATTTTTATTGCTTAAAATTTTTTTGCTACCAACTTAATTTTATAGCTAATGCATGTACCTATTTACTGTTTCTCAATTCAATTTACCATTGATTTTTATTTGCAAATGGCCGCGTTCCTTTGACCGCTAGTCATCTAGCACATAACATCCCTGATGAAGGAACGCTGGTGCTAGAGATCTAGCGGCAGCGGCAAAGTGACATTAGAACCAATTTGAGTTCGTATTATTTTATCTTCATGAGAGTCAAAAATGTATTTTGTGCCATCATGCCGCATATTTATTATTACACTATAATTTAAATAATCAAATACAATGTATATTAATTCCATAGAAGTTGGAATTCCCATTTTACACCAAATTGGAAATATTTGACTTCTGCACTTTCACTTTTATTTTGACAGTTCGTAATTTTTTTTCAATCTAGCAGTTCATTTTGCGCTAGATTGAAAAATTTCCCAGAAAAGGATATTTCACAAAATGTGCTAGAGCTCTAGCGCAAATGGTGAAATGTCAGTTTTTTTTATATGGAGTTTGACATGTTGCTAGTCATCTAGCGGTCAATGGAACGCGGCCAATGTCTTGTCAATTGTTTGGCCATTTTTAAAGGTTTCTATAACTGCTTCAATTTAGTCTTCGATATACCATTCTTTATAAAACAATCTAATTGTGTCATCATCATCATCATCATTTTCAAATGGTCCGCTTGTCCATTAAGTGGGTCGCGGGTGTAGGTTGCTCAAGTGGACCCTCCATAGGTCTCGATCCTCCGCCATCGACTCCAAATCAATTGTGTACCACAGTAAAATCGGAGGTGTTAAGTAGAGTGTAGTTGTTGTGATTGCTGAATATTGTGCTTTACTTTACTTCGTTGAGATAGATGTTCAATAAAACACTCCTATAGTATGTACGTATATAATAGAAAAGTATAGAAGTACCGATTTCAATAAAGTACGTATTATTACTACCAGCACTGTGGATATCAGTTCGTTCCTTTTGGAGACGAAACGAAATCGGAATCACTTGTTTTTGCTGCTCATTTGTTGTTGTCATGTCATTCGTTATCGTTATCACCGAAAATTTTGTAAGCAGCGAGAATTTAAATTAGCTCGTTCTGTTTATGACGTTTGTGTGACTATGGCATTTTTTGTTTTATGAAGTGTGATTCCCCCGTTTATATAAATTTCCTAAACGGACTGAAAATTCCGGAAGGTCCAAGCTGGCCTGGCCCTGGCCACCTATTTGGCTATTTGGTTTGCGAACTCCGAGCTCTAAGGTTGATTTTGGTTGTTTTTTTTTTGCCGTGGGTTTGATTTTATCATACTAAAATTTCTGTTTAATTTTGTAAGTTTGATTTTTCACCAAGCAAAATATTGCTTAATAAGTAGTCGGTGGTAGTGCATTCGTTTAAGATACTGAAATGGTACATAAGCATAAGGCGCTTGAGTTTCACGAAGCTTTTGCAACAAATTTGGCTTACAAAAATGAAATTTTGTGGGATGCGTAAGTAAAATAACACTTGTATTGTATTATGTTCTTTAGCAATTACCTACCTACCTATTACAAATATACATGGAAATATTAAATTTGGGCATTTTTATAAAGTTATACATTTTGAAACCGGGGGAATACCTACCTACCGCCGCGATAGGTGTTGAAAATTACATTTATACTAGAAAGCATTATACAATATCTTTCGATACAGCAAAGTAAGGGTAGGGAGTAGGGACTGTGGGTTATGTTTATGTACCTACCTATTCAATATGCATCATCGCCCTACCTATCTGAATCAGCAACAAATTATGAAGTGCAAACAAAATGAGATGTTAAATGCGTGAATATTTGAATTCCCACCGGATTTTGAGTTTTTGGTATAGGTAGGTAGTTCCTTAATTTGGATTTGTTAACTTTTCAATCGAATTCCCTTCTGTTTTTAATTATAGGTATTCTTTGGTAATTTACTCGGTAGATATACAGTGAGCTGTGCACTTACTTTTGACGCTCACTTGTTGCACATAATGCAATGCTTTTTAGAGCAAAGTTTAAAAAAACTTCATCAATTACATTTGAAGGGAAAGAAAATGTGCTGCTCCCTATTTGTGCTTCTGGCTACATTATTGTCTAAAATGTTCATACACGTTATCATACAGGAACTTCTCTAAAATTGTTCAAAAGTATTCCGATGGTTATTTGGCTAGTAGGTCTACATTAGCCTACATTACATACAAGCCAAGGAAAATTACTTTTATTTTTTTAAAACTAAAATCGGAAGAAGAAAATATGTTTATATACCTACCTAATAGCTCGTCTACTAAATCAGAGCCATTTTTGTATATTTGGCAATAAATGCTTTTATATTTTGCTTTGTTTTCAGATACACTCCACAACAATTTCCATTATTCAGGAATAAGCTTAACGAATTGTTCCGTGATCCTCCACCAGAGAAATCAAAAAAAGGCGACGCTAAGCCCAAAGATGACGGCAGCGAAAAAAAAGATCATAATTCTGAATCTAACGATTCGGAAAAAAAGGATGATAATCCTGAATCTAACGATTCGGAAAAAAAGGATGATAATCCTGAACCAACGTGTTCTAAGGACACAGATCCAAAAGGTTCTGAGGCTGATAAAAATATCGAAATTAAACCTTTAAACAAAGCTATGGTAAATATCTTTTAATATTTTCTTTAAGTTTTATTTGTTTATGTAAAAAAGTTTTCATTCTAAATTTCATGAAATCTTATAAATTGTAAACTTATTCATTTTGTTAATATGTTAATTGTTTAACTAGTAGCATGTCTATACATCCCTGCCCAATCCGTATAAGGAAGGGAAATAAAGAAAAGATGCTTTTTTAAAATTATCAGCACAGTAAAAGTACATTATGCATCTACATTTGTTGTAAAAAAGTCTCACTTTCCATTCTTTTTTTTAAATGAAGAGGATGCTTTTGGCAATATAATACTAGATAATATTCCATATCAAATGCTTTGCATCACAGAATCATAGGCAAAAAAAAGTACCCAGGGAGGAGTGCCTTCTTCGCTCTTGAGGTATTTGTGCATTGACGGCCTGCGTTATACGTTAAGGGTTAATCAATTTAGGCTTCAATACAATTGGTTGCGCCGATGACTTGGTTATCATTAAGGCAAACGAAGTGACTTGAGAAAAATGTTGCTTAACGAGTTGAGCACTCAGACCAATATATTCATGAACAAAACCACTATCTCAACACTAATGAAAGAAAGCAAAGTTTCTCACCATTAAGAATGCGCCAACAATTTTTAAAGCAGTGGAAAATATTGAAAGGGATGTCAAAACTAGACATGGTTCGATTTAAGCTCCTTATTTTTTAATATCCTACCTACCTTACCTTCCCTGCATTTGAAACTCGCTAATAGTTGCCAATCAAGTTATTTACGAACTTTTTTAGGTGTGCACACAATGAGACAGATCTTTTATTTCTTTTTAAAAAATTTTTAAATCGAATAATTGAAACATTTTCTTTTTTTTTTTTTAGGAAAAAATTCGGGAAGCTGTTTACAAAAGCACAATATCACAAAGTAAGCCTCAATGAATACCCTTCAGAATTTTTGCCTTGTAATGATTTTGTATATGAATTTGTTTTTTACTGATTTTATTTACATCTAGCAAAATACACAAATAAAAATCTGTTGGCGAACTTTATTTTGGTAACAGTTGCTAAAGGCACAACATATCTACAAGCTAGGGATGCTACACTGTTTTCAGTGCATTTGGTTATACGCACGAGAAAATGCATTAGTAAGTACATATTGAACATATACATTATAGCATGTACATAGTATATTTAAGCCCGGTCCGTAATAGATTCATATTTTGTCATAGAATTTTTTTTATAATGTATTTAGTTAGTAATTCTCATCCAATTTGTTTGCTGCTTTAAATGTAAATTTGCGTTGAGATCATTTAGATTTTTGCAATGGGTCAACCTTACATTGGCCTTGTCGGCGGAAGCTTCTGCGGAAATTGTAGAATGAATACCTAGTCGATTTACATCGTTTCATGCAATGAGTTTGATGCAATTTCATGTTGTCGTTTGTCGTATACCGTATACGAATCATTTGTCCTGTCGATTCTTTTTCTTTGGCATATTGTGCAGTCGAATTGCTAATAAAATCTTGTTGCAAGCGTTTCAAGCGATACGCCACTATTGTATTCCACAAACGAGAACAGCAACAGAACTCATCCGACAAATATGTATTGCTCGCACAGTTGCATTTACTAAAACTAGTTCTATAGGGTTTTCACGCCAAATACATATTTTAGATAATTTCTGTTTGCATCGTATCCTTGTTTATTGTGTACAATTTTAATTTTGTTAAGCCCACCTAAAAATAATGTTTTTTGAATTCTTTAGAGGATGACGACAGCTCTACCTGCTGCATGGTTTTCATCGATGAGCATGGACGCGTTTATAATAATTGGAACCATTTCATGGAGACAAACTTATTGCCAGAGGGTGTGGCACTTGCACCGTCACTTGGAGTCTATAAATACGACAATGAAATGGTAACACCTAATGAACTCTTAGCAAACTGCATATAATACATATGTGTACGTTGCAGCTAATAATGGATTCCTGGGAAACTCCTGCTAGTGGATTAGGGGCTAAAATCGCAGGTAAAGCGGACGTTGTAGCAGGAGTGGGTGGACTTGCAGCTGGAGCTGTTATGCTATCAGCTTTAGCGGCACCAGTAATGCTACCAGCGGTGGCAGGTGCGGGTATCGTATGTGCTGCCTCTGGGGTATATTCATCAATTCGTTCAGGTTGGCAGCTTTATACACGAAGGGACCATGAACAAAGTATTAATGTAACTGACCAACAAGCTAGAAACTGTTGGTTGAGTGTTCTATCTGGAGCGGTTGCATTACCCGCAGCGGTAGCGACTCAAACACTTGCGAATGTGGCTCGTGCCGGCGAGGAAGTGTCTTTAGTAAGTGCAGTTTCGTTATTCATGTGCTTCGTCTGATTTTTGTACGCAATATTAATGTTTTTATTTTTATTTATAGATTCATAAAACTGTGGTGAATGGAATGAACATTTCAACAATGTTCTTATCGGGATCAGGAACAGTAAATGGGTTATTTGACTTGCTGATGGTGAGTCCTATCATATACAAAATTCCAAATGTACAAAATGTAGGTGTGTAATATGTAATTGAGTATATTCTTTTGTGACAAAATGTAAAGATTGAAAATTGTATAACCATACTCTAGATTGAGAATTGAAAGTAGATTCAATACATTTTGCGGAAAAACTCCGACTGTTGATCGTACTTCACTACTAACGAATTAAATTCTTGGGCTGAGAGTCAAGGCAATAAATTCGAGTAGTTTTTCTGTAAATAGACTCAGTGGTTGGGGTGTTGGTACTTCTAACTATAACTTTTCCCACTGCACCGCCTCTTCCGAACTTATTTACTCACCGATATCGTATAAGGAACGCCAGTATGCGAGAGGTACTTAATGTCGAGTAGCTACTTCTTTAAACAGAGGAGTTCATGGCTATGCGGACCTGTTGCGCCAACTATTTATTTATTTTTTACACACCTAAAATTAGCCATTCCTTCATTCCAATCAAATGACACCCTAATTTAAAGTAGTTATGTGTGAGCTTACTGGTCGATGGTTTCCGAATCAAAATAAAACTATTTTATTCTTCTCCCGACGTTTCGTTGATGTTTTTTCAACTTCTTCTGGGGATTTCGTCTTTTATTGGGCTGAAATTACATTGTCTTAACAATAGCCGTATTTTATTATGCCCGTGATCTGAACCAGATCAGAAATTAGCACTAATTCGCAACAACAACACGTGATCCAACTTTCTATCTGGATCATTTTTCATGATCCAAATAGATAGTATGAAAGTACACTTCTAGGCGAATAATTTTATTCGTGTATACAAATAAAGTGGCTTACAAAATATTGACAACTCAATAACCAATCAAACCACTCCGTTTCTCGCATAAAATTTGTAAGCCACTGTCAAATGTCAAAATGATCCTGGTTTGTTTTATTATGCTGATCTGATCCGGTTCAGATCATGGGCAAATAAAACACGGCTAATATTGAAGGCTAAATTAGTTTTAAAATAGTTCTTACTTTTTACATCATATAGATTGGTTTTAACCATTTTTTAAATGAACACAAATAAGATACATGTAACATAAACACTATACAAGCAAATAAATAAAATTATCAGACAAGAATCTTATAAACTAGTATCACAGGGATTTTATTACCACACTGTAGTTAGACTTTATATTGTCTTTGTCTTTCTTTCTTCTTTATTAATACTTTCATTATTTCTTCAGAAATATCAGGATGATGAGGAAATCACTACACTTGACTGCTTGCAAGTGGCTGCATCGTTGGCCATATTCACACACTCGGTTTATAATTTCCGTTTGGCTTCTACTATCATAACTCAAACCCAAGATGCAAGAGTAAATGCCTACCGCACAGAACTGAGCAACAGACAAAGGTATGTACAATAATCCAGCTTTCAAATAAGTTTCATATCAATTCTGATGATTTCAGAAAAATGTTTGACAAAATGTATAAAGAGACAACACGCACACAAGGAGCTGCTAAGGGGAAAATGGATCTCATCCGTTTAATAAATGAAGTTCCTGACAAACAATATCTCAACGATTTGCACAAGATCAATAAGGATCTCAACAAAAAAAATGTTCGTTTTTCAGCTGGCAAAGATGGTCACATTCTTTTAAATGATGACGTTGCAGTTAAATCCAGCATTTTACGGGACAGTGTTCAGCATGGTAAAGGCGAAAATGTACTAGGACAAGTCACAAAGCCAATTCCCCAATCTCATCAGACAATACCAAATGCCGAGACGGTTAACTTGCTGACCAGCCATGCTTTCTCCGAAAACAGTGCGGCTCTAATTACTTATTGTCAAGGCTTTGTTAAACTTACTGATATTATTTTGAATCACGACACTTTTCAGAATTGTATTCAAACTTTGATAACGAACGTAGGGCCTCTGATCACAGAATTTCTAATGAAAAAGGCTAAAGAGTTCTTAGATAAATTCCGAAGCTACGTGGAAAGTCTCATTAAAACGAAATTGTATTTAGAAAACGTTTTGTGGGATTTGTATAGGGAATGTGAAAAGGAATTAATTGATTTCAGTTTAAAAGCCCTGGAAGAAAAAATTACCATGATATTCATGAAGCTTTTGGAACTTTACAAGCAGAAGGCATTACGAAATGATTCTGCAGAAATTATAAAATGTGATGTCTGCAATGGTACCTATCAAATATGTTTGCTTGAATAGATGGCAAATAATTACGTCTTATCTGAAAACTACACAACAGATTAAAAAAAAAAACAATGACAAACTAAGTACCTTAAACTAGTAAAGAAATAGAAATAGAGCACACATGGGACTTTCTACCCATGACAATGACAGTCTAATAGAAAATAAAAACAAGCAGATGTGCCTTAGTATGGTGATATTTTACAGTTCTTTGTTACAAATGTATTGATAGTAAATACAATTTTTCGCTACTAATAAATAAATTTAAATTTATTTACAATAATAAAAAATGTGTTAATTTATAAAATTGTTTTTATGTTATACCAAGCTTTGGAATTCGCTTTTTGTGGATATATGTAGAAGACTAGAACTAGACACTACAACAATTTAAAGAACTAACAGCCTTATATTGGCCGTCTTTTCCGAGATTTAAGGAAATCAGCAGATTAAGGCCCCTATTGTGTGTCGATAGTAACTTTGATTGTCGATTGCGATTGATATTTTTTGTCGATTTGACAGTCGCTTGTAGTCGATTACAAATGTCTGGTAGATGCTTTCTCTTGGAAGTGAAAATTTTGAAATTTTGTGCGTACGAATAGCTAAAATCAATCGACATTCACCCTTATTCTACGTGTCGTTTATATTAAACGACAAATAGCGTTTTTTGAAATCGGTATTACATGTGGCGTTTTTCTAGGCGTTTTATGTCGTTTAACGACATATGGCGTTTAAGTAAAGTTCTACAAACGTCAACACAGTTTTTCGCATTCTGACTGTCGTTTTAGTTGCACAAAACGACTACTAAAACACCGATTATTGTCGATTACAAATTCTTAAACGACTAGGAGGCAAATTTAAGAAAAAACATGTTTTTCATGTGAGTTTTGGTAATTGTTTATATTTATACTGTGATTTCATAATTCTCTTATGATTAAGGGTGAAAATAACAAACCCGATCAAGTGAAATTCCAGCTTTTTGGTAAAACATAATTTATGCACAATTCCCTTCTTCTTCCGTGTAGGTAATGCATGGTTATCCATTGTGCGCATAATTATTTTCTTATAACGGTAAGTATTTCTGTTAGGGTTTTATTAAGGAAAACATTCTCTACACTCTTTTGGTAGCCACCTTCCCCAAGAAAACGCAATTTCGGAGCCAGTTTTAAAATGAAGGGTACTGACAAAGAACTCCCCGCGGCAGGAAGTTTATCCTTCACTTCATTTAACAAATAGACAAGGCTTCTTTGCTAAGTCTAAAGTACAAATATTTTGTATTTATATGTATGTACTTACTTTGAATCTTTTAAATCCAAAGGATCGGATTTTGACCTGATTCTTCTTCTTATATGTTTCAGCTCTCTTTTCGCACACTCATCTTCTTCGTGGCTTTGGCTTTCCAATGGTATGAACATTGCAATGATATTCATGTTTTTTAGTATATATGTTACCACAATTCGAAATACTTTTGATTTTTGTAGGTATTTCAAATAAAACACAAAACATATACTACGTTTACATGAGCGAATTGAGAGATCGAATTCAAACTGAATCGAAAGTCAATCACTGTTTTCGCTCTCACCGGATTGAAAAATTGAATTGAAATAGGATTGAGTTATACGGAATACGTGTATTGTATAGTTGTGTTAGTAGTTAGCAGCGTTTTTAACATTGCAATAGTTTCGTCATGTGTCCATACATTTCTTGTCGCCATTATCGCAATACATTTTTTTTTCACTCTGAATAAATCTAAAAGTATCCACCAGCCGAAACAAATCACAAGCAAATAAACAGAACGAAAAAAAAACACACACACACTCTCACATGATATAAACTCGATCCCTCAATCTACGTTTACATGAACATTTTCAATCCAATCACAGAAAATTTTGTGATCGGATTGACTCAATTCCGTTTCGATCCGATCAGTGTTTACATGGGATTCAATTCGAATTGAATCCGGATTGAATCCCTCATGTAAATGGGGTAATAAATACCTACCTACCTGTCAATTATCACTCAGTTGTTGGTGTGGAACTCATGTGGAATGTAAAGTAAATGAGAGTGGTGGCGTTCAGGGAATAGAATACCGATACTAAAACGACACTAATGCCCAAAACACACGTGCAGAATTCACTGCGCAGCAGGATTAGAATACACATGTTCTTATGTGGTGAAACAAATGTAAATTCTGCAGCCACCGCAGCACTGCAACATGTCTCTATTTCTAAATCCACTGCATAGCACGCAGTGAATTAAATTAAGTAGACTTGGCAGCATCGAATTTTTAAATTCAGCTACTGTTGCATACGAGGAAAAGAGAGTCGGGAATTATTTGTCGTCTTTGTTTCACTCACATATTTTTCGCCTCATTGACAGCAACCGCTGCAAATTGAATTCTGCACATGTGTTTCATCTGCAGTACTGCATGCAGTGAATCATTCAAAATGTCTGCACATGTGTTTTGGGCATAAAGCGACTCGACTCAAAAAACGCCAGGGTGATGTCGTGACGATCGCTGATCGACAATCACGATCGAATCGCTTTTGGAAATACAAAAATACCAATCCGCCATGAAAAGCGATCCGCCGCGCATTTGGGAATAAGCCCCCTGGAGTTCAAAGACTCTTCGGTCAAAAATTTGCTAACTCAATTTGAACTTTATCCAGCTTTGGGCGCATTGTCCTTTACTATATTTCAATTGATTGAAAACTAAATTTTGCTGCGCTAGTCCGATGAGCAAATTTTGTGTCACGCTCTTTTGATAAGATCCATCAGACAGTAGTAATCTGGGGAGTATGACCAATATTCGTGTATACATCATTTTTGGTTATATCAAATATCTCGAAAACTGACTTTTTCAGAATTTCGAATTGGTCTGTTATGACTCTGACTACCTTCAAATGGTCTTGGACCTTTTTAATTCTTATCAGGGATGGATTTTCTATCTTTCAAAGCAAATATTATTTGGTTATGTCAAAAAGTCAAAAAAACGATTTTTTTAACATTTTGAAACAGTCTGGCACAAGTCTTGCCGCGCTGAAAACGTCTTGGACCTACATATTTGCGATGAGATAATAATACTCTATACCATAAAACTAACATTGACTGGTTATATCAATTATCCCAGTTTTAGAAAAACATGGGTTTTCAACATAGTATTACTCACTAAAGCCACGAACATCAGCTGCAGGACTTTGGTTTATAGCATCAGCTTAATGCCCAAAACACATGTGCAGAAATTCTGAATGCTTCACTGCATGCAGTACTGCAGATGAAACACATGTGCAGAATTCAATTTGCAGCGGTTTCTGTCAATGAGGGGAAAAATATGTGAGTGAAACAAAGGCGACAAATAATTCCCGTCTCTTTTTTCCTCATATGCATCAGTAGCTGAATTTAAAAATTCGATGCTGCCAAGTCTACTTAATTTAATTCACTGCGTGCTATGCAGTGGATTTAGAAATAGAGACATGTTGCAGTGCTGCGGTGTCTGCAGAATTTACATTTGTTTCACCACATAAGAACATGTGTATTCTAATCCTGCTGCGCAGTGAATTCTGCACGTGTGTTTTGGGCATTAGACTACTACTCGTTTTGTGCAATTGAGTGGGGATCTGGCACTCATCAATTTTCTTTGCACGTTAAAATTTACTGCTAGGTTCCACATTTCACTTTCACTCGAAATTAAATCGGAAATGAATATTTGTGTTCTACATTTCACTGTATTCGAATTCGATTTTACAATTTTTTTAATTGAGACAAAGCGAAATTGTGATTTCGAAAAAATGTCGAAGTTTCCGAGTCGCTCGAAATGCAGAACACTGAAAACGAATTCACTCGATTTCACTCGATTTCTGGAACCTAGCTGTTAAAGTCGATTTTGTTTTTGTAGGTTCATCTGTGTCTTATTCTTTCCTGTAGGAAGACACGTAGTCGGAAGCGACATCACTCTTTACGTATTTTTTTTTAGAATCTGCGCACTCCTTAAGAGACCTCGGTTCCACCTGTTTGTTTGCCTTGTGGATATGAAGGCACTTTTGACAGATTGATGTTAATTTCGATTCGCAATCTCAGATTTTTATTTCAGATGTCAGATTTCGGCTGCCCAATCGAACAAAAAAATTGCTCCGAGCTGTTCTTTGTTGGTGTTGGTGGTGTAGCTGCCACAATTTGTTTACCTTTTTTTTGCTGTGAAGATTTTTTTCGTAGAGTGGTTGCAACTTGCAAGTTTTACATACATTTTTAAATAATTATAAAAGATATCTCATAATATATTCTTCGAATATAAGTTCACCACGTTTTCCACTAAATCACAAACGCGATGCTTTTTCTCCCTTACAAATAATAAATACTGCAACTGGAGAAATTGCTGGTATGAAAAAGATGGACCAGTATTATCCCAAGACGACGACGAGGACGATGAAGATGTGGCACATCATGAATATGAAAATAACATATCTATTATTTGTTCCATATTTATCCAAATTTTGGTTTAAATTATTTAATTTAATATGCTTTTTCACTAGTTCTAACTTTTTCGGCCAAAGACCATCCGTAAAACGTAAACAAACAAACGCCTAACGTCAAATCATTTGTAGGTGTATTGGTAAATCTCGAGCGACTCTGAGAAAAAATCTAGATTCGCAAAAGTGCTCTCGAATCTGAAAAAGATTGCTTTTTTTGGTACGAATCGAACGAAAAAAGTGATCTCGGGCAAGAATAAGTGATTTTTTCTGGCGAATCGAAATTAACATGAGAATGGCACACACATGCGAGTCTGGGTTACCACACAATTAAAAATAAAAAATACACCAAAACTAAAGTGACATAATCGCGTTCTCATTTTATTTACTTGGCGGGTAAATGTATACCCTCGTGTGTATTTGAAACTATGTCTGATCAGGAGTTTTTCTCATCTCTATTAAAACTTCATTGGATGAAAATATGACTTCTTACATGCAACGATTTTAATTGCGTTCGGGTAAATATTTTCAAAATCAGACGAGTTGATTTGTCTTAATCTATCCACCTATTTTAACTTTTTTCATCCCTAGTTCGCATGCGATGTACAAAAGCAGCACCTTTATTTTTTCTAAAATTTTCAAACGGATCGTTTATGTTGATTCCAACGCCCTGCGAAAGGAGTACATTAAAAATGAGTAACAATATACAACAAATAAAAATCGCCTATACCTTGTACATATCTCTGCGTTCTCGGACTTCGCCTCCCGATATGGGCGCCTCAATTCCTTGATTCTTTGTACCAAGACCCGCACCTGATCCGGCCCAACCCATTTTCATGAGCATTTGATGCCCCTTATTGGATTCCTCAATGAAATCATTTGTTTTACTATAATTTCCTCCACTATAATTAGAGCGGTTTCGTTATGAAATATTTTACGACAAGGGAATAAAATTGAAAGAAGACTTACAAGAAACTCGGCGGCGTTATTGACCTCTCCCTTTCTCGGCGAATGCTGGTTCGATCACGGGCCTCTCTGTCACGTGTCTCCTTATCACGAGCATCTCTATCGCGTGGCTCTCTATCGCGATTTTCACGCGATTCTCGTTCGCGATCACGATCGCGGTCCCTCTCTCTGTCTCGTTCTTTAAGAGGTGAGACTTTACGTGGCGATCGATTTCTTGAATTGTTCGCATATCGACCTCTAGGCTTTTCGTGGATTGTGGGTGAACGGGAACGTGATCTAGATCGGCGAGGCGATCGCGATCGTGATTTTGATTGTGGCGTCCTGCTTCTGCTTTTTGATCTGTAAAAAAATTATGTGTTTCATTGAATGTGTGAATAGAGCAGATGAAGGGTTGCTTCTTAATTTATCAATAAAATGTTCGATATATTGTTGAGGCTGATCAGATGACTTTCGTGTTGTCTTACTATATTTTCGAAGTTCTCCTTACATGCTTTCGCGTTGACGATAGTCACGTGCCTGAATGTAACCAATTTTCTATTCTCGTATAAAATCGCATGAATTTCTGCTTTAATTGCTTGAGTCTGGTTTTGAGGACCGGAGTCCTCACGCGTTCGATAGCTTATTAAAGGCGATTTCATTATTTTAGATAGTTCAGACATTCAGTATCGCTCCTATAATGTTAGCAAACACAGAACGTTAATGGTTTTGGACACACTACAGCTTTTTACATAATGGTCAATTAGTGTTCACCACGATGAGGTAGAGCAATTGATGACCTACTTGGTATTAATTTGCAACACCAAATTTTGAGCAGTCAAAAATTTCCCTTCGCCGTTTTTCATCAACTTGAATAAATCACAAGAAAAATAGAAAATTTACCTGTAGCATCGTTTGTTCGCTTGCTTCTTCGGTTTCAACATCTCCAACAGTATTGGGCTGGGTGATCGTGACGGTTGCCGTGTGCCATCCTTCAGTTCTTCTTCCTTTTGTTTTTTGGCGGCATTCTTCACCTTATAGTACTCGTACAGGCCAAGTTTTTCCCAGCCCTCACTGCAATTTAAAATAAAATTCAACATTGCCATGCAAAGATATATTAAACTAAAAACATACTTATCACGTGGACGATCATGACTTGGCGGCGCAATAAATGCAGCCAGGGCATTTGTTAGACGCTCACTTTGAGGAGTCGGCGCTGGAAGGCGTATCTCCTCGGGATCCAACGGCTTGTAACTATAGTCTTCCAAACGTATAAGAGAAACCATCAAGCCAGCTGGTAAATCGTAATATGGAGCAGTTGGTTTCGGATCTTCTTCCATCACTAGAGGCGTCATAGTCGCTTGAACTACACTGACCGTTTGTGGCTGGGTTGGAGCACCGCCCGGTGTCAAGAAGCCTGGAGGAGGTTTTGACAAGTCTGGGATTAAAAAGCTAGATATCACCGCCGCGTAATCATTGCTATCAGAATTCGTAACACTCATGCTAGAGAACGGATTCTGCCCGACTGATGGGAAATTGTTGTGATGTGCTGTTGAAGCAACAGTAGCGCTACTTCCGCTGGCAGTAACGCTTCCTAAGCCTGAGCTACTGTTGCTGCTTCCACCGCCACCGCTTGAATTACTATTAAACTGTGAAAAGGGATTCTGTTTATTGTGCACTGGCTGATTGCTGAATAAATTTCCAAAGAGTGGCTGATTATTGTGTTCAGGCCCCGTGGTGTTCATACTCTGCGGAGGATTCGTGTATGGAATCTGATCTGTTGGCATTTGAACCTTTTGTGCCATCAATGGTTGAGGCGATGGATTTCTTATCGACGACGTATTCATGAGCTCATTATTCTGCAGCATATTGTTGTTCACCGCTGCTGCGATTGCCGATGACTGCATCTGCTTGGGATCAATTAATTGCTGTATGATCGCTGCACTTGGTAATACTGCAGCAATTAGTTGCTGCTCAAGAGTCTGCTTCTGCTGTTCGAGAACACCGATCTGCTGTGTTGCATGCTGGATGAATATCTGATGTTGCTTTTGATATCTGAAAGAAAATGTGTTATATAAGCAATGCATGTGGCGTCGACAATGTGTTCATACCCATCTAAGGTGGCTTTGGTCGATTGGGCCAAGTTGCTCACAATATCGCGATGCATATTCATCAAGTTGGTTTTGTACTCATGCATTGACGAATCGGGTGATCCCAATTTTGATATAACACATGCGTCAAAGAACTTTGCTTTTGATTCCCATAACGAAAGCAACTTGGTTAGTTTGCTTTTTTGCTCGTTACTAGCAACTGTGAGCGGAGATTGAGAGAGAGGGAATTATTTTACAACCGCAGAGCCACTATATAACTATGTAGTTGGTACTTACTGAGTTCAGCACTGCAGAACATTGGTATCACAACATTCTCTAAGCTATTTTTCAGATCATTTGAGTTTTTCCTAACACTGAAATTGATGGAGGTGAAATGTGTTTAAATCGTGTGAGATCGTTTGATTTTTTTTTTTTTTTTGGGAGTGCGCTTCTGGCAGAATTGACTTTTTTTGTTTAATCAGATATAATACAGCAAGCATGTGATAATATTTTCAGGGAGCTTTGTAAAAACCGAGCACTTCAGCGACTGAATGCTGATACACCGAGCCGCAATGAAAATTAAGCGCGTCGGTCACCATCATAGGCGATCATCCGAATCACAGTTCCAACTGACCGGCTATATGGAGCAGAGCAAAAGTCCCAAATTGATATTCGCACTCTCTCCTCGAACACTGAGTGCGCCCTGACCATGTCAAACAAACTTATAAACTAAAGTCATAAATGACGGGATATAAGAAGTTTGGTGTCATCATCGGACAAGATATTTTGTTCTTGTTAATTTCTATATAATAAAAATTATTCAGTTCATGTTTTAAATGCAGAATAAATAGTTGTTCCTACATATTTTAGTGAAAAATTGAAGACAATCCGCTCGCACGTGGCTGGTAGTACTAAATTCTCGGTGTTCAAGAAGATGAATAGTAATCGAAAGTAATGCAATGCAAAGCAACTAATAAACAGTGGAGCACCTAATAGTAGGGGGTCGAGTTCTAAAAGATAACTCGTTCGAAAACTGTCAAGCCAGAAGTACACTCAAACAAATTACAAACAATAAAGTAACAAAACCATAATAAAATCAAATAAACTTACCAATGATGCAGTATATCATTTACTAAGTATATAAGATGTAACTTTTGTGTAAATGTTGCTCCATTTATTAATGCCCTAAAAATAAATTAACGAGAGAAATTGTTTGTTTGGGTTTTTGCTTTCACTTAGCCAAATGTTTTGTTTGCATTTCTCTACAGTATACATTTATTATGAATCGTAGTGTTTCGTATTGTTTTATTTTTTTTTTCGCTCCGCCGAACCACACACATTGATATCCATACAACAAAACATAGGCAAACCAAAAACGACGCACCGACGATAGCAATATTAACAACAGAAAAAAATATTTTTAAACAAAAGAAAGTGTTAATCTAAATTCAAAACTGATCGTGTACCAGAACAAATAATTGCAAATACTCTCGTCTCATTTTTTTAATCTACTCTCATAGACATCATAATTATCTTTTCATTTTTCTTTTGTCAGAGCGAGAGAGTCATCATTACCAATTACCAATTATTTGAAACATTTTCATAAGTAGGTTTTAAATTATATATAAAAAAAATAGAATATGGAAATTTTCAAATACAAAGAGTAAACCCTTATCTGACGCGTACTTCTTTAAAAGATATTGCAATACGACATTGTTTTTAGCGGTGTCGGATGAATGCTGTAAAATCCAGTTTTTGCCTAAAATTGCAATTACAAAAATTAACTTAATTTACAATCGATTCAATTAGGCAAAAAAAAAAGTTGTTTAATATTATTATGTATTATTATAAATATCGTTTGTATAATTTTGAGTTTAAAAATAAGAACAAATAAAAAATTGATTTTGTAGTGGACAAACTAAATGTTAGATGAATATGTTAAGGTTTTGCAGTTGTACTTGGAAAAGAAAAACATTTCAATGAGGTTAGAAATTGGTGAAGCATTTTCTTGGCATAAATAACTATTTAGAGGATTCACCCACATTCCCGTTGTCGTTTGTCGTATATGACAAGTGGTGTCGTGTCGTTGTAAAAACGATATTAGTTTTCTTTCTGTGTTCGCTGTCATTTCAAAAAAGTTACAAACAGATTCAAAAACGACGGGAATAATTATTTGATTGAAAGTTGAAAGATCTGTTTCTGGTTGCAATAAATTCGGGAAAGATGTTGTCGTGCCTCCCGCCCGGATAGCTACTTTCATAGCGAACTAATGAAGAAAGTAGTTTAACTGTAAGGTTCTACATTTCACTTTCACTCGAAATGAAATCGGAAATGCATTTTTTGTTCTACATTTCACTGTATTCGATTTCGATTTCAAAAATTTCGGCATTGAGACAAAGTGAAATTGCGATTTCGAAAAAATTTCGGAGTTTCCGAATCGCTCGAAATGCAGAACACTGAAAACGAATTCACTCGATTTGCAATTTCGATTTCACTCGATTTCTGGAACCTAGCTGTAAGTCTGTCCGATGTGGAATCCAAGCAGCTGGGTTTATTACGATTTTTACCAGGCCATAAAAAAGAAGCAAACGTTTCGATCACTAGTGCCGGCGAGCTTACAAGCAACACAAATATCTCGCAACGCTTCACACAAAAGCCCTAGCCGGGAGAAAAGCTGCTTATTACACCTTTGGACGAACGACACAAAACCACAAACTTTAAAAAAAGAAAATAATACGAGAAACGGGCGGTTATGTCGAAAGAAAGTTGTCACTCTAAGAATGAAGTTCAAACATTTTACCAAGGACAATCCAAAGCCACAGAGGCCCAACCGGCGCCGGCAAAGGCGAACAAGGGAATATTGTAGTAGAATCGCAATCGCGTTGAGTATTTAGAATTTATGTCTGTAGGCTCTTGGCTGTCTCTCCTGTCAGTCCTTCAGCACTGCCAATGATAAAAAAAGAAGAAGAACTTGACCGAAATGAAGTGAGCGTAGCCAAATCTAAACTTAGATCCAACAAAGTTGCAGAAGCTTGTAGGTCGTTATCAGTGCACTTTTAGGCCGGCTAAGAATGAATGGTTGTAGGCCTAGGGTTTTATATGAGCCTATTGCGTCAACTATTTTTCTTTGTTTAAATCTAAAAACGACAACATCAACCATAGAGCAGCGGAAATAAGATTCTTAAGATTTTGTTTGTTCAAATGTTCTACTTTAATAAATTATAAAAAAATGTCCACTACACTACACTAATATCTCTTATCTTAAGACTATATGTGATTGAGTTCCTATGGTTAGTCTATATTTACCTGCGGATATGCTGTCTTTGGTGCATGCATCGATAATTGGCTGTAGAACTCCATCAAAATCTGATAGCGATATATTATTTTCTTCAGCTTGCTCTTCCAAACTATTGTTTTGTGCGTCTTCAATAGCTTCGTCAATTTGTTTTTGTTGTTGCTGCATCAAAGCCTAAGTATTTTTCATAATTAAGGGTAGAAAAACATACATAAAAAAAACCGAAAGAGAAATAAATCCAAGGGTAATTACGTAGAAATAAAATAAGTTAACCTTAAACAAAAATTATAAATGTGTGTTGTTGTAAACAGAGACAAAAAATCCATGAGTGAAAAACGCAGCCGAACAGAGCATCTAGAAGATCGTATGCAGACGGAATGAGGTATGGTTTAAATTACCAAACAAGTTGGTTTTAGGGTCTGCTCGTTTACTGAATTGAATTATAGGAATATATTGTCCAACTTAAGTACAACATAGCGTTGCCCTCAACATCTAAAATACGTCCGTCAATTTTACATTACGATATGCAGAATGGCATCTTTGTTAATCTGTGCCTAAAATTCAAGTTAGCTATAATACTCTTTAGAAAGAGTATCAGCAAACGACCAGAAATGTTTGAACATTCAAATGCCTTTGAGAGATAACATTAGGTCTGTTTTTTTCCTCACCTATCTCAGTGAAGTAAAGTAAAGTAAGAAAATGTGCAAAAAAACAGTCCCCAACTGGTCCCCAACCACTTTTCTGAACAGTCGGTTTTACCCCTGAAAAGTAAACAGCTGCCATTGCTGTCAAAATGGCCATCAATGAAAAATTCAATTTCAAAATCAAATTCCTTCTAGAAAACTGAATAATTAACCTTTTAGCGCAAAAAAATAATGATTATCAATTTCTACAGAATATTTACTTTTTCTGCTTACTTTTTTTCTCTTGTATGGTCAAAATAAAATCACGAATTATTGCCAAAGAAAAAAAAGCAGAAACACACGCGGGTGTGTTTGTTAGGTGAGTCCAAAAGTGTATTCACGCAAATTCTGAGATTCGATCGTATTGAGTATTCCTCGAATTTAAAACTTTCACTCTAATGAAGTTCTTACAATCTAAATTTTGGGGGAAAGAAGTTCATTACCAAATGATTTCATTAATTGTATGATTTTTATTTCGAAATCGGCTGTATAAATATTTTAACTGTCAGACTGCCAGTTGGTTTTGACTTTAATTTTAGAAAAGATGGCCTTAAATATATATTCTTGGAGGAAGAAACAATCAAATTGAACAGAAAAATGCAATAAAAATTAAATAAATGAGCATTTTAAATTGGTTTGTTCATTTTGATTGCGACATGCGATTATTTACATTTAAAATTTTTTGTCCATAAGACGAATTAATGTTCTTCCAATTTTATATGTTTCATGTAAATTTTACTGTAAACATTTTTTAAATAAAGATTTAGACCACAAATTTTCAGTCGAAAAAACACATAACATTTAACTGAATGCAATCGAAAATGAGAATGTGCAGAGAAATTAACAAAAGGAATCTCCATCGAAATAAAAAGTTCGAAAGTCAGATGGCTGAAATCGAATGATTTTCCTTTAAAAAAAGAGTATGTAAATAATTCCTTCATTACATATCTACTTCAGTTAAAAAATCAACAGGGAATACAAAATGGGAGGATGTGCTATTACAAAAAATGTATCCCATAATGACATAACATCAAAGATAACACACTAATTTTCAATTATTATAAGCCTAGGTGTATATAATATATAACTATATATTTTGCTAACAAAGTTCAACTTAAATAAAAACAGAAAACATTTAGTATTTTATTAATTTCCGTAATATTCAGTTGCTATTTTCAAATTTGTTTAAAATAGGTATATGCACTTTATGCATTTTACACCCACCACAGCCGACACATATTATGTATCATAAATGGAGGCACTCCGTGAACACATCCAAATGGCAACATCAAATGTGTTCTTCTGGTGTTCAGAATTGAAGAATGCTCCAAAGTTGGTCTTGCTGGAAATGAATAGCTTGTGTGAATCTCAGTGGTGTCAAATTGGGTGCAGTTGTTGTAATTGCGTGCCGAAAATCCTACTTTACTTTACTTCACTGAGATCAATGAGGAAAAAAACAGACCTATTATTACAGCAAAATACAGCAACAAATATATATATTAGAGTAATAAAATGACTGCGACGGAGATGAAAAGGTCAATGATGCCAGCAGGATCAACGAAACATGATTGTATCTATCAAATTCACTGGCAAAATTTTCTAATTAAAAATTATATAGGCTTTAAACAGACAGAGTCAGTTAATTTTGAAACGTGCAAGAGCGGCTAAAGGAGAAGAGTATTTTTAAATGAAGACAAATATACTAGAGGTAAGAAAAAGAAAACGTTTTCACAGCAAAGGGAAAATAAAAACTTGTAATACATTAATAACGAGCGAATAACTAAGAAAAAGTATTACATAGTACGCTTGTCTTCGACATAGCTACAAACAATGAAGAGATCTCGAAATCACAGACAATCAGCCCTATCGCAGAATCCATTCGTAAGAAATCCCCGAATGAAAGCTGCGATACAATCTACGAAGAATTTACTTCACAAAATCCGAATGGAATCGACAGAAGCATTGCCTCATTAACCGCTCTCGAAATCATTTTCGAAATCAGTTGTTTTGTGTCAAACATCGGTCATGTGTGAAAATTATTGAAATTTGTGCGTAAACTTTCAAATAATTAAATAATTCTTCTTTTTTAACAACAAATTAAAAATATTAATTGTTTAAAAATGGATTCAATTGCCTTCGCAATAATTGCACAGAAACCTCCAGACGAAAGCGAAATCTGAAAATTCAGAGAAAAATATTTCGCGAATCTTTTCTCCTGTGATCTCTTTGACTTAGATGAGCCAACGTACGAATATAGTGAATCAATTCGTTTTATGTTTTAAAAAGAATAATAAACTTATAGGTTTCAAAGAAATTTTCGACTCAGTAAACCGGTATTTAAATAGATGTTAGAGGAACTGAAACATGAGTTTGTCCCGGGTGTGCTCTTGTGTTCAATAACTTCGATATGTGCCTTATTTTAGTTGTGTTTGCCCAAAAAAGCAACAAATATTATTAAGGACCAACAAAAATGGTAAATACTTATTTTATTTTATAAAAAACACAACCTATTGCTGTGCAACATCGTTTTTCCTAACGTCCCCGACACAAATTACTTGTAGAAAAAGAGGTCAAATTTCCGTTTCATTCGGATTCAGATATACCTTCATTTCGAAATTCGTACCAGACTTTCCACTGATGCATTTTTCGGGATTCGTAGCGTATTTTCGATTACAATGGAATTCATGATAGGGCTGAATAATGAAGTGATAAAAGGAAATAAAATCTAGAACCAGTCAAACCAAAAAAAAAACTGCAAAGGGAGTGACTGTGTTGATTGAAGTTGAGCTCTCACTAGCAATTGAGAAGTGCGAGCGAAACTTCATGAATCACACTCTGTTCGGGTTCGCTCCAATTTCGGGTCATGGGTTACTTGAACAATGAGCCTTACTAATGATTTTTAACTTTTATCAGAAATATTTTGTATTTCACAAGATTATTTTATACGCAAACTAGCAACACTTTTTTGGATACTTCCAAGCACTGATGTACGTGAATACGCTAAAAGGATCCTACTATCTAAGCCTAAGGTATTCAGCTCAGTTCTGCTGTATGCTGCCCCGGTTCGGGTGGATGCACTTGCGACGAATGAAAGAAGGAAAAAACTATCGTCCGTATACAAACGCAGATACGAATATGCATTCTTTCATTCCAATGCATACGATTCACAGAATATACCAAATTCTCAAAGGACAATTGAAGTGGAGTAGTCAACAACAAAAAGTGGTCTAGCGACAAAACATATTTGGCTTAAGCTGAATTTGAAACTCTCTAAGAAATTGATTTCTCTCAACAGATTGCATATCTGCATCACAATAGGTGTCATTTCTGGACACTGCCTGATAGAAATGCATACCGTAAGGCATCACCTTCTTTGTTCCTGCCCAGTTCTCTCCCGTAGAAGGGGGGCCCTTACATTACAACGACTTGGGTTATCTGACAAGCACAGACATCAGAAGCCTCTTATGCTTTATAATGAGCTCAAATGGTTCAACTAGTAGCGAGATCTTATATGATCCGTTTTTTCGTGGTATCACAATGGACCTATGCTGGTCTAAGTGTGTTAGCGTTTTAACCAACCATGGGCACCACAAGCAGCAGAAGCATCAGAAATAAATGATACAATACAAGATGCAGCACGAACTGCTAACCAGACCAGAAAAGTAATACCTAACGACAATCCAGAGAGTGGTGGTTGAAGGAATCGTGCATGTTGGTAGCATGGTAACGAAGTTGGTACCCCATCTTTAGAGATTATCACATCAATTTGCACAACATCAACATCACATCAATGGCGCAGGTTTGATGAATTATAAGCAATACTCAGCCTCTGGACTACGCAATGAAATGATTTTTTTAAAAGAAATATGGAAATTGTTTTTATACATATCAATTTTTAATAAATTCCCTGAAAAATGCAGGTTACAGTCAAAAACGCATACATATTCTTCTCGAGATTAGCGAAAAGCAAAACACATGCATTTTAGGGACCTTTTTTGTTATACAATTTAGTAATAGTGAAGTAAAGTTTGGCAGTAGTTATTAAAATCTAGCCTGAATTAACGATTTATTATTACCGTGCAATAATCTTAATCCAACAACACAATAGCTCATAACATTGAAAGGCCAATTTCGGCCGGAATTAAGCAGATGGGTGATCGTTTTCGTTCATTTAAATTAAGCCACCTCAGGATGCTCGACTTTCAGTAGTAGCAATTATTAATTATACCTATAATATTAATATATTATTATTAATTATATTATATTAACTGAAAATGTGCAAAGAAAACTAGAAACGCTAGTACACAAGTAATCAGGATATTGAGTTAACAAAGCTAATGACACCTTTGCTAGGACAGGGTACGAACAAATCAGACCTTCTTTGTTGCGGCGCACAAGTGAGAAGATCGCCAAAACTGAGGAATTAATTTAACGATGTAAGGAATAGGTAGCGGTGTATTCAGAACATTACAAAACTCAAGTTTCAAAACTAGAAGAAAACCCCCGATGACCTCTACAAGCTCCATATAAAATAAAAGGAGTCCCTTTCGACTCCATTCATAGTTACTTTGAAACCCTAGACTTAATACAATATTACAAAGAGCAACGTTAAGAATTGGAACATGTTCCATACATGAATATAGTTAAGTTTTCCCCCTATTTAGAATGTAAATGCATACCGAGTGCTGGGCAGATAAATTTTGCTCCGACTGATGAATCTGCTTGCGTAAGTTGTTTTGTTGCATATTGATAGCCTCGATTTGTGATGTTATCGTCATCGAGTTAGTGTTGTTTGCCTGATTGCCACCGTGTCCATTTCCCCATAAGCTAGTAGTGTTGGGTTGATTTATATTTATCGATTGTTGTTGTGGATAGCTGGCACTACTTGCCCCAACGCCGCCCATTTGTTGTTGTCCGATCTGTGGCATATTTGGGTTATCATGAAAACTAAGATGTTGTTGCGATGATTGTGCTATGCTTTGATTATCATGGAAGTTATGCTGCTGTTGCTGCGCCTGTCCCCCCTGATGGTAATGATGGTTTCCCTGTGAGAGTGAGCCTTGTTGTTTCAAAACTGCAAATAAACTCATTCATTAATACTTAGATAAGAATATGATTCTGATTTTGTGTGCGTCTGGGACGGCAAACTACTGCCAGATCCAGTTAAATGATGGTAACAAAACTCAGATCATGAACTGAAACATCTTACAGGCTTGTTCTGCTGCCACTCGCCATTCGTAGTAACTGCAATATTCCCCGCCATATAAGAAATCAAATTTGGGATTGCCTTGCTGTTTTTGTTTAGTTATTTGTTCAAATTCAGGTCCATTTCTTGCGACAAATTCCGCAAGTTTATCAATTATATTCCGAAGGCTAGCATCTGTAAAAATGAACAATAAGATGTGTGAACTTTATTAGATACGTTTAAAAGGTGGGGAAAACTTACCTCTCGGTGCAGGTGGTCCATCCATGTTTCGTGAATGCACGAGTGTTATAATTTATAATTTGTTTGCTCTTGGAAAATAAATTTTAGTGAACTTTTTGCGCAAATTTCTACTTGTCAACTCTCAAATTAACGCCATTTTTAATATATATATTTTTTTTAATTCTCAAACCGGTGGTAGAGAGCGAAGTGCGACCCGGTTTATGTATAAAATGTTTGTAGGGTGGTCTTGCAGTATAAGTACTGATTAAAAAAAAAAGTTGAAACTCATATTTATAGGCGTATTTTTTTGGGAATCTATAGCTAGCTCACTTTTACTTTTACAGGCAAAACTGTTATACTCACTTTTGGTTTTGTTATACACACTTTTGGTTTTACATGCAAAATTGTTAGGTATATTCAGTTTTGGTTTTGTTATACTCACTTCCCAAAAAAATACGCCTTATAACGATTGTACGTAATAGGCGTATTTTTTTGGGAATCTATAGCTAGCTCACTTTTACTTTTACATGCAAAACTGGTATACTCATTTTTGGTTTTGGTATACTCACTTTTGGTTTTACATGCAAAACTGTTATACTCACTTTTGTTTTTGTTATACTCACTTCCCAAAAAAATACGCCTAATGTCAAATTTCATATAAAATGACTATTTTTTATGTTTATCACTTCTTTTAATTAACAATTGATTTGGAATGTTATGTGCAATTGATTTGATTTGATTTGTAAAAACAAATTCTATCATAAAGCCGAAGCGGACGACCGTTTCCGACCGACCGATTTGTATCGAAAATTCGAAAGCGCAAATGGTTCGGAAAAGGATTATTTGTCGAAATTATTATTTAAAATTCGATACGATATTTTGATTAAGTTATATAGGTACTTATTTGTGGTAGATGATGTACCAACATTTAATCATGCATAATGATCGAAAGTTGGTCTTACAGTTGTTCATTCGGTAACAGTTCCGACCGATTTTAAGATCTATAGCAGATGTGGACTATAAAGTTATTTCTGTCTAAAGCCCAGTATCCTGCTCGCGCTAAATTTTAGCGACCGCACTTCTCTCCACAGCACAGATAAATGCTCGCTAAATTCGTTGTCCAGGATATAGATGGGACACGCACCCATATGTGATTGCCACATGTATTTTGATTTTTGTTATTTTTTAACTTTTTTCCTACTCACTTACATCGATTTATCAAGTATTCCACGAAATAGTCAATTCAAAATTTGTTTTGTTTCGGAAATGTCAAAATTTATCGCCGATTTAATGTACCAGACAATTCTTGGACGAGTATAACAAAATTGTGCCTAGTACGTATAACACACAATATTGTTATACTTGACTGACAATTAGTGTGTCCCATCAATAGGCGTATTTTTTTGGGAAGTGAGTAGGTATAACAAAACCAAATGTGAGTATAGGTACCAGTTTTGCATGTAAAACCAAAAGTGAGTATAACAAAACCAAAAGTGAGTATACCAGTTTTGCATGTAAAAGTAAAAGTGAGCTAGCTATAGATTCCCAAAAAAATACGCCTTATATGAAAATAAGAATTTAGCGTGCGGAACAGGATACTGCTTTGCTAAACTGCCTCGCTAAATTTTATCTCTGTAGACATTTTTGTATGGGAGATAAAATTTAGCGCGAGCAGGATACTAGGCTTAAACTTCAACTCACAAACTATTTATGCTCTACTCGGAAGAAAATGGTAGCTTCTTTTGTTTGGCAAAATAAATGATTTCAAACATGGGAGCCATGTGTGGCCCAACGCCCAACACTTTGTTGAAAAGAATGCACGTACATAGATGTTCACCTCTTACGTCTTTGAACAGACCAATTTGAATGGTATAAAAATGTGTTCTCACCTTTATTGACTATTTGGTAAACGCCAACAACAATACAAGAACAAGAATAACATGAAGGCGAATGACAACTATTAAAAAAAATTAATTCCTACTCCAGCTCTGGAGTATTTGTTAAAAAAGTACTGGAAGTTCTTATCAATTTGAAGCTCATTACCACATCACGTTTCAAGTACGATCCCTCTATATACGAATAATGAAGTCATAAGTAGTGCGCCGACTTTGGGCTTAAGATGAATCCAAGCAACAAAACCGAAACAATTGTTATCAATGGAAGCAGTGAAAAAAGGTACACGAGTAAAAATGCCGGGTCCGCAGAGGAACTTAAAATTCTCTGCTTTACATTGACACACTACAACAAAACAAGTCAGTTTTTGCTTTGCTGTCTTGGGGTCTTTGTCCTTTACCTTCTCTATGGCTATATGCAAGAGCTTATATTCACCCTCGAAGGATTCAAGCCGTTCGGTTGGTTCTTAACTTTAATACAGTTTTTCTATTACATCCTGTTTGGCCTTTTTGAGCGTAAAATAGAAAATAAAAGTGCAAAGCGATGCATCCCAATGAAGACTTATGTAATTTTGGCTGCACTCACTTTGGGTACAATGGGTTTGTCGAACTCTAGCCTCGGTTATTTAAACTATCCAACACAAGTGATCTTCAAGTGTTGCAAGCTTATTCCTGTGCTAATCGGAAGTATTCTAATACAAGGCAAAAAGTATGGTCCGCTGGACTTTTTCGCTGCCATAGCCATGTGTTTTGGTTTAACGCTGTTTACATTGGCCGATTCCCAGGTGTCACCGAATTTCAATACATTCGGTGTGATGATGATCTCCATGGCGCTGCTCTGTGACGCAGTCATCGGCAACGTGCAGGAGAAAGCGATGCGGGAACATAAAGCCTCCAGTAGTGAGGTTGTGCTTTACTCTTACGGACTAGGATTTTTTTACTTGTTCGTGATTATGGTGATAAGTGGGAATTTAATGCCGGGATTAGAATTCTGCTTGGAGGTAAGGTTTCAAAAGGTTTAATCATATTTGCCTCACTAACACCAACTATCTTTGCAGTTTCCCACAGAAACGTTTGGCTATGCTTTTCTATTTAGTTTGTCGGGATACCTGGGAATTCAGTTCGTTTTAGCGCTGGTGAGATCCAGCGGCGCGCCCATTGCTGCAACAGTGACAACGGCCAGAAAGGCGGTCACTATCGCAATTTCATTTGTGTTCTTCAGTAAACCATTTACTATGCAGTAAGTTTGCGACAGTTTTAAAAAAGCGGAAGTGTGTCGGATTGTATGTATGTTTTTTTTTTTTTTCTATTTTTAGATATCTTTGGTCAGGGCTGATAGTGGTTTTGGGAATTTACATTAATGTGTATAGCAAGAACCATAAGCTGACATTCCGTGATTTACATGTTAAGTGCAAGAATCTTTTACATGTGCTGGGAAGATCCTCGAATAGGCGGTTCCTGATGGAAGTGTAATTTTATTTGTGGAAACGTTGACCCGCTTAGCTGAATAGATTTAATAAAATATGTGTATTACTACTGAAGATACTTTTTCATGTTATCCTCCAAAATCATTGGTCCTAGTAATCCTGTTTTACAATACAAAGCAGCCATTGGTAGTTCTAAACCCTATATAGATTTATGTGAACAACTCGTAACTAAACAAACAAAAAATACTACCTCGTTTTTTCTATAACGTTTTATTAACTATCCCCTTAGCTACGCCTCAATATTATAGGCACTGTTGTGCGCCTTTGCATTCACTTTGCTCAGAATGGCAGTAAGTCCACGACCTGGTCCACATTCAAAGGTCCGGGGAAATTCTATCCCTTGTTTCCGCTCATATACCATATGCAAAACTTGTTCCCATTTGACAGGCTTTACGATCTGAAATGGGAATTTAGGCATTAACACATCGTTAAAAAAAAAAATTGGACAAACCTGAGACGGCAATTGCTTTAGTACATGATTTGCATTCCTATATTTTCGTCCATCAACGTTTGAGTACACCTTTATGAGGGGATCACTCAGTTCGATTGTCTTTAATGCTTTGGCAAACGGATGCACTGCTGATTCCATAAGCGGTGTATGAAATGCGCCACTGACTGCTATTCGCTTCATCCTACGTATTTTAAATATCTTTGCATTAGTTTCTAAGTACTCGAGTGCTTCGATATGCCCCGCAATTACTTTGCAGTGCGGATAGAGGTAGTTTGCAACGCCGCATGTTGGATTCTCGATACCCTTCTCAAGACACCATTGCTTCGCTTGGTTACATGCTTCAGTTATTTCTGAATCTGGACCAAATACTACCATACTCATGCCACTTTTAACTTGATCGCAGGCAGCTTGCATGGCAGTAGCGCGCACTTGCACCAGTTTTAAAGCCTTATCAAATGGAATAACACCAGCAAATACTAATGAAGTTATCTCCCCTAAACTAAACCCAGCTGTACCCATACAATTATCTATGGCCCTTGGCCTTTCTTCACGTAGCTGTTCCAAAGCGGCGAGTGATGTAATCATAACTGCAGGCTGTGCGTACTCGGTCATGTCGAGCTTTTCTTTGGGACCTTCAAGGCAAATCTTGAGGATGTCGTATTTAAGAACATGATTGGCTAATTCGAATATGGAACGTGCCTCTGGGAAACGCAAAAGCGATTTACCCATGCCAACATATTGTGCTCCTTGTCCTGGAAAGAGGATTATCGCGGCATCTTTCGGCTCCAGTCTCTGCCTGTGTGTGGTTTCGGTGTGGTTTTTACAAGTTAGTATAAAATGTCGACTTTTCGGGAAGTTCCCATTACATTTGGCACTTAAAAACGGTATAACTTTGTTTGCTAACATTTTTAATTATTTATTTAAAGTTTAAACAAAAACACAAACGTTTTGTCCAATTAAATGTAAATTAACAAAAATAGTCGAATCTGTCAAACTTGTTTGAGGTTAGCTGTGCCAGCACTGCCATAATTAAAAATTTTAAGTGGTACTCTTATGCAAAAAAAAATTACTACCTACCTACATAAGGCGTATTTTTTTGGGAATCTATAGCTAGCTCACTTTTACTTTTACATGCAAAACTGGTATACTCACTTTTGGTTTTGTTATACTCACTTTTGGTTTTACATGCAAAACGGTTATACTCACTTTTGGTTTTGTTATACTCACTTCCCAAAAAAATACGCCTGAGGTAGGTACATAAATAGGGGTATTCATGCAACGTCGTAAACTCGTCGTAAACGTCGTAAGTTTACGACGTGGTAAATGAACTGTCAAAATTTGTATGGAAAATCATTTACGACGAGGTGGTAAACTTGCTACGCGAATTTGTGGAAAACCGAGATGTTAAACTTACGACGAGGTTATTGTGACATTTGACACTTGAAATAAAGGCGCGAAATCAGAAAAAAATACTTTGCATGCATTTATAATACTTTTGATGCATTTATAAATAGAAATTGCAAATTTTACTATTCCAAGTGTAGGATAATTAGTTAGTCCATCAAATTGTATTAAGAAAACAAGTTTTAAAAGAGATTATATAGCGAAATTTCCAATTCCAAACAAAGGGAGTTTTCGTTCGCGGCAAAAAGATTGGAATTGTAAATTTCGTTATTTAAACCCTTTTAAAACTTGTTTTCTTAATACAATTTGATGGACTAAATAATTATTCTACACTTGGAATAGTAAAATGTGCAATTTTCTCTTTATAATTGTATCAAAAGTGGTTTGTTCTCATTTTATCAATTCGTTCGTTCTCTCCCATGTGAAAAAGCTGATTGGTTTACCACCATTTACCACAAACAGCAAATTGGGGCGTTCATGAAACGTTTATCGTAAACTTACCATTTTACGCAAATGGTAAACTTACGACGTTGCATGAATACCCTTAATATCTACTACCTTTTTGATAATCAGCTAGGGGCTTACCAATATGAATCAACCACCAATTTCGAAACTAATTTTAATTTCGACTTTTAATTTTACCCTACCACTACCACAATCGAAACGGTTAACTACTACTCTAGATATATTCTAGTACAATTGAAGTCAAATCTTCTATTACTACGTTTACATGAGCGAATTGAGAGATCGAATTCAAACTGAATCGAAAGTCAATCACTGTTTTCGCTCTCACCGGATTGAAAAATTGAATTGAAATAGGATTGAGTTATACGGAATACGTGTATTGTATAGTTGTGTTAGTAGTTAGCAGCGTTTTTAACATTGCAATAGTTTCGTCATGTACATTTCTTGTCGCCATTATCGCAATAAATTTTTTTTTCACTCTGAATAAATCTAAAAGTATCCACCAGCCGAAACAAATCACAAGCAAATAAACAGAACGAAAAAAAAACACACACACACTCTCACATGATAAACTCGATCCCTCAATCTACGTTTCCATGAACATTTTCAATCCAATCACAGAAAATTTTGTGATCGGATTGACTCAATTCCGTTTCGATCCGATCAGTGTTTACATGGGATTCAATTCGAATTGAATCCGGATTGAATCCCTCATGTAAATGGGGTATATAATTTTCCCAAAACTATCCGAATTATTCGAGATCAATAATCAGCTGTTCATATATTTTTTTTCTGAAATGCAATATTATACTAGACTACATTATGTATTCGGAAATAAATGGAGTAGGTACACCTCTTGCAAACACATCCTTCTTCGTAAAACTCCGTGGAGGGGAAATTAGGTACAACGTACAAAGGAATCAGTTTTTCCACAGCAGAACTAGAGCAACCAAATCAATAGTATACAATAGTATGACCAACTAAGGATAATAGCGATAACACCACAATAAAAAAAAGAAACATTTTTTCCTCTAATCGAACGCATTTAATAAATTAGATTTGAAATTCTCATTTAAAATCACTAAAGCTTGAATAGCCTAATTCTGGAAAGCAACATTCGATATAGATCGAATAAGGACGTCCTTTGCATCGCGATTATTAATGCTATCCGGAGTAACCGAAGTTCGTATTAACTCTCGTAAGCTCGCTGATATTTTGGCATTTTGCTTCAATTCGTCATTCCGTTTCCGTTTGCCTTCAACAAATCGATCAGTTTTGAAATTTTTTCGACGTATGATTTCCTTTAATTCGGCTCTTTTGACAGTCTCAAACTCCTTGGTCTCACGAAAATTCTCTGCATGCACCAGTTGTTCAATATAATTATCGTAGCGCAATCGTCGCAAATAACTATTTAGCATATGATTACGAATTTGGTCGGCCCGTTGAAGTTGCTCCTCTAATCGTTGACATATCTCCTGTTTACGTAGTTGTTCATCCAATGTTTGTTCTTCTTGTACAATGGCAACTGCTTCACTTTTTCGCAACTCATTGTTACGACGTTGCGTCTGTAGAATGTCTCTCTCCACCTTCAAGACTTTTAATCGTCATTTAGTTTTTTCCTCTTTATCCCGCAAGCTGAAACGCAAACGTCGCAGCTCCTCCAGATCTCTCTGCGCGATTTCATTGAGTCTAGCTTTCGTGAGTTGATAGTCCTGAAATTGCTTATTCTGTACAGCTTTCTTGAACTCGTCCATTTGTTCACATTTAAGAAGCTCTCGTTCGTATTGTTCGTTTTCCCAGAACTTCTGTGCCAGCCAAGCGTTCTCGTTTGCCATGACCTTCTCGCCGCGCTTTTTTGCCATTCGATTCAGAATCTTCTTATCGTATAGGGGCACCTTATTAAAGGCCTTGGACACAGTTGGTGAGAGACATAGATTGCGCATAGGTTCGCAGAGATCAATGGATTCCACACTTGACCACTGTTGAAACTGATGCGGTTTGGCTTTGTCATGGAGTTCAGGAAGCCCATCGTTGAGGTTGAGTTCTTTGAGAATTTTGCAGTCCCGAGTGTAGTAGGAACTGGCGCTCCTGGAGCGTTTTATTTTCTTTCCTTTGGATTTGGATTTGGATTTTTTCTGTCCAGTCCTCTTGGTATCTCTACGAAGTAGCATCGGCAAGCGTTCAGACGAAGGTGCATCAATAGCGACACCGCCCAATAGGCTGTCTGTGTCGAGGGTATTGTGGGAACTATAGCAATCACACTCACAAATCTCACAGCAAGTATCCGCGATACTGTCCAACATGTCAAGATATCGGATATGTTCCTCACGTTTGGTTGGTTGACTTTTACCCGATGACATACTGCTGAGTGAAATACTAACTAAAATGTTTTCGATCCGATTGCGATTTTGGGTGATTAGAATTTGTGATTTGTTCAAAAATCCGGGACAATGTAGGTCAAGTAAAACTAAAAATATTCTAACTTGTTTAGGTTGTATCGATTACAGAAGACAACGGTTACTATGGGAATATGACACTTGAACTTTCAAAGCAAGAAAATTATCCAAAATACAATGCACTGTGCGCAGCGCAGATATAGAATTCCTTTATGCGATGGGTGAATAACTACACATAGGACGAGGTGTAAACTGATTTTCTACTGACTTTTTGATTGTAAATCAGCAATTTGCCGACATAATTACATTTCGAACGAGGTTTATATAAGAATGTCACCTTAAGAGTACATAGGACAAACATAACTGCCACAAATCATAATCCTCTACTTACGTATTTACATTTTGCTTTATTTTGCATAATAGTCTTATTCAACTTCAAATTCGAGTAAACTCTTTATCAGATCTTTACGTTCTTTAGCTGACGCTATTTTTCCAACCATACGATCCAGAACTGCTTGTTGATGGCGAACAACAAATTTGTTACATTGCATTATTGTTGCACCCGTGTAGAGAGTGCGAAATTTAGCTCGATGGTCCCCAATCTAAAATATATTCGATATAAGAAAACTATCCATAGACTGCAAAGTAAAATAAACCCAACCACAGTAATTAGAGGAAGAATGCTCACTACAAACCGATGCGGCTTGTGCCTGCAACGAATTATGGCAATCTTAGTTTTGTCATTGCAATATTTAATACGAAATCCATGCTCCAGAGATCCGAGACCAAAATCACCATAATATTGCTTGACGTACTTAAGGAAGCATTTGGTCAGGATATTATCGCTAAATGAAATATTTCCAGTTTCCGCATCATGGGGTTGTATTTGTACAACTATGTATCTGCATAAATATAGCAGAAAATGATAATCCAAATATGTATGATAATTTGTTATTTACCTACCTGTTTTTAATACGAACCATTACAGTTTTGTTTACAAAACGATCCAATGAGAACAACAAAAAGCACGTTAACTTTCAGCTGTCATTAAAAGTTACATGCGATAAACAATGATGCCAAACCGGAACTGTCGAGGATTATCCTTCTACAGGGTGTATATATTTTCGCTAATTTCTGATTTGGTCCGATTCATTTTTTTTTTTAAATGAATACATTATAATTGAGTGATAAATGTTGTTAAATGAAAGTATCTTTCATTTTGTCTTTGCCTTTTCTCTTTTGCACGGAATGTTTCACGGTCAACAATCTTTATACTTTATATACAATTTCGAGTTTCTACAACTTTTATTTGCATACTCAATCTCACTAAGGTACATAATGTGGTTTTTAACTGGGAAAAAGCTGAAAGAATTTTCGTAGGACATTGAGGTTCATAAATGCAATGAAAAACAATTCGAAATAAAAAATTTATATGGCAACTATATTTGCAACTCTAATGTAATAAATAATAATGAAACAAATACAATTAGCTAGATTGCTTTTCATTTTCCATATCAATTTATTTTTCTGTTGTTTGTTCTGCAGATCAAATGTCAACAATTAAAACAAAAAATAACTCACTTATGTCGTTTTCCATTGGGCAAAAAGAACCGTCCGGGAGCGTCCGGAATTAAGAAAATCACTTCTGAAACCGTTCCATTGGCGCAAAAAATACTCTTCTGTTGATTCTGAGGAGAGAATTTCGCTTCTCGATTTCAAGTCAGAATCCACTCGAGGAGCACTTACACAAGTGCATTTTATGTATTTTATACAAGGCAGCTGGCAGCAGCCATACAGTAATTTTTGACGTTTCACCAATACGTGAGTGTAGTCAGCCAGAAGCAGTTTTCTTGTTCCATTGGATTTCGGAATGAGTGAATCCCCGAGTGAAACCAATGGAAAACGACATTATTAAACCTTTGTATCGGTTTAATAAGTGCGTTATTTACAACAAATAATTCCCGTAATAATTAGGACCGATCAGTATCTAAAAATGTTTCCTTCGATTTTAATGTGGATGTCAGTAAAAGAAAATGTAGTACATATTTTTATTAAATGGCACTAGCGACATCTATTGGATGATTCGTATAAACTCCCAGATGAATGCAGCGTCTTTCAAGCTGAAATCGTCGCCATCAACAAGGCAGCAAGTACCATATCTACAAAGAATCTTGACCCTTCTAAGATTACAATCTTCGTAGACAGTCAGGCGGCCATTAAAGCACTAGACAGCGCAACTATCAAAGCAAAGACAGTCAGGGACTGTCGAAGAGCCCTAAACAAAATAGGCGAGAAACACAAGGTCACTCTCTGCTGGGTTCCCGGACATAGTGACATTGAGGGAAATGAAAAAGCAGACGAGCTAGCGAGAACTGGGTCGGAGCTTGATGCAGTAAATATCATTGCATCAATAGACATCCCAATTAGTGTAGCAAAAAGAAATATTGACCAAAAATCAAGGGAAAAAATCAACACCACCTGGTCTAACAGACACGACTGTGTTATATCCCGTAGCCTTTGGCCAAAAATCGATGAAAAAAGAACAAGATGTATTCTGAAAATTAATAAACGAGACATTCGAATCTTAACGGGTGTACTGACAGGCCACTGTACCATCGGTACCATGGCCACAAGACTGGGCATTAACTCACCAGACTACTGCAGGAGCTGTCAAGACGTAGAAGAAACGGAGACCATCAAACACCTGCTCTGCGAATGCCCAAACCTCCAAACTAGTCGACTCCGATATCTGGGAGACAGACTTTTCGGAGACCTAGAGGACATAGTGCAGGTACCTTTGACGGACACAATCAGGTTTGTTAAAACTTAAAAGTACGGGATGGTTTACTGAGTAGACCAATTCCGCCAAGGAACAACGCCAAGAAATCAAGTAAAGTGTTTATGCATGTTTTTTGTGTTGTCCAATAAAATGTAAATTTTATCCACGACCAAAAACTAAGGGATCACAATGGACCAAAAGGCCCCCGTGGTAGCACAGCACACAAAGCTGTGCACTTCCTTCTAACCTAACCTAACCTAACCTATCTATTGGATGGTGTTGGAGATGTTAGTGATGGAAGTATTCAGTTGCTGACATTAAATTGAGTAGGTATGGTCACAAACAAGAGAAATATACAGATGTAGAATATGGTGCACATCGAGTTTAATTCCTTCCCTTACTCTAGATGGCGATAGCTGCTCTGTTTTTCGATTATTGTATGATCATGCATCGCAACATGCATTACAATTGCAATTGCCAACCGCTCCCTACAAAAAAAAAAAAAACAGTTTAACGTTCATGAAAAAATATGAAACCAGCATACACCATACAATTCATGGAATGATATCCCTGCAACGTAAAGCAAGAAGCAAGCAAGTCAATGAGTGGTGTACTGATCACAAGGCTTGAATTTTCTTAAAATAACCTCTTTCACTTGTGTTGGGTTTTAAAAAAATGCCTGCTTAAATTTGCTTGTCGCTGAGCGCGACAACATTTATGCAACATTTAACACAGTATACGTATTCTCTAGTTTTAACCATTAGATATTGAATTGACAAATCTGAAAAAGGGGCAAAAAAGGCAAGCGCATTCACTAGCATACGTTCGCAGAACTGGATTTGCACTGAAAACAAAGTGAATCAAGAAAATACAAACCCTGTGAATCGTGATCATATAGAAAAAAGAGCAAACATATTTCACCACCAAATCGAATCAGTACAACAACAATATCCGCAGTACACAAGGTAAACACAAAAGGAGGAAAATACATTTTTGTTCGAATCGTACACCACTCATTGACTTCCTTCACATAGCAGGCGTTTCATACCAGGTATTGTATGTAGTATGCTGGTTTTTGAATTTTAGTATGCTGGTTTCATATTTTTTCTTGAACCAGCTTTTGTTCCATCATTCTACATCTGTATATTTCTTTTGTTTGGGGTATGGTGGATATACTTGAGAAGGAACCTGCACATTCTCGAACCAATCAGAATATAATATTATGCGATAAACAGATTGGCACAGCAACAGCAACAGCAACAGCAACTTTGACAGCCACAGCGCACTTTTTAGAGCCCCTGCTTTTTAATGGCTGAAGTTACATTACCACAGCAACATCGACATCGACATCGACGTTAGAGCTAAGTCCTAAATTCAATGTTGCTGTGCAAATGCTACCAACACCACGGTGACTTTTTCAGTTCTCTCAACTTTCGAATGCTGACATACTGAAGGTGCAGCAGCATTACCAGATATCTACAATTAGGTTTCAGCAGTTTAGAAATTATTCTTATGTAAATTATTTAGAAAATACTATTTTCATTTTCTTTTGATTTTGCTTTTTATTTTCGATTGGCAAAAATTTTAATTCTTTTTTTGTGATCCGTGTCAGTACACGGACTTTCACTGATAATTGTGTATAACATACTGCAGGCGTCAAATTATTTATTGTCGGTGGGACGTGATTTTGAATTCAAATTTGCTATTGCAATGTGGAAACGAGTTTTCTAATTCAATCGTCGCGAGCTGTGTTAAAATTAATGTTTGACAAGAAATTAAAACAAAAGTACATACAAATTTGAATTTGATGTTGGGCAGCAGAAATCGGAAATACCCAGTCGAAAATGACATCAGATATGTTTTTAGTATTTTATACTTTAGCTACCACCAAGTACCTATAATGGTACGTACCTACTGATAGGTAATAAGTACGTTAACACTAATGAATTAAATAAAATATTCTAATATGCTCTAACATTTTACAGGTTATCATGTACGTAATACCATTTTTTCGCTTTCACCATTTATTTTGATAAAAGGTAATCTGGTAATGCTGTGTTGCAATCAACTGACAAACAATTTTTTTCCTCCCTTGACAAAGTTGCTGTCGATGTTTCCAATGTATTTCATGCGACTTCTGCTGTTGAAGTTGCTGTTGCTGTCAAAGTTGCTGTTGCTGTTGCTGTGATAATCTGTTTCTCGCATTAGGTATGTACGCAGTGCTGCCAGATTGTGGGAAATTTCCCTTTTTGTTGGAATCTTTGTACTCGAAAGGGAAAAAGGGAAAATTTCTGTTTTCCAGAACAAACAAAAGGGAATTTTTGTTCTTTGCAACTATACTTTAATTTTCTTGTTCAACTTCAGGAAGACAATTTATTTTATACACCTGACTGCTTTCATGAACAAGCGCTTGTATTGACACAAAAAGAAAGAAGACCTGGGGCCAAATAACGTAAAATGAAAACCCCCGAACGATATCGTCGAAGTCTATTGCCATCTATTTTTCTATATCTATCTATATTGTTCATCTCTTTGGGGTCCCTGGAAAAGATCTTCCTTCCAAATTCGCATATAATGTTGTTTCGTCTTCTTCCATACATAGCCTGGTCTCCGCTGAGTTTGCTGGATTTATTTAGCTTAGGTAGTATTGTAACACATGATGCCCTATAAGGAATCCTATACAAGGTTTCTAATATCATCTCTGCTATGGGCCTTGTTAACTCTTGTTATTCTTATTATTCTCCCAATATGAGATACATTTTGTATGTTCCCAGCTTTTTATGGCTAAGTTTTGAGCCAATTTGGGGGTATATGGTATATCAGAAGGTTCCAGTGACGTGAAAGGGGTTTCGGAGCCTATTTTGGTCAATTCGTCTGCTTTTCGTTTCCTTCGAAGCCTTCATGGCCAGGTTGTGATATCTAACAGATAAAGTCTATAGTATAGTCTATCAGGCGGTTCAAGTGTCTGTTAAAGTCCTTAAGCAAATATTTATTTGAAGTGGCTATAAAAAATATAGTTTCAGATGATTTTTTCGTTGACGAGCGTAGATTGCAGCCACAACATGGATTTATTTGAATTTTTAGAAAACAAATTTCTACATCAGTCTCTATGTAAAAATAGTTGGAAAAATTTTATCATGAACACTAATCAATATTCATAATAATTAACACTATTACAAACAAGTTGTTTATACATAGGGGGCGTTCAATGCGCTTTTGCCTAGCTAGTCAACAGCCTCTGATTGGTCGATTTGACTGCAAATCTAGGCAAGTTTCGTGAGGTCGGTCAGCTGTGGGGACTGGAAATTTAGGCAAGAATTTCTGCCTATGTTCTTAGTCGATTTGAGAAATGTCATAAACAGCTGATTGAAATCGAAGAAATTTTCACTCCATTGTTGAACTTTGCTGAGACTTGTATGTGGTTTTGTTAGGAAAAATGATAAAAAATTAAATTTTAAGTTACTATTGACGGTGATCTGTAGGACATCGATTATAGCGAGGAAACGTACAACAAATTGACTACCGGTAATAAAATCAACACGTACATAGGTGTGATAATAATTAAATAAAATGAAATAGGTATTGGTTAAGTAGATATTGGTACTTGCATAAAACCATCCATAGAATCATTCATTTTACACTTCAATAATTTTATATTTTTCTTTAGTAGGTAGCCAATGTGTTGATCAGTTGATGTAAAAACAGCAAGTGAATGTTCAATTCTTAACACATGTGAAGCATTTGACATTTAACTTAGGAACTAGGCAATTTTCCGTTCAATGATAAACTGTCACCTAAATATTTAGGTGCCTAACCACATTGAACGCGGCCATAAATAATTGACAGACAAGAATCTTAGAAACTAGTATCACAGGGATTTTATTGGATAATATTATCCGAAACTTTTTCCGGAACCTTTGAAGCTGGCCCTAAGCCTTTGAAAGGTGTTGAAATAGTCATAGTGTATTAAGTATTACTGATTTGGATCCAATGATAGGAGAGCTAAGGGGCTTTGTTGCTGCTTGACTGTCCGGGAATATTTATAAGGTCTGTTTTTTCTACATCTATCTCAGTGAAGTAAAGTAAAGTAGGATTTTTAACACGCAATTACAACAACTATATAGAGTCTCGAAAGTGTCAAAGCTTACTTTACTTTACTTCACTGAGATAGGTGTGGAAAAAAAAAACAGACCTATAGATGTGAACGGCTTTGATGCTAATTTTTTTGATGTGGTTAGCTCATTATTTAGTATAGGGTGGAGCTTTGCCTGTAATAAACTAAGGTTTTCCCCATAGTTATTGAGACTGTTTTTTTGTTTCGTTAATTTTTTGTTTTCCTTTCGTAAAATATGTGTGGGAAAATGTAAGATACTTTTTCGAGCCAGGCGAGGGAAAAAAGGGATTTTTTTGTAACTTGCGTGGGAATTCTTATGACAAAACACTGGCAGCACTGTATGTACATGATGGAATAAGTATAATGTCGTTTTCCATTGGGCAAAAAGAAGCGTCCGGGAGCGTCCGGAATCAAGAAAATCACTTCTGAAACCGTTCCATTGGCGCAAAAAATACTCTTCTATTGATTCTGAGGAGAGAATTTCGCTTCTCGATTTGAAGTCAGAATCCACTCGAGAAGCACTTACACAAGTGCATTTTATGTATTTTATACAAGCCAGTTGGCAGCAGCCATGTAGTAATTTTTGACGTTTCACCAATACGTGAGTGTAGTCAGCCAGAAGCAGTTTTCTTGTTCCATTGGATTTCGGAATGAGTGAATCCCCGAGTGAAACCAATGGAAAACGACATAAGGTGGTCTCGTCCATGATGGAATAAGTATAAGGTGGTCTCGTCGGCTGACGACTCGTTTGTTTTTTGGTCCCTTAACGCTTCGTTAACGTCACAAACCAGAGAGAATTCCATAGAGCCAGTTTTGAAATGAGTAGCGCCGCCTCTTTTTCTATCTGTGAATACGTGTTGTACCACAGAAATAACAGTAAATGTTATTAGGTGCCAGTGTATGCGTGACCAATTCGCCCTCCATTTACTTTAACATGGCACACATACTTAACCACCTAATAACTTTTTGAAACTGGCTCTATGGATCTCTCATTTTTGGCCGAAGCTGGTGGTCTAATTCTCTCTGGTTTGTGGTTAACGTACACTTACTACGCTGAATAAAGAGAAAAACGTGTCGTTAAGGGACTACTTTTTGCCGACGAGACCATGATGGAATAAGTATAAGGTGGTCTCGTCGGCAAAAAGTAGTCCCTTAACGACATAACTAGTCGATACCGTGCACAAACTGTGCTATAATATTGTTAAAATCTATTAAACTGCATTGTGTCCTTATGCTAAGGGGAACATAACCGTTGCTATAGGCATGGATCTTTCAACACGGAAACAACCTACCGAAAAACTTGGGGTTGGCCGTAATTAAAACAAAATTATATGAAGTGGCCAGAAAAATATAATAAGTTGGACCCTAATCGTACAAGATAATGTCAAAAAATTATATACCTATACACTGATGGTCAAAAGTAAGTGAACACCAATGCTGTTTTCATTGAAAATTGTAGTTTGGAAACAATTTTTTTAATATCTAAAAAGTATTCTGTCAAAATAAAATACGGTTTGTTATTGTTATTTCGTTATCAAACTTTTACAGATTGTTGTTCTAGGCATATTTCAAGACTCTCAAGAAAACTTAAAAGAGCATTGGTGCTCATTCACTTTTGACGCTCACTGTATGTACCTGCTGGAGTTCAAAGCCTTTGCCGCGAGCGAAGCGAGTCACATACCCCAACTTGACGCATTGACCTTTTGACATTACGTTATATTATCCGTATCTCGAAAGAGGGTAGTGAGTTAAAGACCGATATACACTGATTCGAAAAATACTTTAAATTTATCACGGGTTTTTTTTAACTAGTTTTTATATTTTCCCAAAGCGAGACAATTTCGTGCTTTAGTTTTGGCCAACACTGTACATGAAAACAAGTAAAACAGCCTTATATGGAACAACTACTTACTCAAGATTAAAGATTATTGTATAGCTTCAATTCAATCATAGCCGCTGTTTACTACGTAAGAGATCAGAAAGAAGTGATCGTGCTATAGTCGTTGCGCAATTCATCGACGCGATCCAATGAACCTCTCGGTCTCGATGACTTAAGCTTCAACATTGTAAATATAAACAAATATCTGCTTGCCGTAGTTATAGATGCCTAAGGTTGTCAAAAGCAAAACAAAAAAAAAGTTCCGACTGATAGTTAAATTAAAAAAAAGTTATTATCGCATGTTCCTAAGTGCGATAAGGAAAGTGCATAACGTGTAAAGAGATCATTATTGATAGGATTTTAACGAAGTGAAGTTGTCAATTAAAAATCGTGTTGAAAATATTTATTTATCTAAATTATGCCAAAAATATATTTCGTCGGTGTAGATGTGGGCACATCAAGTGCCAGAGCTGCCCTAGTTACTTCGGATGGAAAGGTTCTGAAGCAAACTGTCAGACCGATTCAAACATGGAATCCGCAGCTCGACCATTACGAACAATCATCAAATAATATTTGGAACTCGGTTTCCTATTGTGTTTCGGTGAGTGAATGTTCACAAATTGGAATTGCACATCATAATTGGCATACATACCTATTACCTACTAATATGCTATGTTCAAGTGACCTTGATATGGAGTTCACATCTGTTATTCTGAATTATGATTATGAGTCTGGTTTTCTTCAATCGCATTTTATTGCAATAATGTGTGAGAGATAGAGAGATCGAGTTAAATAAATCTGACAAACAACTCTCGATATTCAGATGTCGGTTTTAAAAATATGCATATCCATCCGTTTGCCGTGATTTAATTAATTTAAATATTGCATTTGCAACATGCAGTACTTAGCTTTGGTTTTTACTTATGTCGAACACTTTGTAAATGAAAGTGACAGCTAATAAGCAAAAAATTTAACCAAATCACATGGACGCATATAAAATAGCCACTTTCAACTGGCGACTCGGATTGGGATTTAGTGCTGAGAAAATTATATAACCAAATTATCGAAGCTCCAATCGTGACTTCTTGGTCAACTGCTCCAACGTAAACAGTCATATGATTATCAATGGAAATTTTTCCAACATAAACGCACCCTTATGGTTTGAGTGTCACCATCACCAACAGTTTCGAAAATCGTATGATGATGATTGATGATCACTGTGCTTAATATGGTTTATTCGATTGGCAAGTAAATCACAGTTTTTCTGTCTCTATAGCACTTCTGGTGTTCGATTGGCTCAAAAAAGGGAATCTAGTTTTTTTTTTTTGCAGAGTTGCTTGTGATTTACCAATGCAACTGCGTTTAAGTTTGACAGCTAGTGGGTTTACGGTTTCGCAAAATTGTTCAACTGCATCGAAACGCATTGCTTCGGGTAGGTGAGAGCAGAATCTCAGAATGCCAATCGGAAATCCTATAGCTATAACTAGTAAATCGTCTCTGATTGGTCGATTTGCTTGCGATTTGAGGAAACTTTGGTTTTAGAATGACTGCAAAATTCGTTAAGAATTTTTGAATGCCAATGTATAATTGTATAGTCTGACTGAAATGTCACTAATATCTAATATGTGTGTTTTATTGAACACCTATCTCAGAAAGTAAAACAAAGCAGAGTAATCTGGGCAAGAGGCTAGAGTTGGGATTGAGTATGATGTATGAAACATAAGGGTTTTGGCATTTGACACCCTGAGAGGAGGGAGCGATGAGTGATGCCCTGGGGGGGAACACCCAGTAAATTAATTACTAGTAGTAGTAGATCGATAGACGAGAAATCCCAATATGGCTAAGGCGTACAATTTCAATAGAATTGCAGATTGGCTTAAGTTAGATTACTCCGATGCAATATTATATTACTGTTCTCTTTTTAGTAATTTTTTTGTTATCATCGTAGGACGTTGTGCAGAATATACCTAAAGAGGAAATCGTTGCAATTTCCTTCGATGCCACTTGTTCACTTGTCGTTCTTGGCGAACACGGTGAACCACTATCGGTAAGTCATAGTGGTAATCCGGATCAAAATATAATACTCTGGATGGATCATCGGGCCACAGAGGAAGCTAAATTAATAAACGCCACCAAACATCAACTGCTGAACTTTGTAGGTGGTCAGGTGTCTGTAGAAATGGAAATACCCAAGTTGTTGTGGTTAAAAAAACACCGTTATATTTCAACTTGGATTAAAATATGGCGCGCATTCGATTTACCCGATTATCTTACATGGCGCAGCACTGGTTGTGACTCAAGGTCACTGTGCTCGGTGGTGTGTAAGTGGAACTACGATGCTATTGCAGGATCATGGTCTAAAGACTTCCTCCAGTCGATCGAATTAGAAGACTTGTGCCGGAATAATTTTGAAATTATCGGCCAACGAATTTACAATCCCGGGACTGCGGTCGGCGATGGACTTAGTGAGGAAGCAGCCGCTGATTTGAATCTTCTACCGGGGACAATTGTCGGAACGTCTCTTATCGATGCGCATGCTGGTGCTTTGGGAATGTTTGGCTGTAGTACTGGAAGTGCATCTGAACCTATTGAAGGAAAGATGGCGCTGATATGCGGCACTTCTACTTGCCATATGAGTATGACGAAACAGTTGTGTCCAGCTAAGGGCGTTTGGGGTCCCTATCGAAATGCTATTATACCCCATTTCTACTTGAACGAAGGTGGACAAAGCGCTACAGGTTTGTTGTTGGATTATGTTGTCAAGTCACATCCCCGTTATGAGGAGATAAGCCAGAAATTAAGAAGAGAGTAAGTTGTGCATATTTTGGCATGCGGCTACTTTAAATGCATCCTTTTCCAGAAATATTTACGGATACCTAAATAATATCTTAGAGACAATGGCAAATGAGCGAGACCTAGAAGATCCTTGCTTTCTTACAGAAGATATCCACGTGTGGCCAGATTTTCATGGTAATCGATCCCCAATGGCAGATGCCAGCCTGAAGGGAATGGTAAGCGAATATAAGAGAGAAATTGTTGTGATCTGCAAGAATCAAATAAAAATGTTCATAGACTGAAATTCGACAAAATTTACCAACAGAAATTGTCAGGGTCAATCCCAACTAGCGAGAATCGTTGTTACTCATCGCTTTCCCAATCAGTAAAAATGTTCTATATTGTCGTTTCTTTTAGATTTGTGGTCTAAATATGAATACGGACGAGAAAGCATTAGCCGTTCTGTACCTAGCATTCGTACAGGCATTAGCGGTGATTATAGGTATAATTCATAAAATTTGATTACCGTTATCGTCCCCTTGTAGTATGGAACACGGCACATTATGGATAACCTTCTTCAATACCAAAGACCGCAATTCACAACATTGCTATTTTGTGGTGGCTTAGCGAAGAACAGCCTCTATACTAAGAGCCATGCCGATATATGCAACCTTCCGGCAGTCATACCAGATGAACAGGAAATGGTTTTGGTTGGAGCTGCAATGTTAGGAGCGTGTGCTGCTAAAGTTTACCCCACTTTAGAAGTAAGTGTTGTTCTTAAGACTTATTCTTTATTCTAGTAAATTGCGCATTGGATAAATTCATATGGGTATTTACTTTCAAAATTTCAGGAAGCCTCTGCAGCAATGGGTGGTACGGGAACAGTTCTTATGCCGAAAGAGGAGACTATTGATTTTCACAACAAAAAATACAAAGTTTTCTTACAAATGCTAAGCAATCAACGTGAATATAGGCAAATCATGGATAGTTGAATAAAACGAAATGAAAATTTTGTAGAGTTACCTACCTAATGTGGTAGTTAAAGTTAAACATGGGCCTTACTAATAATCATTTACAACCTTCACCTTAAATATATTGTAGGTAACAATACATTATTTTATATGGAAAACTTTGATATTTTAAGTTTATAAAATGTACCCTGGGCCTAGACACTAAAATGTTTATTAGTACGGCCCATTTTATTTAGTTGTTTATTGCCATAAAATAAATTAACTTAATATGTAGGTAATATCTACAACACTGGCTTGTGCTTATGGGTTTCCTTGTATAATGGTTATGCAATAAAGGCTGCTGCTTTACTTGCAATTTTCCCTCGACACACTGGACATGAGACTTTGATTTTCTCCGAGCAATCTTCGCAAATACAAACATGACCGCAGGGAAGAATGATAATCTGAAAGGGTTCAAATGGAGATTTTAAAATAAATGCCACTCAAAACATACAGAAATTAAAATAAGTATGGTCAGAAATGTAAATACAACACGGCACCGAAACAAACTGAAATCTATAACGGCAAAATAGTAACCTACACCTAAACATCCGAACAAATCCGACAAATCCGAAATCAAATTTTGAGCCGTACTTGACTCTGCTTTTTCAAGACTCCGAGACATGCTCAGACAATATACAACCGAATGCTACCACTCTGGCCGATGATCGGCTAATTGAACAATTATAATGTACATCTCCAAATTTACCTCTTTCGGATTATTTGAACACACAACGCACAACTGCTCGGCAGGAAGATTTTGTGGTCTTATTTTCGCGCGACGTTCCCGTCGTTCTTTATCTAAAGTCTCTTTGATTTTTCTCTCATCTCGTTCTTGTTTCTTTTTCAAGTACAGCTTTCGCACAATGACTCCAACTAGAATCACAGTTATGGTACTACAAACAAAGATCTTCACCCTATGAAAAGAAAAATGTATACTCATTCAATTTATGGCATCTCAATAGAAAAGAAAATACATACGCCATTGATGATTTAGCTTCTTCGAATTTCTTTATGAGCGTCGATTTAGTCGCCGTGGTGAGAAAGAGCGGTGACGTCGAAGATGGTTGCATTCTCATAGTCTTACCGTCCAATTCAAGTTCACCGACAGCTGTTATAAAACTGCCATCCCTTAACACTTCTTCGGTTGTTTGTAGACCCTTTTGACGTACACCAGAGAAGAAACCAAAAACATGATCAAAGAACGACAACGAAGATGGTTCGTAATTGTCATAGACGACATCCATATCCAATATTTCTGCTGACAGCCCATCGACAATTTCAACCCCATAGTCAGCATTTTTGATTTGAAATGGCATTTCATTGGACGACACATGAAGTAGCCGCCTCTGTTCTGTCCAGAAGCCGGCAAATCCTCTAGCTACGCGGTGTTCACTATAAATAAATAAAAATCTTAACTACTTAGTCATGAAATTAGATGAAGAATACATACTTTAGCTTGATCACTTGAAGGACAGCAGTCACTGATGGTGACATAACACTTCGAATGGGTACTCCAACAGGAGTAACGGTGCCACGGATCACAGCATATGGAATTTTTTTATCTTTACTTTGTGCTAACAACGTCTTAAGATCTTTGTCGATGGGTAACTGGGGCGCATTCTGTAAATAATCTGTATAAAAGCTGAAAAGTAGAACTTCTATCATCTACTTTACCTTCAGGCAATTAACAGTTTTCTTATAACTATAGTATTCTTTAAAGCACAGTCCTAAAATAAGAAGATCAACTCCTAAGGCTATACCCTCATGCAGAAAGTCCATTGTTGTTGATTGTCGTCGGAATCAGCACGCAAAACAATCAACTAAATTTGATTTTTATTTTAATTTTAAAATTTTCATAACATAATTTGGAGATGTCAAAAAATAAATGAAGTATTACGATGACAAATGTCAGTTGAACAACTTTGAAGGGTGGTGGGGGAAAATGTCATGCGAGATTAAGTGGTGCCAAACAGAAGCAGAAAAAGAAAACAGGGCGACACATATACGTCGTTTTCGATTGGTAATCCAGAATCGTCCGGAAGCAATCCGAACGCTTCTGAAAGCGTTCGATTGGCACTCAATGACAGTTCTTCTCCTGAAAAGAAGAGAATTTTGCTTCTGGATTTGAATTTGAATGGATTGAGAATCGAAACCAGAAGCACTAATACATTCATACACTATAAACGCCAAAATCGTTGAATGCAATTTTTTTGTGTCGCATTTGATAGTTTTGCATTTTAAATCCAATAAAAGTAATTAATTCGAAAAATAATATTAAAAGGGATATTCCGATGGAGGTTTGTAATTCAATTTTATCGTCTTCAGCATCTTCCTCATCATCAAGTAGTGATGATGATGATGCAATTACGCTTGAATTGCACAAATACAACGATACATCGACTTCAAACGCAAATAAGATCTATTTGCTTGTTCGATTGGCATCCCGAATCGGAGAGTTCTTCCGGACGGTTCTGGACGACCAACCGAAAACGACAATAATAATATTTGCGTATAGAAAATAATAAAACATTATGAACCAATGACGTAGCTTTCCGCGCGGTACGTTTCCACCGGAGAATAACTCCGTAATTACTATTATTTGGGTTAACCTCATATCGTCATATCATAAATAAGAGAACAAATATTAATGTGGAAAACGGACCACGTAAGCTTTTAATATTTTTTAATTAGGTAATGTCACTCATATTTTGACTATCTATTTACATATGTATCTCGAATGAATACCTAAATTTCTTATTTTGTTATCACTCTTGTCAAACTTTCAGTGTCTAGAATTGACAGCCAATAACAACAGCGGCTGAAATCTCTTCGACTTAATCTCGGGGTTAAGGTCGGTGAAAATGTGGCATAATCGTCGATATCGTTTTCAAAATTTTAACGCCAGGTCTGTTCTTTTAAAAAATTATAAGGCAAACATTGCAACATTTTAATTCAAATTAGAAAAAAATGTGACAAGGACGCGTATATCGTGCTTTTTCTCTTTCTTTCATTTGCCTGAGTGATAAAAGAACTTAACACTTTCCGCGGTACTAATAATCGTTTTTAGTGTCCAGGCTAACTGTTGCGAGTTCACAAATGCGAAAATTTCCATATAAAATGATCTAATGTGATCGTCAAAATATTTAAGTTTAAGGTTAAAAATGATTATTGAAAATGCTATCCCTTGAGTTATGAGGGCCTACATAATGGACTTGTCGCGTCAACTATACGGCCGTATTTTCAAATAATTCAATATTTCAAGCAAGAAATTCCAATATCATAAATATGATATACCTATCAAATGAATTTGTTTGAAAATTGGCTATATATTCTTATATTTCATACCTTCACCGACAGATGTCGTTTACCGGAATCCAATTTATTTATTTTTCTTAGTGGAAATACCGTTCGTATTATCTCAGCTATTTTTTCGAAATAAAAAGTAGTTCTTTCTTTACTAAAGGCTACATTTAAACGTGATTTCGACCTCATTTAAAAGCAATGTTTTAGAACGAGTTGCGATTACCAATTTTGTTTGTTAAATATTATGCAAAAATACGAGTCAAGTACAAAACAACGAAGTCGATTAACTATTCATTACTTTTTAAAGCCACGCCCTCTGCGTCTACATAGCTAATTATTTTATTACTTCAAATCCTACTACCAACCGTGTATTGCACAAGTTTTACACCTAACAACTTCCAATCGTACAAGAAGACAATTCCGAATTGTAGTAAGAGCCTCTCGGGCATGTTGTATGCTTCAGAGTACCACGTAGCCCTGAACAGTAATAGTATGATCGGCAGTCCATTGGATCCGGCTGTAATCCTAGAGTGGTGCACTGCTCATTTTGGCCGGGTGTTATTACATCATCCGAAGAGTTTCCTTCTGAAGGCACTATTGGAGTGTTTGGTTTGGGAGTAATACTACCAGCGCCAGCGACAGCGCCTCCTGATACGCAGTTTTTTCCATCAAATACTTCATTTGGACCGCAGCGATAAAGTGTCGGATAAAGCACTCTCAAATCTTCACTTGTTGTCGCCTTGCAGATATAGAACAAATTATTGTTTTTTGGCCACGCCCCCGCATCGCCCACATGCGTACACTCATATTGTTTCGAATTACAACTGCTATCCGAAAGAGTCAGAGTACATTCTCCAGTTACCACATTGTATGCCTTATCACCACCACACTCGATGTTGGCCGATACCAAAGTAGTTCCGGCAACATAGCACATATGATACTTCTGACAATCGTACGGATCGGGAAAAACGCCTTGTGAGGTGCACACAAAATTTCCCTCATAACCAAATGGATGACATGGTCCGGTGATGTTGGAGCAACTTCCGATGTTAGCATTGCAGTAGTAACCATTTTCGGATTCACAAGTCTCCACGGGAACGGTCAACCAACCGGAAGCGACTTTGACGCAGGTTGCCAGCAGATCACAAGTCTCACATATCAAACCCGGTTGATTGCGCTCAGTGCAGGAGTTTGTCTCTCGTGGCATCAATGGGTTTTGTTGGAGACTAACTCCTACACAAGCCATCTGCAAAAGAAAATTGATCATCAGGTAAATTGATATTTGCGCACGATTTGCTTACCATAATCCATAGCTGGAGACGTAGTCGTAGATTCGAAATGACCATGATTTTCAAGAAAGTTTAACTGGATTCCACGAAGACAGCTTGCTGACTGAGCCATAAATACTTGGGCTGGTAGGTGTGGCCGTAAGTTTGCTTCGTATGGTGTTTTCGGTTTTCTGTTTGATTAGAGGTAAGTGTGATACATGGTGGAATCTCTTACACGGAAATTCAATTAGTATTCTGTTATTGTATTCCATTCTCGAAAGAAAGTATAGGTACCTACCCAATAAGTTCCATATTTTAAGGGTGGCTTTGTTTGCTTTTATATGAATTTTTTTTCACCGAAAATATGTATCTTCAAAGTTCTGACAACATGGTGAAAGATTGGTATCTAAAGTTCGTAGTTGTGCACATACAAATATTGAAGTAGAAATATTTGTATAAAAGAGGTCATTAACTGCGGGATATGGGTCATTAAGTAACTTGAAATGACAGAGAGGGTACAGTGAGTTGGTGAGTGTTCAGACTTCAAAGTTATAAAAAAGTAGGAATTTTTTTTTATGAGAAAGGGCGTTAGATGATGGTATAAAATGCCGAGCAACACTGGTTTTAAATGTGGTTGTAATTAAGTTGAAAAGTAAACAGCAATATAACCATTATACACGAAAATAAGCCATACCTAGCTGTTCTAACAAACCTTAAAGACAACTTACAACTTACAAGACACAAGATTCGCACAAGGCGGGGTGAGCTTCACAGGTTTTCAAATTTCAGGAGCCTATGGTGCGCACAAAATTGTGTTAAATGTTTTTGAGCAGATCCTCAGCTATGGAGAATTGTTTTTGTAATTGCGATCTTCATGAAAGGAGATCCTCTGAACTGCGCCAACTGCAGACATACATTACATTACATTATGTTTTTATTGAGTCATATAAATCATTTACAATTTCTTCTAAAAAAGGAAACTAAAGGCATATTTTTGGTCGACTTAAAATATGTCTGACTAAACTTACTTTAAACAAAAGATTTTCAACTTTATATAATAAATTTCAATATCATAAATTTGTAATTTCTTTTTTTTGCTCCCGGCATACTACAGAGGTATGAGTCTTCTTAACACCGCCTACAAGATCTTATCTGCTGTGTGAATGCCTGAAGCCGTTCGTCAACAATCTGATCGGTCCATATCCGTGTGGCTTCAGGCCAGAAAAGTCCACCATCGACCAAATATTCACACTGCGGCAGATCTTTGGGGCAACACAGGAACTTCAAATCGATACCCACCACTTTTTCATCGATTTTAAGGCCGCCTATGATAGCATTTATAATTTATATAGAGACGATCTGGGAAACGACGACATCGACATAATCGCACAACGCTGCGTCATGTCACTGGAGCGCTCGTGAGTATTGAGAGTGAGACGGAGGCTGCGAAGATCGGCTTGGCGGTCAATAAGGAAAAGACAAAGTATATGCTGTCAACAAAGAAAGAAAGACAACACCGACGTCTCGGGCAGAATGTCACTATAGACAGATACAACTTTGAGGTGGTTAGGGACTTTGTCTACTCAGACAATGGGCCTTCCCAATAATCATTTTTAGTCTTCAACTTAAATATTTTGACGGTCACCATGGATAATTTTATATGGAAATTTTCGCCATTGTGACTTCGTAAAAGTTAGCCTGGACACTAAAAATGTTTATTAGTATACTGCGCAATGACACCAGCGCTGAGCTTAAACGAAGAATAATTCTTGCCAATCGATGTCTCTTTGGATTATGGATTAAGAAGGCAATTGAATAGCAGAGCCCTCTCTCGAATAACTAAAGTTACCATTCATAAGGTTCTTATAAGCAGTAGGAAAAAGACGGAAACGATCAAAATAAAAGTGGGTGGCCACACAATAACATCAAAGCCCCACATAAAATACCTCGGAGTCATACTAGATACTAGGCTATCTTTCAAAGAACACCTTAAGTGCGTAAGTCGCAAAGCAGCCAAAGACAGCGCTGCTCTCTTAAGAATCATGCCCAATACAGGAGGCCCTAGACACAGTCGAAGGCTACTATTGGCCAGAGTAGTAGCGTCCATAATCACCTACGCCGCACCAATCTGGACGAGCGCCATGAAGACAGGAACAAACAGGAAAAGTATTGCCTCAGTATATAGAATAAGTGCATTGAGAGCGTGCTGCGCATACCGTACCACTTCCAGCGACGCGGCCTGTGTGTTATAGCAAAAATGCTACCAATAGACATTCTGGTGGAAGAGCAGCGGCGGCAGTACGAACTAAAACACTCAGAAGAAGAGCAAGCTGCCCAAACCGGCGAAACCCGGCCGATGTCACTAAGGTTGCGTAGCATAGAAGAGTGGCAAGAACGCTGGAATGCATCCGATAAAGGCAAATGGACGCATGTGCTTATACCACAAATTCAGCCATGGATAGAGAGACAACATATGGGGAAATAGGATTCCACCTAACACAGTTTTTGACAGGTCATGGATGTTTTCGCTCATACCTGCACAAATTCAAGCATGATGATAGCCCCTACTATCCACAATGTGTTGATTGCCCTGAAAATGTGTTTTTCCAATGCCCACGGTTTCAAGGCGAGAAGGAAACACTGAGGGAAAAACAAGGCGTGACACCAACCCCGAAAATATTATTGGTCAAATGCTTAAAAAGCAAGAAGTTTGGGATGCAGTGATGGAAAACACGAAGACCATCATGAGTAAATTAAGAATACTGGAGCGTGAGAGAAAAGAGTCCAACAGGACTACCACGAACCCAGATGACAACTAGATTGTAGATTGTAGGGGGGGAGGTGGTATATTAAATCCCAAACCACTGCGGCCACAAGTGGGCCTATTGTGATATCCTCCATTTATAGCTCATCCATGATGCCGCAGTTTGTTATAAAGGCGGCTAGCTCTTTGGGTGTGCTGGCAGCTATATCCACTGCTTCGAGGTAGAATTTACCTAGATAACGTTGACGTGTTTTGGTTAAACAGTTGCAGTCACATAGTATGTGTTCTGCTGTTTCTGCGTCCTCGTTGCACATTCTGCAAGTGTCGTCTTGTGCTATACCCATAGTCAACTGATGACAACTAAGTCAGGACACCCCCCTACGATAAAATGCCAAGACGGCGGTACCGTAGGAAAAATGAAAAAAAAAAAAAAAAAAAAAAAAAACAATCATGAGACCCTATCCGTCTTTCTCTATGGTGCAGAAGCAGAGGCTGAGGCTTGGACTCTATCAAAAGCGCATGAAGTTAGCCTTGGTTGTTTCGAGAGGAAAATTCTTCGATTTTATTTTTAGGTATATAAAAAGGGGATTCCAAATCCTGGAGCATTCAGACGAATCTCGGTCCATTGTACTACCAAGCAGAAACCCCTTTTTTGGTGTAGTGGTGGAGAAACTCTGATATTATTCGTTTCTCTTTATGGTCGGTGGCAGAGTATTGCTGTCCCCCGCCACTGGGGCTCGAACCAATGACGCTCGGGTCACAAGCAATAACTCTAACCACTACACCATGGCCACCGCCTCATGTGGTGGGTTACAAATAATTCACACAAAACAAAAACAAAGTTAAAATGTTTTTGTAACAAATAGTACGCGCATTTTGGTCCTAGTTTTGTACTCTTTTTTAAAGCCTATTTTGTCCGGGAAAGTCCGGGATTTTCATGCTCGATAATTACTCTCTTCAAATGATTTCTGGCAACCCTAGCTACAGCATTAAACAATTCCAATTTGTAGGAATGTCAATATCCTTTTTGGAAACGAAGCTGTGCCATGTAATGTTCAGGCTCATTTTTGCATGTTGTGCTCTGTCCTTAAAGTGCTCAGACAAGCATAGTCCTGTCGTTACCCAAACTCCTAGGTATTTGTACTTTTTCACAACTTCAATTGGGGTATCTCCCAGTTTTCAAATTTCTAAAAATCATAATTTTCGATTTCTCTAGGTTTATGACAATGTTCCACATTCGACAATAATTCTCTATTTTGTTTATCATTTCTTGCAATGCCTCCGCCATCAAGTGTTATCCCGCCGCCAATAAATTCGTGAATATCGTTTATAAAGAGGGCAAAGAGAAATGGGCTTAACAAGCATCCCTGTTTAACTCCCATCTTTGTGCTAAACCACTCTGATAACATTTTACCATCCCACACCGCACTTGATGTGTTCTCATACAGGTGCCTTATGACTTTTAGAAGCATCGTCGATAGTCCCATCCTTTGCAGTTTATATAGGAGGGCTTCTCGACTAATGCTGTCAAATGCCGCCTTAAAATCTATGAAGAAGCAGTACGTTTTTTTTCCTTCGCTCATCCTAATTTTCAGAATATTGAATAGGTTAAAGAGGTTATCCACTGTAGTATACCCTTCTCTGAACTCTGCTTGAAATTCATTTAAGATGTTATTGGCCTTTTCCCAGTTCTGAAGGCGTTTAAGTAGCACGCCAGTAAAAATCTTAGCGATAGTATCCATGAAAGAAATTCCTCGATTTTGTGCTAGATTTGTGTCTCTCTATTTATGTGAGCTTCTAGACCATTAATAAAAAGCGCAAATAAAAGAACACTTAAAAGACATTCTTGTTTAACACCGGAGTCCGTTTCAAACCATTCCGAGTACGTTGATCCATCCCAGACAGCTGCTTTTGATTCCGCATACAACTCCTTTACTATACGGATGAAACGGATAGATATGCCTAGTTGGGAGAGTTTGTAGAAAAGTGCATTTCGATTCACCAGATCAAAAGCAGATTTAAAGTCAACGAAAAATGCGTACACTTTCTTGTTCCTTGCTTGGAATGCTTTAACGATGGAGGTTAGCACACAAATATGGTCAACGGTCGAGACATTTTTTCTGAAACCAGCTTGGAATTGGGTCAGTACAGTATATTATTATGGCTTCCACCCATGTCTCAAGCCTGTTAACAAGTACACCACAAAACACTTTTGAGATGACGTTCATAAACCATATGCCTCTATAATTTTCCACATTATTAATGTCTCCTTTTTTATGAATAGGGAATATCACAGCTTTTTTGAATGACGCAGGAACGTCCTAGTACATAAGCTTGATGGTTTTCGAACTCAGTTTTCTTTTTGAAACACAGATTTTTATACGGTTTGCTTCGATGTACCAATTTTTCAAATTTCGGCATTTGAAGTGCCGGAATGCATTCAAAAGGTTGAAGGACTTTTTTCTCGCGTTTATACACTCTTTGTCAAACCAATTTTGATTAAAAGTCTTACAAATGTCTATGGGTGATAGCGATATTATATTAAAGCACTTTGGCATGCAGTCAAATCGTATCTAGAAGTTATATGAATTTTGGGGGGACATACCTATAATTTTGTGCACATCAAAAACTTATTGGCCATCAGATGGAAAAATTAAATTGATGGAATAATTCACACTTTTTTATTGTTAATTGATGCTCCTTATCGCATACAAGGCCCATATAAAGAGCATGATTTTAGATCTTCATTGAAAACACCATATGGGCACATGACCGGACCAGTCCACTTATTGTTGGAACAATAATAGTACATTTTACATGTGGGATCTGTAGGATCTTTTTTCAAGTCTCCATAAACGCCTGCATTGTTATTGACACAACTTATCATACATCCCTTCGAATTAACATCGCAACACATATAAATATAAGCACTTTTGGCATGCATTCAAACAAATCTTATCTGCCTCTAGAAGTTATATGGATCTCGGGGTGACATACCTATAATTTTATTCTGCCCCCATCAAAAACTTATTGGCCTTCAGATGGAAAAATTAAATTGATGGAATAATTCACATTTTTTTTATTTTTTTATTGCCTACAAGGCGCATTTGTAGAGCATGTTTTGTGATCTTCATCGAAAACACCATATGGGCACATCTCCGGACCAGCCCACTTATTCAGGGCACAATAATAGTACATTTTACATGTAGGATCTGTAGGATCTTTTTTTAAGTCTCCATGAGCGCATTCTTCCTTGCTGTCACAATCTAACTTACATCCTAATCTAGGATCGCAGCACGCTGAAGAATCACATTTAAGCACCGCAATTCCTTGCCAATTATTATTAGTTACTTGTATGCACTTCCCTAGAGTGCTGTCTGCAAAACATATCCAGTCTGTTTTTGCTTTAGCACATTCCAGATCATAAGTATTTTGTGTCTGTGCCCATGTCGTGTCACAGAGAATCTGGAATTTATTTGATTTTATAATTTGAAATAAAAATAATATTTTTTCGCGACAATAATACATACCGATACCACACTTACGACGAATGTAAAATAAATGCTCGAATACTTCATGTTGATTTCTTTCAGTCAATTGAGGTAATATCTGACTGATGGCCAATTTATATCGACTTGATAAGCCAATGAAGATAAAGTGACAACAGAAAAAATAATTAAAATAGGGAATTCACATGGGGCCTTTCCAATAAGCATGTTTAACCTTCAAATTAAAAATTTTATCGGTTACAATAAATAAATATACATATATGGAAATTTTCGCTAGGGTAAAACTATACAAAACGCCCCAGTTTACAAAACGCCCCAGTAGTCTGGCACGCACACTGTTGTTGTTATGCAATCACGACCAGACCTGTTCAAACTACTTTCAGTCGTTCCTCAACTGTGCTATTGAGTAGTAGTGTTATGTGTGCTCTGTCAAAAAAAAAACGACAAAAAAGAATTTTGGCGCCAAAACATATTGCGGTGAGTACAGTAAAAATTTAATTTTTTCAGAAACTATGCACATTATATTAAAATGATATATATATTTAGAAAGTGCATAAAATTTGCTTTTTAGTTCGTTTTTGTTTATTTTTTTTAAACCAGGTGGGTTGCTTTATTTTTTCTGGGGCGTTTTGCACGCAGAAATTTACAAAACGCCCCAACAAAGAAAGTGTAATACTTCCCAGTAATTGTATTGTTTGGAATATAACACTCATCAGAGCAATTTTATTGCTTAATATTGTTTATAGAAATACCACGAAATTACACAATGACAATGCGGGCATTATGGTCCGAAAAAAATTAAAGAAGCAATGGAGAAGGTAAAAAATAAAACTGGGAGTGAATGAAGCATGTAGGGAGTTCAACATACCATCCAGAACCCTGAGGAGACACATTTTCAAATACAATGCAAATAAGGCTGACAGACCATATTACAAATCCAAATAATTTAATTTTCCTTACTTTATAATATTTGTTCCTACTTTTTCCTTAGGGGCGTTTTGTAACTAATACGGGGCTTTTTACCCAACGATTGAGTTACAAAACGCCCCACTTAAACTTAAAAAAAAAAAAAATATATATAATATATGCTGACATATTTTTGTACAAATGAAATTGCCAAACCTATGAAAAAAGACAGTTAATTATTTATTTAATAAAAAAACAACCTTCTATTTTTGTTTATTTTTTTGTTTTATTGAAGATTCTAAAAAAGTGGGGCGTATTGTATAGTTTTACCCTATTGTGACTTCGTAAAAGTTAGCCTGGACACTAAAAATGATTATTAGTACCACGGAGTGAAACTTATGTACTCGTATGTAGATAAGTCCGAGTGATATCAAAAAGAAATGAATAATGGATCAACAGCCCCTACCTCAAAGCTTATTGATTGACACTGTTTTAAAACAGAAGCTTTTGTATTTGATGGCTAATTTATAATTATTCCATGTGAAGTACATATCCCATAGGTTAGGGATGTTATAAAATAACCATTTGTTTACACAAGCATTTAAGAAAAGTCCCATAAAAAATGTGATTTTGTTTTCGCGGAGGCTTGCTTCCAAATTCTACAAGGAATTCTTTATACGAAAAACTATATTCCAATTCAATGATTTTTATTAGTTTTTTAATCGTATGTAGTGTAGGTACTTAAACGAACATACTTAAATTATTTTTTTAAACACATTTTTTCTAATTAGAAGAAGTCTTGATTTTTTTTGACATGAGATCATGAATCACCTTATCTGGATTCACATTAATATCCGAATGAACAGATATCATAGCAAGTGAGCTTAATATTGCATTTTACATAACGCTTCGGGACACTATTTTAATCCTTTTCATAGTTGAAAAGGTTCTGTCTACACTAGCTGTGGTCACTGGAAGCGTGGCCAAAACCGTAAGCAAGAAGCTTATAGCTCTAAAGTAAGTCTTGTCACATATTATATCAAGCAATTTCAAAACTACGGTAGAAGGATCACTCGACGATATTTTTTCGCACCAAAGAATGTACTCAGGGGCCCAATTCCGCAAGCGTGCATATTTCGCCCGTGCGCACAGTTAGCAAAACTCACCGTCACGACTCGTTTACACAATTTCCAATTCACGCGATTCCGCAAGACACTGTGAGTTTTTAGGCGCTGAACGAATGCTCTTTCTTTAGCTGAGAGCGCTGAATTTAGTTTTACGTGGGTTTTCCTCATGATGGAATAAGTATAAGGTGGTCTCGTCGGCTGCCGACTCGTTCGTTTTTTGGTCCCTTAACGCTTCGTTAACGTACACTTACTACGCTGAATAAAGAGAAAAACGTGTCGTTAAGGGACTACTTTTTGCCGACGAGACCACCTTATACTTATCATGATCAGCGGTGCCAGATTCCACGATTTATCGTATTTTTACGATTTTAGGGCTTAAAACTTATTCCAAGATTTTTGAGCTAAAAAAGCATAAAATTCCAAGATTTTTTTCAAATTTATTGAATACAAAAATTCATTTGCAATTTTCCAAATATCTTCTGAAAATATGAAGGTGAACGAGCAGCCACAAATACATAAAATGTATTATGAAGTGAAGCAATTAGTTTTTACAATTTTAGATTTTTTTCTTAAACCCGATATTTTAAAGGTGGTAAACATAAAATACCTTAATGATGAAATTAAATTGCCTTCGAATATTGTTTCAAAATGTATCTCCGTGTAGAAGTTCAAGACCAATTGGATTCTTTAAATCTAAACAGGAACGATGTTGAAGCATTCAAACAGGCTTGCTTGGGTTTCTATATAGAGCTTGTCCATCAAATCTTCGTGAGATAAGAATCCTCGATTTTGAATATCTTTTTTCTGCACCTCGATCTCCAATAGATGTAACATTTTTTTGGAAAAACGTTTTACAAACAAAGCATGGTAATGAAAGTTTACCATTTCCGTTAATGAAAAATTTCATTTTTGAAGTTTTATCACTTCCGAAGTCATCTGCTACTGTTGAACGTATATTTTCTATATATATTTTTATTTTTTTTATTTCCAACAAAATCGTATTTCCACGATTTTGAAAGCTAGTAATTACGATTTCTGGGGAAAAATATCTGGCAGCACTGATCATGATACTTATTCCATCATGGTTTTCCTTTGATTCTTGCTTTTTTATATTGCTCGCTCTGCCGCTCTCATATTTTGTTCGTCCATTCTCCGTTGTTACTTTTGCGGTGTGCTCACAGTCATGCCATTTAAACGCACGCTCTGAAATAGAGTGAACAAATTTATTTAGTTGTGTGCACACACAATATCTCACAAAACAAATTCACCCTTGCGGGTTCGGAATAAGATAGTGAACACAATATTTCGTGCACCATGATGTCGTGCACACAATGAAACTCACTATTGCGGAATTGGGCCCCAGCTTTCACAGCTGGCAACGAAATTGCATTATCAAAGTAACATGTTAGCTTTTCCATTTCCTTCACTCGCTCAACTGCAGCAAAACCTGGGAGAAAAGCTTGAAACGGTAGAACGTCTTCGTACACCATGAATCTGTCCGTAAGATTTTGTACTAACGAATCTATGCAAGGAATCAGTATAGACACTTCAAAATAGGCTCCAGTAGAAGAGGTTTCTGGATTGGAACGCGTTGTTTGTTTAAATGAATAATTCACATTTTTTTAATTTTTTTATTGCCTACAAGTCGCATATATAGAGCATGATTTTGTATCTTCATTGAAAACACCATATGGGCACATCACCGGACCAGTCCACTTATTGTTGGAACAATAATAGTACATTTTACATGTGGGATCTGTAGGATCTTTTTTCAAGTCTCCATAAACGCATGCATCGTTATTGACCTCGTTATTGACACAACTTAGCATACATCCCTTCGATTTAGCATCGCAGCACAATGAAGATGAACATTTAGCCACCTCAATTCCTTGCCAATTATTATCAGTTACTTGCATGCATATCCCTAGAGTGTTGTCTGCAAAACATATCCATTCTGTTTTTGCTTTAGCACATTCCTGATTATAAGTAGTTTGTGTCTGTGCCCAGGTCGTGTCCCAGAGAATCTGAAATTTATTTGATTTTATAATTTGAAATAAAAATAATATTTTTTCGCGACAATAATACATACCGATACCACACTTACGACGAATGTAAAATAAATGCTCGAATACTTCATGTTGATTTCATTCAGTCAATTGAGGTAATATCTGACTGATGGCCAATTTATATCGACTTGATAAGCCAATGAAGATAAAGTGACAACAGAAAAAATAATTAAAATAGGGAATTCACATGGGGGCCTTACCAATAAGCATGTTTAACCTTTAAATTCAAAATTTTATCGGTTACAATAGATAATTTATATGGAAATTTTCGCTATTGTGACTCCCTTAGCCTGGACACTAAAAATGATTTACTAGTTTACTAGGGCATTCAATATTATAATTGCCGAACATTTACACCGTACGCAGTGAAACCTATGTACTCGTATGTAGATAAGTACGAGTGATATTATAAAAAAAAAAAATTAATAATGGATCGATTACCTCTACCCCAAAGCTTATTAATTGACACTGTTTGAAAACAGAAGCTTTTGTATTTGATGGATAATTTATAGTTCCATGTGAAGTAAATATCCCATAGGTACCTTTTATAAAATACCACTATCTACTTGTTTTCGCAAGCATTTAAGAAAAATCCCCTAAAAAAATGGCTTTAAACAGAAAAGGATATACGAGTAACGAGTACATGGAAAACTTAAAAGCCGATTGGAGAGATGATGGAAGTAACAAATTTGCTGGTTCTATACGCATACGGATATAAATATGTTCGTTTTTATGTCGTTACGATTATTCAAAACTAAGCTAAAATTTGTTCTTTTCTCTTTTCAAAGGATAACCCAAGCGTCCTTGAGCAATTTCGGGTGTCTTCGTCGGGCGTAGATGAGTGAATTATCTAAAACGAACTCGGAGCTTATTTGTTGCTATGAATAGTTGACCTGACTTGACTAATATCCTCTGATTCATGACTAACATTTTTATTTCAATGTAAATTTCGTAATGTAGAATTATCTATGTACTAGCTGACCCGACAGCTAATTTTGTCCTGTCCAAATTAAAAAAAAAACCAAAAGATTTATTTTCTAACATTAAAATTGAAATCGCTACGTATCTCAAAATGTTTTATTTATATAATATCGATTGCAATGTCATTGTTTTGATTGTTTCATTTAAATAAGCAAAAAAAAAAAAAAAATGAAATACGGCCCCAAAAAATTATACAGGAAACAACAAAACCGATTTTTAATAAAATTTGGGGTGTTTTTTCCTTTTTTGGGGCCTTATTTATATAATATCGATTGCAATGTCATTGTTTTGATTGTTTCATTTAAATAAGCAAAAAAAAAAAAAATGAAATACGGCCCCAAAAAATTATACAGGAAACAACAAAACCGATTTTTAATAAAATTTGGGGTGTTTTTTCCTTTTTTGGGGCCTTATTTCCTATAATGAAAATTTCATTATGAAGTAAGAACCCAAAAGAAGAAATGAAATAAGACCCCAAACGAAAAACGACAACGTATGGGGGGCATGCTGCCCCCTGCAACCCTCCTGCTTAGGTTCACTGTCTGATTTGGGGCCTTATTTCATATCTTTTTGGGGACTTATTTCATCGCAGTGGGTCCTTATTCCATATTTGAAATTGTGGTATTATTTCATTATGAAATAACACCCCAAATTTGCGACCTTATTTCATTTTCTCTTTTGGGGCCTTATTTCATTATATATATTTCATTAGTTTACACATCACGATAGTGCGTCAAATGAATGTCAAACTGGATATTCAAATAATTGACTGCGTTACATTGACCGCTAGGTGACTACCGGCATGTTAAACTCCATAAAAAAAATAACTGACATTTCAGAATTTGCGCTAGAACTCTGAATTTGCTGCTAAATAGCAATCCAAAAAATAACGATCTGCCAAAATATATCTATCAAAATTCTAAAATTAATATAATAAAAAAACAAGGAAAAGTGGAAGTGTAGTTATTTGGAAATAAGGTAAATAAATTGTCAGAAAAGGTTATAAAATAATCAAAATCAAATGTCACTTTGCCGCTGGCACTGGAGATCTAGCGGAAGCGTTCCTCTATCGGGGATATTATGTGCTAGACGTCTAGCGGTTAATGGAACGCGCCCATTGCCTATATGCAATTTTTTTTATGTGGATTTAGACATGAGTTTCACGTGCGGCTAGTCATCTAGCGGGCATTTTAAACGCCGCGCTAACGTCGGAATCGAAAGTAATTAAAACATTTTGTTACTTTAGTTTCATTTAGTTAAATACACTTTTTATTGTTAATAGTTAAGAGCATGTCACCTGATGACAAGCCAAGCCAAGCTAATTTCTTGTATATCAACTAATTTACAACAACTACAATGTATAACTACCTAAATCTATATCACACAAAATGCTTCGAGGGCATGCACTGCTCCCATGGTCGTTGAATGTTTGTAGGGCTAAACTATACTTACACTACGATTTAATTACAACAATTTAAGTTTAGAGTTACTCGACGGGAATTAATAAGTCGATTGTGCGTTGCGATTAATCTAGCAACACACTACAGTCTACAGATATCAGCCCCATATTACCAACATCCCTGCATGATGGACAGCTGTTGAGTGGCCCCGCATCCCATTGTGTTTTGCATGTAATCGGGGAAATTACTCTGCAGGACACGCATCGTGTTGCGCTTGTAGTCGGGAATCGCATGTGTAGCCAGCTGACATGTAGGGCAACGATAGACCGCCTTAAAATTGCACTCTAAAAATTCAGTTTTAGTATCCCAGCGATAAACTTCCGATTCGCCTTCATTCCGGAAGAATATCGCCGACCCATTATCCGTTCCGATAATAACGATTCGTGTTGGTTTCGGTCCGATATCTGCAAGGAAAAATAAAGGGAAATTAGAGATACAATCAACTCTACTGGCACAGCAACAGGACACCTACCAATAATTCGACCATCGGCACAGCCTGTTCGTAGGTAATCCGTTTTGATGGCAAACATTTTCTTCGTGCTGAGGTATGTAAAGTAGAGCATCGTGGAGCCGCAGTCCTGGCGGATGAGGGCAATGTAAAGTACATCACGTGCGCGACATCCCTGTGACACGGCCTTAGGGAGAACCACTCGGAAGCCACGATCATGTTGAATGTTGTAAACGATTATTGCCCGATTGGCGGCATCACTGACATACACATAGCAACTACCATCGCTGGCGTAGTCTACGGCTAGATACTGCAAACGAGAATTGGCAGCAGTGAGTCCATCAAGTGGAATGGATTTGAGGACTTTGCCACTCTTAAGGCTGATGGCCACTACCTTAGGAGGACAGCGCCGAATAGGTGTCTCCAGGGTGTTGACAATGCCCGTGTCCAGGACCCAGAGAATCTCATTCGGATCAACGACCAAATCGACGACCGATTGGAGCGCCTTACAATTGCCCTCCTCTTGCATGTTCCAGCATGGGAAAGGAGTTAATGTTGTCACGCACGTACCTGGCTTGATGACGGTTTTCACAAGGGTCGCCGGCACACCATGCCGGTAGCGTGGCAACGCCAGAAATACATCATCTTTGACGATTTGCGCTCTCGTTGCGATGATGTTTTTGCCAATATACTTGCCCGAACTCTTGAACAGTGACTTTGTTGACGGGCAGGGGAATTCGAATTGTCCACCAGTCCACTGGATACTTGGTTGTGGTGGAAACAAGCCATCGGTTGGCAATGTACCATATGGGGTAGGACTATGGGGATGACTGGATACACCAGCTGCTGCCAAAAGGATGGAGATACCCAATTTCACCCACATGTTGCATGTGATGTTGGGATTGTTGCAGGCCTTTGTTTATGCTGTGGGTGGAGGTGGTATTGTAGTTTCTCTTGTACTGGTCAAATACACCATATTTGTTGCGACATTTATAATGCGGATCACAGACAAAATATTCTCAAATTCATTATCAAGGCCGCCAGTGTAACCTTCAGTGAGGTGTGCTGTGTCGCGCTGAAGATTCGTGGTATTTCTTTGACCGCCGCGCGCCGTAGCATGCGGTGAATCATTGCTTTGTGTCGCACGAAAAGAAAACTTATAGCTTTGTTATGGCTTTTGACTGATCGAAAAACGAAGGTTGGAATAGTCGTTTCGGTTTTCGCTATCTGTTCTGGGAAAATATGAAAATTATATGAAACATAAGTTATGCCAGCTACCACGTTCAGAATGCTATGCTTCGAGGTGTCAATGGAGACTCCAGTTGCAAGCGCTAAGCTATCTGGACTCCAAATAAACTTATTGACAGCAATATCTCTGTAACCTGTAAATGAAATACTGCCCATGGGAATTGGAACGTGATGCGTGTGGTGTTTTGGGGTATGTGAATGGTTTTGATATAAATGTAGCAGGAGACGGTATCCAGATGTCATCGATCTCTTTGCCATAATGAATCAAATTATGCTATCGAACTTGTAGTATAACTTTTAATACAATACCATGTGCCAATTAGGTAGTCAGGAAGAAGTTTACGAACTGTACCTATTCCTATATCCTAGTTCATAGTGCTTTACCGTTGAATTCGATTGCTTCGTCGAACACGAACACATTAGATGATTTCAATTTGAATTTGACTCACCAATGTTACATTCGGAGTTAGCAGTAATTATTTAAATTTTCCAAGGTTGTTGCTGATACCACTAATTTTATCTAAATCAAAAAACATTGCATAGAAATTTGTGTTAAATGACAGATTTCGGTGCGTGTTAGGCATGAATGTGAGTTTGTCACCGTTACATAGCCAATGACAACTCTGTGTAGTTGCTATGCTACGAATGATATCTACACTGCGGTCTTTAGTTTATGAAGGGATAGTTTTAACAGAAATGAAAGCGTTAATAAAAGTTCGATAGAAATTTGAATGCCGTTTTGACAATGACACGACACACGAGTCGTATAATGCCAGACGATAACGAGAAACCGCTTCATTTTTGAACTTATTCTTACTTTTTAAGACAGACTGACATTGGCTGTCATTGTCATTGTAAAGTCCAATGTTTTTAGGTTCATTAATGATAATGGTATTTCCGATTGGCATTCTCAGTTTTATCGAGACCGATAGAACATATAAAATCGTTAAAAATCTAGATTCGTAAAAGTGCTCTCGATTCGAAACAACAAAATTTATCTATATGCCCCGAAAACTTGTTCTTTTCTTGACAACCGAATAAACCCTAAGACCCTAAATGATATCTTCGAGTTGGAGAGAAGCAACAAAAAGAAAAAGCTGTTTCCGCTGTCTGCATGTCAATTAGACAAACGTTACATATTTTGACGTTTCAATGTAAATGACTAGCTATATTTTTCTGCAAGCAGTTAGGTTAGGTTAGGTTGAAGTGGCTGCCAGGGCCAGCATACGCCAGCACACTTCCGTTGAATCATATATTTCTCCACGCCTATTTGTTCAAACCATTTTGACCTTTTAATGAAGCGTAATAAACTCCTAATGTCGTTATTAATGAGGTCCCCATGATCGTTAAATGGAGTTTCCATTTCTGAGAGAGCGCAGGGCAGGAGGAGTGAAGTTGAGAGACAGTTTCGTCCTTCTCCTCATCATTTCTGCAGCTTCTACAAAAATCATTTGAGGAAACACCAAGCCTGGTTGCATGCCTACCTATCAGACAGTGTCCAGTGATGACACCTATAAAGCGCTAATATGACGTCTATTTAGAGAAATCAAACACTTTCAGATCGTTTCAGATCCAGTTTCGGCCAAGCAGTTGGGATTCTTCCTTTTAACGTAAATGCAAAATGCAAATGCATTGCAAAAAATGTAAGCTAATAAATGCTGATCGAATATTATTCGATTTTCGAAATAATCATTTTACTTAAGCCGTATGTCAATTGGGATAAATAATTATCCTCGGATAGTTTTCTTTAAATTTATTTCTCACTGCCTATCAAGACGCGGCAATAGTTAACAAATTAATCAAAAACCACTTGCGTTAAAGAGACCTAATCCAATTATATCCTTTTTAACTTGACATCACTTGTCATGGCAGTTTACCACTCATTTTTGACAAATGACCAAAGCCTATAGGGTCCCCTTTTGCCGCAAAGTATACTTACTGGATATCATTAGCACAACAAATCATCTTCTCAGCCACATTAAAAAGAGAAGTAAGCCATTGAGCCAAAAGAACATAAACTCACAGCAACCGGAAGCAGTGTTGTTATTGTTAACTTGAAGTTTGAACCCAAACTCATCAATCATAAGCCACCATCATAATGAGTGACAGAGATAATAGCCAAGGCAATTTTGAAATCTTCTTTTCGTTTCTAAATAAATTCTTTCTTTGGCAATTGCGTCGTGGCCAATAAATTGAATAAAATCCTCCACTTCACAGACAATTGCGATTCATTTTGCATTTAATTTAATTTGCAATTTATCGAATGCCCAGGACTTCATCGGACTTGTCTCGTCATCCAATGATAATTGCTGATAAAAGAAAACCTTCAAGTCATTGTCAAATGACCTTCAAAGGCATACATACCGGTTGTCATTTTATTGCTCAATCGAAGCCAATTGTTGCAAGGAGCAAATTTTATTTCCTTGTCCGACAAATTGCGAGCGCCACATTTGAATGGCCTCCTTTTAGCCACAGCAAGTGGGTGGGAATGGAAAGGATCCGTTTGATATAGAACTAATTAAGTGCTTTGTGACCGGAGGGGCAACTGCGAGATGAAGGAATTTAATTACACCACCATGTGGCGAGATTACTTACGAAAATGGGAATTCCGTGCATCAAAGATGGCCAATGTGGCGGCAATTTACAAGTTTTTGGCCTGAACTAATTCGTTTAAGCGAGACGGTAATGCGAATTCCCTTTGATACTTGAGTGGGTGTCCCTGTTGACTGGGTGCCAAATTTCGGTTATTTGTCACAGAAATAACAAGTTAATTAAATTCAATTCAATACAGATTCCACATGGCGTTCCTAATGGCCATATATGGGTAACAACAAGTAGCATCCGAAATGTATGATTAGGCGAGACTCTAATGGCATGATATAGAGAGAGTCATTGGAATGTTTTATATTTAGCTTTTTGGCCCCAAGTAATGGTCAATTTAATCAGTCAGCTGATAACAGCAAGGGGCAGCCCCAGCCTGTAATATTCTGATCCCATTATTTCAAAGTATCCCATGGAGTTGGGGTTACCAGCAGAAGGGTGGTGTGGTGTAATTTCCTGCCTATGAAATCTCATGTTTGCAGGAAGTCATGTTTTCGGAATTACAAACTAAAGTCTCGAGCAAGAGCACGTCTTTTCAAAAACCCGTTTAAAAATGTGCAAATCTTCTTGTCTACCGACAATGTAGCCTCTTCTTTTCATGTGCCCAATATTCAACATCGTAAATCAATCTGAAAATGAATATACTGTGTTAATGGAGCACGAATCGTTTTAATTCACAACTTCTGCTTTTGTTTAGACGTCAACTTCAACGTCCATAAAACTGCCGTAAACCTTAATAGCTTCAGGTAATTATAGTCGCTACTTTGGCGGTATTTGAAAATATTAATTAAACTGTCAGGAACCGGTAGATTCCGACAGGATGCCTTTGTTTATATGGTTGTCCACCAAAGAGGAATGGAAGTGTGGATATTGGAAAACTAAAATTGTTATTAAAACAGCTGCGATGAGGTCTGTCATTGAATCCTGATGAGTGTTTTTGAAATAAAACAGTATATTTTTACATGCAACATTTCTGGCACGGGGACTAGGTGTAAGCCCTATTGAAACGGCTGAGTTATCTCTTTCATAGTCGTATACTCTTCAATTGTGTCAGCTGTTTTGGTCGTGGAACAATGGAAAATAACCTTAAGTCGGCTCTCACATTGAGGCAACAATCAATAAGCAACTGGCAATAGGAAATACTCTTTAAATTGGATGAAAAGGGTTATAGGTTATTTTAAATGCAAAATGGTCAGTAATCAAGATTGTTCAAGTACAATTCAACATCAGAGTACTGTTGCTTTTGAAAGCATGTTGAAGTTAGTGGCAGTTAAAAAAAAGGGAACGGTCCAAATATTAAATATTGTGGTACTCCAATTTTTTTTTATAGCGAGAAGTCGTGTCTGCCTTCCTCTAAAAATAAGAATGTACATCCGGAGAGAATTTGAATTTGTAGAATTTGTCTACTATTGAAGTCAACAAGTGCATATTTTGAAAATTCTGTTTCCATACATTATTTTTCGCGTTGCTAAATTCATCCATATGTGACGATAATGCAGCAAAACCCGAGATTAGTAAACAGCTTGTCAATTCTTTAAGAACGAAAAATTATTATTGATACGTCAGCTCATAACTGAGTATACAAAATTTACAAGTTTGTTCGACGCGTGAATAGCAACAGCGTCTCACCATAATCGTTTCTAACTTCCACTTTAAATATTTCATGAGCAACAATAAATAATTTTATATCAAACTCCCACCATTGCGAACTCGTAAAATATAAATTGGACATACAGTGATTTAGTAAAACTGCTTAGCTCGCCGACCGGGTGAGTTCTTGCCTGTCCTTATCCTCCATACAGGTTACGTGCCTGAAAATCTAAAATAAAAAGCGAAAAAAGACAAAGAAAAGGTTGATAGAAAGTGAAGAAGTAGAAAAGGTGAAGCAGACAGAGCAGACTAGAAAGGATAGCTGAAAAAAAAGAAAAGTGTGAAGAGAAACAAAAAACCAAAAACTGGTTCCTGGGTGGCAATGGAACCATGGCCTCGTGTCCCTCCCTTGTGGAATATTTCGTCCACACCTTTGGTTGCCCTGGGCCTTCATTTGAGCAACCCCCTAAAATGCGTAAACCTAACAAACCAACAAAATTGCCTTCCCTCTACCGTCCCATCCCTGCGCATCCCTCTACAGCCCCTCTCGCCTCTCACTCTGATTAATTAATTACAAACTCATGTTTGGTTTATAATTTACTATTCACAAAATTATGATTTTATTGATCATTATAAGAATTTTAATACAAAACCATTATTTTTTTACTTAGGTTGTAACCTTCATATGCGAAAAAAAGTTAATTTGGAACAAACACAACAAGAAACTCATACCCTTCTTTCTACCCTTCGTTGGCGCCTTTCTGCGCTGTGATGAACGATGTCGACTCCTTTCCAGCGTGCACGGTGGTCGGGGTAACGCGATGTAGCTGTATGGATGGATATTGTTAATATTGAGGCAGAAAATTGGTTATGAATACTTCAAAAATTCAAAATCTACTGGAGAAACAAAATTCATATGAAAGTTACTTTATTGTTAACAATTATTGTATTTATTTTCTTTTTTAAATTCAATATTATAATGATTAAGATATAAGTTAAGTAAGACACTTATGCCCAGTTGCACGGTCAGAGTTTAAAATCTCGTTTTGGTTTTAACCTTCGTTCAACAAATTTTGGGTTTCACTGTGTCCGTTTAAACCCAAAGTTGAGTTCAACTCTCGGTTTAAGTTAAACGCCTGCATTCTGCCGTTTAAACTTTCGTTTGACAGCTGCTATTTCATACAGAGTGATGAGAGAGAGAGAATAAAAGAGATAAAATGTGTGGGTGCTACACTTCTTGAATTTATATGAGTGAAAGCTAGAGTTATGATTAGTTTCAGCATTACTGCGGTAAACCCACTGTTAAAAAATGACATCAGAAAATTTCAATAGATTTCCAACCAATATTATTTTCAAGGAAAAACCCATTTTTCAAGTGAACGTCAGGTAGATTTTAGCCCAAACATAATGTAGACAAGCGTAAATTGTATTGAGGGTTTTTCAATACAAATAAATTATTTTAGTGTGTGGAAATGACGATTATTTCTTTGTAATGCTACTAGTGATTTCTTTAGATTCTTGACGAACAAAAAATATCTATATGTACATACTCAAATCTTTCACATTTTATTTTGGCTGAAACAAGACACTATACCTACACTATGCTGTATACAATGCAATTTTGTTGTCAGATTTTGAACACACTTCTCGGGACAATGCCTGTAGATTTGAGCTTGCTCAGTTAAAAGGTTTCGGAGTTCATACCATTTTTGTATACAGATCTAGATTACATTTTTATTTAAAAAAATATAACCGGAACAAGAGAGCGCAGCTTTTCGCAGAAACACCAGGAAACAAACTTTGCGCGTACCTATTACCAGACAATGACCCTAATTAGAGGCTCATAAAATCCTTTCAATATTCATTATCATTACTGGCGACGGGTGATCGGATGTGGTAAAAACCCAGCGAATGACAAGAAGCAGTACCTGTGATCGCATCCGTCCGTTATTCAAAAAAAAAAAAAAAAAAATTACTCCAAAAATAATTTGGTAAAAGTAAATGATAGTTCAAACATGTGTCAAAAATAAGCCAATTCACTTCGTTAATACCAATTGTAATAATATTGCACACATTTTCTTTTATTTACAAATGGTAAAAGAGATAAAGTAGAGAAAAGCAATAACCATTTATTTGATCAAAAGTCCGCTGGTAGAAAAATACCCCTTTAAGGGAAATTGTTCTGCGCTTCCACAACTGCGTTTAGTTAACTGGCAAATTATTTTGAACTGTGAAACTGAACGAGTTAAACCAAAAGTTTAAACTCTCGGTCAGGTTTAGTTAAACTTCAGTTTAAACTCTGACTGTGCAACTGGGCATTAATGTATCTTGAATTTTCAAATCAATGCTCGAATTTATACAACCATGTGTTTGAAAGTTACGTTAAATTCCATTACTTTGGCACACTTGTTTCAATTTCAGATATATTGATTTTCAAATAAATGTATAAATGTTTTTTTTGTGTTTTTTTTTATTTATTTTTTTTTGTATCTAAACGTTTATGTTTCCATGTGGCGGGGTGCTCCTGCGGGCGGCGTTTTGTGTGAGCTCTTGTGACTCGTTGCTGCAGATAAATGGCGGGAAAACTGGAGTTTGGGCTTGGCTGGAGAGATTTTCACTATGCGGTTTTGAATTTGTGGGCTTATAATATTTTTTTTCTTTTAACGATGTTTTCGAGGGATTTTACGAAATGATATATCTAATATATATCTACCTACATATTATTTTTGTTACCTATTTAAAATTGATGCTGTTAAAAAAAAATATTATAAAATATATATAAAAAAAATTGTTATGCAAAAAGACTAAAACCTAACTATTTGACAAATAAATTAGTTATTATAAAAAAAATGGTTCCCAATGTCGCCAGTATTTTCAAAATGCGCTCAAATTTCATTATTTAGAAAATGTGGTCGCTACATAAATGGTGCGGACATTTGGCGCAAATCATGGAGAGGAGTCGCTGGACAAAACAGTTCACGAGACCACACCGAATTCTTTGGGTCGCGGGCGCTCGTGTGTTGGCTTTTCTCTATGCTCATGACGCCTGGAAAAATGGAAGCGCGGAAAAGTAACTCGTGTGACATTGGCCTAAGTTCCCGCACTAAGAAGTGTCAGCGCAATTTCGTGCCTGGCAAGAACCCAAGGAAACCATAGAACTTTGGTTTCAAGTCCAAGACGAAAATGAAACTCTGATTCCTGTCACTTAAAAAATTTAGTAATTTAGGCAATGAAGTGGATAATTTTGCGTCCATTTCCACCTACGTGGATACATGGAAAAAACTATAAATTTGCGGTTTTGAGGCACTGAAATTTGATTGAATTCTTCACGCCACAAATAGATTAATATGGTTATCTATTTGAACATTGAACACAATATAGTTTTCTGTGTCTGCAACATGCTTGCAAATAGGAAGATAAACTGCTCTCTTGGACAAAGTTCCATTCGAATGACGGTGACCAGAGCTACACCACAGGGGGGTGTCCTTTCACCTCTCCTTTGGGTGCTTGTTATGGACGACATTTTAAAGAAACTGAGTTCCAGGGGAATAAGTGCCACAGCATATGCTGATGATCTAGTTATTATCATTCAGGGAAAATTTTTAAACACCTTAAGTGAAATCATGGATAATGCCTTAAGAAAAGTCAACTTATGGCAAAGGGTTGTGGACTTAACGTCAACCCCTGCAAAACGGAACTGGTACTCTTCACCAGGAAACATAAGATACCACACTTTAACCTCCCAAAACTGGAAGGAGTGGAATTGCCTCTGTCTGACAAGGCTATAAGTATCTTGGGGTTATTCTGGACAGGAAACTGAACTGCAATGCAAATGTAGGGGAAAGAATTAAAAAGGCGTATAACGCTCCTTTTTTTTGTAAAAAAATAGTAGGCAGGACTTGGGGCCTAAAACCTGCTATGGTGCACTGGCTATATACAGTGGTGGTCAGGCCCATACTCACATATGGCGCACTAGTGTGGTGGAAGGCGACAAAGAAGAAAACAATAGTCGGAAAACTGGCGTCGGTGCAGAGAGCGTCTAGCATAGCAATAACGGGTGCACTTCGCAGCACTCCTATGGCAGCGCTGGACACCTTTCTACACCTCACGCCACTTGACTTGCATATTAAGCAACTTGCGGGAAGCAGTGTGCTACTGCTCACAACCTTGGGCTATTTTAAAGAGGGCAGTTTTGGGCACTGTACAATACTAGCGGAGCTACTCCCTGGCGTACAGGTACAAACTGATGAAATTCACCCTCTGGTCGACTTCGACACTCCGTACCAGGTATCATACCCGGAAAGATGCGAATGGCAAAGGGATAAAGTAATTAAACATTGCGAAGTAGCAGTCTATACAGACGGCTCAAAAACAGCGGAAGGTACTGGAGCTGGAATCTACTCCGTAGACCCAGACCTAAAAATGTCTATACGATTGCCGGATACAAGCAGTGTCTTCCAATCAGAAGTTCTGGCTGTTCTGAAAGCGGCAGAGCTAATGCGGATGAGATCTGTATCTGGAAGGGATATAGCCATCTACATCTATAGCCAGGCTGCGCTCAAGGCACTGGAATCTACAAACATCAATTCAATGCTCAAGGCATTATGCAGTCAGAACCGAGTGAGACTGTGGTGGGTACCAGGACACTGCGGTATAGCTGGAAATGAGCAAGCTGATGAGCTTGCGAGAAGAGGCGGGGAAATGTTAGAGGGAGGGGATGTGGATATTAAACCACCTCCTTGCATCATAAAAAGCGATATTAGGAATAAAATAACTAAGGAAGCCGACCGGAGGTGGGAGGGCCTCATCGGTCACGCAGTATCTAAGGCACTTTGGACGCAATACGACCGTAAAAGATCTAGGGAAATCTTCAAACTAGGCAGGGAACAGCTCAGGACACTGATCGACATACTATCAGGGTACTGTCTTCTTAGAAAACATGCCAAAAGGCTCGGGCTGGCAGACTCGGACAATTGTAGATTGACCTGCAAGCCGTAGAGGACATAACACATATACTATGTGAATGTGAGGCAATATGTCGCAGCAGAAGGAAATTTCTGGGCAGGTACTTCTTCCAACATCTAGAGGAGATAGACAGTACCAACTATAAGGGGCTGCTTGGTTTTTGCAGGGATATTGGTGCTTTCTCAAGGGCAAGTGTTTAGGTGTTTTTCAATTGTAGGTCACTGCAATTGATTCCCCCTAGGGATCGCGATGGGCCCTTATGGTGCCTTGTGCCGTATGAGACATCTCTCTCATACCCCTTTTTAACCTAACCTAACCTGTAGGAGTGCAGGACATGTGGTTCTAGCAGGACGGATCAATGGCGTATACACCACGGGCCACTATTGGCATTTTAATGCGGGCTTTTCACAGTCGTTTTATATCTCGTATAGCCCTCAGGACCACCCGATTTACATGCCCAAGACTTCTTTCTATAGGGTTATTTAAAGTCACGGGCTAATGTTAAAATAGCATGAACTCTGGCAGCATCTATGGAGAACATCATTGTTGCGTATTTGATGAAGCTAAGGAAAACATTTGTTAAACTCGGTAGCGTTTGTAACTACTACATCCTGAGGTTAAAAACCGAACCGAGAAATTCTTCTTGGAATATTGTACAACATGGATTTGACCTGCATATACATTAACCTCTAACCGTTAGTGGTGATTTGAAACGACAAAAATTCTAAAAGTAAGCAATTTCAATACCGGTGAGGCAGGGCTGTGTAAACATCGCAAGCGAGAGTGCGTTTTTTTTTCCGGAAATTCTTATATTCTTTATTTTTGGTTAAATGAAAAGCTACACATACTCGTACTATACTCGTATAAAATTACAAACAATCAAATGTTTAATATGTATGACGTACCCATGTTATGCATTTTCATTCACAAAGTTGTTCATTCATTGTTTTCGGATGTTATTTATTTCGTCAGCATTTCAATTCCGGTTCATGCATTCTTTCTTAATTTGATTTCATACCCGCACATTACTCATACATACCTTACCTACTGCTTATTAGCAAACATGTTCACTGCATAGATTCTTACAAGGTTTTTCAACAGAGCGCGTAAATACAATCGAACTCATTCAGACTCCGCTTGTACAAAGCATTTTTATATCATTGTTCTCAAAGTGATGATTGAAGGGTAAGGGGAGAATATAGACATTTTGTTAAACCACATTTTCAGAATGTATAAACTGTTCCTGTTACAAATATTTTTGTCAAAACTATACCAAACTCACGTTTAATCAGCTGTCAATAGAATTTATGATTAAAGTATGAACTTTAAAGCCGAGATCCTAAAAAGGATTCTGTTTTTGGAAGTGCGATGTTGAACAAGCCTACCTACTCAATAGTATCATTGATGTGAAGGGTAACTGATGCATCTATAGTTGGCGCAGTTTAGAAGGTCTCCTTTCTTGAGGATCGGGCAAAAGATGCTAAAGTTCAATTCATCGGGCTTACTTTTCTCTGACAACTTTTTTGAGACGAGTTGGTGTATGCTCTCCACAAGGCCATCTCCCACTGCCCTACATGACGTTGCATTGTATTACCAATTCCGTCACAACTGCTTTGTATTTTTTTACTCTGCACTGTACGTCACAATATACGAAAAGACTATGTCAAAATATAACTTCCCACTTCCCATACATTTTGGTGTCGGCAAGCTGTCAATCTCAGCTGCTAAAAAATTAAACTACCACCCACATAAAACAATTTATTTTTACACAGTCAAATTATAATCCGCCCATTTTGACACAAACTCGAGACAATTCCAAATTTGTAAGGATCTTTAAATCGCAAAAATCATAAACAAATCTTTCAGACTTCAGATTTAATTTGTGTATCATTTTTACAATGTCGATGACAATTCATCCACCAAAATGTGTAGGAAGGTATAGGTATTATATTCTAATACTTATGTATCAAACAGACATAATAAACTTAAGGGATAAAAGTCTTAAACGGGCCGCGGTGCTATTGAACTTAACAAATAAAGCTAAAAGGACGTCAATTTGTTTGCGCGGGTGAGTATGTAAGTGAAAAGGGATTTAGGTGCTCATTGTCAGTATTGAATTTAATCGCTCATAGCCGTCAAAACAATGCATTTAAATAATCGTAGCTGGTGTTTGCAAAATGATTTTGCATTAAATTTTCGTTTTCATTTTTTTATTTAGGAAAGCCGCTTCAAGCCGGTTCATCGATGATAAACTAAATTGACTCATTTTTGCCTTGAATAATAATAATTCAAGGTGACAGCTTTTTTAACATTTTTGTTTATTTGCCAAAATGGAGTAGACGGGAGCTAGTGACGGTTTTTCCTAAGCTATACGTAAATTTAAATACAGCTTAAATAGTTAAATTGTGTCAATTATTTCAGAAAAACACAGTTTGGAAGCAACAACATACCTATTTGTTCATTAATTTATTTGTTTATTTATATACATATATATTTGTTAAATTTTTGTTAATTTATTTATTTATTTGTTAATTTACTTAAATGTTAATTTATTTACTTACTTTCTAGTATTTGATATCAAATCATCAAATTATTATTATTTATTTATATATTTACTTATTATTATTACAATTTTTTTTTTTAAATGTTGGGTTTTCTCGTTGTTTCCCTTCAAAAATTCTGAATTTATAAAGTAGTATTTAAAATATTTAAGATTATTTCAGTAGAAAGATATACATACCCTATATATCATATCTCTGTATTTTAGATTGTGTGATGGCTTTCCTTTGTAATTTTATGACGAAATAAAAATCTTTCTATCTATATTATTTGGATTGCTTTATTGGCATCCTTGAACAAAATGTCAGACTTATTAAAACGTTACGATCGTTGTGGTGGAATTATGGCAGTGGTCGCGTTTAGACTGGTTGTAGATATGAAAGTCGGAGGTTAATGCGTGGATGCTAATTTTTTTGTTGGCACTAGTACATTTTGGAATTGAACAAACACACAATGGCCTGTATCCTGCACCCACTAATACAGGCTATTTGGCAAAACGATAAATACCCCAGGGACTAGAATGATGGAGTTGGTGTTAAGATACCAAAGGAAAGTAACCTTAAGAACTGCAATAATTGGCGCAGTATAACCATTTGGTCAGTTTTCCCTATAATAATGGCAATTATCATTCTCAAACAGATAAAGGACAGAATCAAAAATCTACTCAAGAGGCATTAATAGCCGATCGTAGTGTTCGCTCTTGTCACATCACATCAACACCCTGGGTATAATTCCCAAACGAAACTAGTTTACGCCACCGCTCTACCTTATCTCCGTAGGTTTTGAGAAGGCCTTTAACCGAGTAACCTTCTAATGAATCTGGAAATCTCGCTGGCATGAAATAAAGTCTTAGGCAAAAAGGTCCAAAACATAATTTTTGACTTTATTGCACCTGCAAAAGTTCAAAAGTGCAATAAAGTCCAAAATTACGTTTTGGTCCTTTTTACATAAGACTTTATTTCATGGCACCGAAAACTCTAGATAGGAGAGGGATCACCCCGGAGATTGTTGATGGTTATAAAGGAGTCATACCACGGCGCAAGATGTTTCGTTCTACATAATGGATAGTTTTCCGACTCGTATCGAAGTGCGACAAGGAGTGAGACGTGGGGATATTCGGTCACCTATTACTGGCGATAGACGATGTACTGACTGTCACGGTGGCAGATAAATAAGGTAGGTAAATCTGAGAGACATAGTATCCAATGGAGATCGTTTGAGAGGCTAATCCACCTGAATTATGTGGATCCAATGTTAACTCAATGCTGCTGTAATCCTGCGATAAACCTTGAAAGTCTCTACCTACACCTCGAGAAGGCTGCAGTCATACGTAAACCGCTGCCTGTGATATATGTATGTTTAAGAATCGATGGCCGAAAATTATATCGAATCAATCCGGATCAAAAGTTGTTGAATGCCGAAATTAGGCAGCGGAAGTGACGCTGAATTGGCCATACGTTGACGAGATCAAATGACAATATTCCGAAGCAGTCCTTCGAATGGAATCCTCAATGTACAAGGCGTGTTGGTAGACCAAGAACTACATGGAAATAAAAAGAATTGGCCCTCCAGGACTACTGACAAACCTCGAAAAAAAAAAAAAATAAAAATAAAAAAAAAAAAAAAACAAATGACAAATGTTCTTTCAGTATTATTCGTGAACTGCCTATCCACTTCGGGTACAGCATGAAATTCTAGGTCCTAAACAGTAGTGTCTCTTCTCCTTCGTTGTTCTATCGATCTCCGTGATATATTCAAAGATTTTTTCGCGACCTTATTTTCAGGGTTCATCTATAGAGAATTTTATTCATATGGGAACTTGTCTCATTCGGAACAATTATATTTAATCTTACCTGATGAAGAATGTCAATACCTATAGATATCTCAAGTTGTCTCATCTTATATCGTTCCTTGGGTTACATGCCCTCAAACTTATGGCTCATAAGCTTAAACCTAACCCAGTCATGTATTTCATTCTTCATTAAACAGACACATTATGCCAGTGTATGTATAAATCGAATTATAACCGACCTAGTCATGGCATGTATAGTTGTCAGTCCCTATTGTGACATTACCATTCAAGTGACTTGAATGCAACGGCTCGTGTTTCCAACTTCCGTTTACCTATCACTGCAAAACCTTAACAAACGACAATGATTATATGTACATGCCACATTGAATGGTTATGACCCAAAAAAAGAATATCCAACGGATAAGCAAAATCCAAAATCCAAAACCCCGCACCGCATAGTGTATATCGTCACTCATATATAGGGGACACGTCCTGCTTTCAATCCAATTCCAATGGTGGGTCATCAAAGAACAACCTAAACTCAATTCCAAAGTCTAAGCTTACAGAAATTTCTTTTCAGCAATCTTGACCAATTGGGTCGCGTCGGTTAGTCCATTTGCCGAAGAACAAAATTCAATTTCTTTATTCGATTCGATGAAATGCAACCAGTCATTCCAGACTATATGTTGGACAAAAAGTAGCTGACTCTGCTGAAATGGTTAAAAATGCCAAATGACACGCTAGAACGTTGGTGGAGTTCTCACATTAAATTTGACCTTCCGCCAATGTCAATGCTGTTTTGTGAGATATTTTGTTCGCTTGTCTTCCAATTTTCTTCTACAAATGTCACGATGATGTTGATGATGATGATGTTAGTGATCAAAGAATAGATGACGTTCGAGACATTCTTCTAAATCAACTTATATAAGAGTGATTGCACAACAAATGCATGGTTAGTAGTTTTGCTCAAAAGTTGTGTGCGCGTATCTGCAATATACTCTGTAAACATGCACCATAGTCGAATATTCGTCCGGACGGGTCTGTTTGCGTTGGTGGTCCTGCTACATAGTACGGGTACTAGTTCGAATCCCAAATGTGATAAGAAACTTCTCGCGCATCTGAACTACCAACTCGGCGGTAATAACCTACTCTGGCCATGTGTCTCAACGAAGAATATATACATTCAGTCGGGACGATATGTGCCAAGAAATGTGATTGTAACTCGAACGCAGATACTACGAGATATGGCGTTTGTGGTGTTACCACGATACAAACAGGGCGTCCCCTTCACCCTGGGCAAAGTCAATCTGAAGAAGGAGCAGTGCCTGGCTGCCATAGAACCGTACCCGTGTTGGGCCATCCAGGAGGAGGGCAATTGTGCAGCACTGCAGTCAGTTATTGACATAGTTGTTGACCATAATGTAAGTCGATGTTTATTTATTATATTACCCTTAGCCAGAAGTATTTGTGTTGGGTTGTTGTAGATTTGAGATTATCGACACTTCGATGGCATTTGGGGTGATTTCGAGACTGTGGAAAATAAATGGAAAATTATAAAATATCCTTTGAGATGTAGACAGTAGACAAGTTGGTGAGAATGATGAGATTAATAGACTCATCTCGATGTTTGAAATTTAATTTATTTTAAAATCATATTTCCGGTCTATTTTAAGGGAATGCATCGTTTGAAGGGAAAGTAAGTTTTTATGCATTGTGCTAAATTGGGTAACTTTTGGTAAAACGAATATTTTTGTTGAATCATAGCTTCATATACAATTTGTAGTTTCATAAGTTCATCCTAAATAGTTTTTGCGAATTATAATATGCCATCCTCCATTAGATAGTATTTCGGGCAACAAGTCTGTCTTTTTGGTGCCAGGGTGTTAGCTTGAGGGTCTTAGGCGATAAATGTTTTGTTTCAATTGGTTAAAGTAGAGGCGAATACCGGTGGAAAGCGATTCGCTAAAACCCACGCGGAAGAGAAAGATTCCAGTGCTTGCATTTACTTAGAGGAATCTTATGCGAAATATGCGATTTAGCTTTAATGTTTTTCTGTAAGTATTTTCGTGTATATACAATAGGCATGTTTTTTGAAACATCGCCAACCAGCAGTTCATTTGGACAATTAACAGCAAGCTGAAGCCAGCCGAAATTTTATATCGCCAAGTTGGTGCACATGATTTTCTTTGTGCATGGACACACGATCATGGCGATGACTTTCATTCTCATAAACGATTTGGTTACACACAAAAAGAGGCGTCATTGCAATGAAATTAAATTTAGCAAGTAGAAGAATAATAAACTTTGCACTGCGCATTTTATGCCTTTCCATGAACGTCGTGTTCAGCGAGACAGGTATATTTTGAGTGAGTTGAAAGATGATGCTAGATGGCACAGAAAATGCAGCAAAAATCCACTTTCAGAAATGGGCATGAATGTTATTTTCTGCACATTTTCGCTTTCGATAGAAATCATCATTACATATTTGCATTGATAGAGTGAGGACGTCAAAAACGGGGGTACGCTTCGGCTTTACAATAGAATTTGTTTGTGTTTTCAATTTCACTTTTCCTTTAGGTACTTGCCAAATTTTATTTCATTTCAATAGAGTAGTTTGCAAAACCGTCAGAGTCCAATGATAAAAAAACAAAAACAAAATGACATCTAAAATTCTATTCTTTCCACCAATAAACTGCCTATCTTCCGCCATATAAAATTTCGTTTGTTTCTAAGTCGTTCATGGTAATGAAAGTCATGCCCATGGCAGTATGTCCATGCACTTTAGGCGTTGTTCTCCATTGTGCAAGTTAGCTATCATTGAAACGCATCATTGAAAATTTTGATTTCTGATTTAAAGACGATTAATCAAACAATATTGGCTTTAATTGGTATCAAAATAAAGCAAATCAATTATGGAATTTTTTCACAGAAGAAATTAATTAATTCTGGTTAAAACTTTTCTTTAAATCCACTTTCATTATTATTTGACTGATTGAAATCGATTTCAATGAACAGCTGACTTTCGTTTCTCTAATTTGGAACCTAATCGTTTCACTGATTTGTTCGATTCTCTTTCTATACTCAGCTGTCAGTTTTGCTTTCAATGATCAACTCTAACCTCAAAACCTAGACTTGTTAAGGCCATTAAAAAATATTTTTAAAAGAAAATGTATTTGTTAAAAAAAATACACAGGGCCGGACACCAAATTTTCAGGGCTAGATCGAATCAGAAAGTGCTAGAATTTCACAATTGGGCTAGGTTTGGCATCGCTGGTTCGTTCTGAGATATTAATCTAAAATTAGCCAAAATGTGATAGTTGTCGTATTTTTTTTTAACCTGTCGTCTGGCTCTTTACATTATTTTCTTGAGTGCGACGCGAAGAGCCAGTATTATTGTACTAGCCGTCTCACCCCAACTTCGTAAAACATACTGTGATATTTGACAGGCGAAGAACAATTAATAATACAAAATTTAAAAAAAAAAAAGAGATTAACGTGATTTTATATTACATAATTATCATTCATTTGTATATAAATCACTTTTTTTGTTAGGGGTTACCAGCCACTAATACTATTGTATATGTTTACCGGATTTGTTTTGGCTACGGTTTACTTTCCTCCCCTTACCAAAACATCGTTCAAAATAGAAGAATAAAAGCAAATATCAAAGATATGTTGACAAACAAACCGTCGCATCGTGTCCCTCAAGGGCCTCAAGTTGAATGTCAAGAATCAAGATTCCTAAATGGCATTCTACATAAGCATCCGTTTTATACCAAAATATCCAATTGATGCAAAAGCTAAGCGAGGTTGGTTGTTAAAAAGCCGTTTTGCCTTTTTTTTCGTTACAACTTAAGCTCACACAAGTAGTCAATTTAAATGCGCAATCATCAGGGAGAAATAATTATGATCCCTACAGTCAGCTTATTTTCAAATTGCTGTACAAAACCAACGTGAAGCAACCTGCTCGAAACGAGTAATAAAACCTTCAACGCTTCGAGTGTACCTATACATAACATACGCTTTCGTTCCACCAAGAGCATCATATCAATTTTCGGGATTTGATGAACATAGGAGGAAAACACTTCAAGTGGAGTAAATCAAAATTGTTGTATTCATGCATCCATTCATTGCTTGTATGTACGTTGGACAATGATCCCGCCTGGGTATTTTTACCCTTTATTATAGCTTTCATATATCGTTTCGCGAAAAGGTCAAACGTACATATATGTATACAATAAGAGTGTAGCGCTAGAGGGTATAACTTACCAGAGTAGGTTCATTGGCCAGACACAAAGTTAGTGTTGTAGGTACTGCCATATCGTTCATAGAACCCTTCTGTCAGATATTTAGCATGAGTGTGCGGGTTCAAAATTAGCTACTTTATTTTGAGATGGAGGACATCTATCTAATCTTTTGAATTAATAGGAATATGTAAGTAGATAAGTGATATGAACTATATTATTGATTGGGAAATATTTAAGAAAGGAAATACCTACCTTTTCTTTTATGTCTGCAATTAAATTTGTTTGTAACTTTGATTTTAATCGAGTTGTCTAAATGTTTTTTTTTTGATTCTTTAAAAAAATCGTTGACCAATTTTAATTTTACGGTTTTTTAAAAATAAAACTCTCAGAATATGCGAAATTTTATGCAACATAAACCCAATTTTTAATACTTAATGGAGTAGGATGTTTGGTGCCGTGAACGAAGGCCATATGAACTAAATCCATAATCCAATTATGGCTTTAATTTATTTTGAAATTAGAACTAAAGCCATCAATTAAATGTGAACTAACGCCATATGGCGTTCATTTATATTCGAATGTGAACTAATGCCATAAACGCCGTAAAACCAGTAAGATCGACATGCAATCCCCCTGCTTGGGGTCACTGTTGGATTTGGAGTAGGTGCGAGGTTGGGTATATGAAAAGCTTCCATTGGATTTAAAGAATCTCCTGGATTTAAAAAATCGTTTGGATTTAAATAAACCTTGGACATACTATACCTCACACCTACTCCAAATCCAACAGTGACCCCAAGCAGGGGGGTTGCAGGGGGCAGCATGGCCCCCCATACCTACCCCACTGTTTATGTGCGTGTATGTTAGGTGGTTTATCACTTTATTAAAAAGTTAAAGTAAGGTTTTTATTTGAAAGCTCGTAAAATGTAAAAATAGCAAACATGTAAAATACAATATTTTCAAGACTACTTTAGACAAGGCGCGCACTGAAGTAGAGTGCGTGGCATAGGAGTGATGAACATTTATTTGGTATAATTTAATGCTCACTGCAGTTGCAAGTCACGTACCTATGGTGCCACCAGCTCTTAAAATGTCATCCTCAGAGGATAGAGATGTTGTTTCATTTGTACCTACAACATGCTAAAAATCAGGAGAAGAAGAGAAAATTCTATTGAGTTCATTCTAAAAAAAATTGGAATTTTTACCGTTTATAAAAAGGATTTAAACTTGGACGATCGAAAATTTAAATTGAGTGAAGAAAGTGACATTTTGTAAGTTACTGGCAAAAATAGGACCTGTGCTTCAAAAAAATGATATGTACAAACTTTAGGAATTGTTGAACCTTTTGTCGTTCCGCATGCTTTTAGTTTTTGCTTAAACAAAAATACGTCGTCACCTGCCGCTTGCCACCCGAAAATTAAATTTCAAAATTTGTTTAAAAATTAGTGACACCGGACTGACATCACACCGCATCACGCAGAATACCACGTCACCACTACTCCGCTTTGATGAGCGGCTCTTTATTTTTTTAGATGGGCTTTAGCGATTCCACCTGCTACTTGGTCACCACGCCACTGCCACGTCACATGCTGACCACTTCAGTGCTTGCCTTCACAAACCAATCAGCTAACCCTAACATCTCGATTTCGTTATCGACAGCAGTATTGCAACTGCCAATGTTTCCTTCTAACGCCTGTGAACGTGTAGTGTAGTGATTATGTCCTGTGGATGGCTTTCCTCTACGGGTGGAGTTCTAATACGTTACGTTCTAAATCGCTACTGATTTTAGTGTTCGCTTGTTGTTTGCGAAACTTCCGGTGGACTTTTGTTTATTTTCTTCTTAGAAATCGTTTCGCGGTGTAGGTACGGATTCGCACACACAACCTTCCACTCAAACAGCGAACACTTTACAACTGCGCTACGGCCACCCACAAAGTAAGGCCTGTGATTTTGTAAACCACATGTTGCTGATAAGGAATCTAAATCAATTTGAATTTCATTCAGATATGCTGAAGTGCGTTGCAGGAAATAAGGCCCCAATGAAATAAGGCCCCAAAAGCGAAAATGAAATAATACCCCACTTTCAAATATGAAATCACTGCGATGAAATACCTAAGGCAAAAAAAAAAAAAATTAAATAAGGCCCCAAATCTGACAGTAAACCTAAGCAGGGGGCAGCATGCCCCCCGATACGTTTTCGTTTTTCGTTTGGGGTCTTATTTCATTTCTTCTTTTGGGGCCTTATTTCATTGGTACCTTATTTCGCAGAGCCGCTGAAGTGGACTTTATGGTTTTTGATTTGTAAGTTTCAGAAGGTCTGCCTTGATAAAAAATATTTATTAAAGATTCCAAAAGGTGGACATCTTGGGCCGCTTCAGTTCTGTCACTGGGTCGTCTGCATTTACTGTGTGGGCAATGCGACTTCTTTGGGACACTCGAACTCGATCAGCAAAAAATCGAGAAAACACCATCGAAAAACAGCGGAGCGCCAGTTAAAGATGAAAATGGACTTAATTTGTATCTTCATCTCGTTGTTCAGTTTACCGAAAATACCCAATCTAATTGAATTAAATGTGATCTGTATATATGAAATCGAAGAAAATGCTTTCCCTGCTCCAGCAACAAATTCTGTAGGTGTCAAACCAAAATAATTAACACTTAGCCTACTTCCTTTGAAGGCATTTACGCAAATATTTTCTTTTTACACTCTTCAAACGATTCTTCTTCAATAAAATTCCGACTTATTCCTCGCCTTAATTAAAATGTACCTCCCACATAAAGATGAAAAGATAAGAATGCCACAATTTGCAAATTATTTAATCCCTAACCCTTAGAAAGCCAAAAACATACAATGGGCATAAGATAACCCAAATAGACTCCTTGCGGAAGGGTGTCTGTATGGTAGGCTATTTCCATCTTCGTATTAACATATTTTTCATAAATCCAAGCACGCACCAAAAGTCCGACCTCTCATCTAGATAACTTATGAATCGTTACCAAGATTTCCGCTGAATTTCAATAGAAAGATTTTGCATCATAAAAATTCCCTCCAATCCTGGAAAAAATGTTTTTATTTTATTTAATTAATTCTCTAATAAACAATTTGAATTATTAGTAATTTTCATTGCACCGTGTCAAAATAAAGCCATAACGCATTGTCTCTGTGGTTAGATTCAGAGAACTTCCTACGGAGAACTTTATACAAAAGATGTGTGTATACACGCCCATTTGGCTATAAGTTTTGACTTGCATATTAGTTTTATCGATTAAATTGCCTCCTGCTTGGATCATTTCTAAAATAAACATCTTCTTGCCAAGTGCAACAGGCGAGGCGCCGCGCCAGACTGAGAATATTCCAATAAAATGGTCGAAAAAACATCACACAAGTTGCACTAATATCTACAAATCCAACCCATCAATTGGAATAATATTTGCGTTGGAGTGGTATATTTCTTTCGTTGAGGCAACAATCAAGCTGTCAACTTCAATCGCTTTTTATGGCATAAATTGTATTTAATGTAACTATTTGTGCGAAAAATATTAATCGTTGGTGGGCTCTGTATAATTGTTTTAATATGAGTGCCAACGTGCACTCATATTTTTGGCTAATTTACATTCGTAAATTAGCCAAAATGGCTAATTAGATGGTAAATAGAATTTGAGCAAGCAAATATTTTCGACAACAAGACGTAGATACTTTATATTATTTTAAAATGTGTATGGCGGACAATTTGCGTAAACAGATTTTGTAAGGGAATTTGAATTAGAAACATTGTTTGTCGATCAGAAAGAAGGTATGTCTCTGTTAGAGAATTCGTCATTACGTTAGACGAGGAGATATATCTTATACTTAGACCGCATATATTTTGTCCTCTCAGCCTTAAGCTATGATTATAGATGTCACGAATAGTATCATTCCGTGACGGGCTGATATTACTACCTCTTCCGAGTTTGTTCAAAAGAAGTAATTCGTAGTGATCGCTTATCATGAAACGATTTTAGGTTTTTTTTTCAAATAGTAGGTACATGGGTGCAGTGGATCAGTCGTTAGTGTGCTGGGCTACTGTCCGAGAGGTCCCAGATTCGATCCCCGGCAAAACATACAAATTAGCTACATTAAGGTTTTTTCTACAGCGAACGTCTGACAAACATCCGAGAGTATAACTGTCCTGAAATCAATTCAGCTGTTTGAATTCGGCATAAAATTGTAGGTCCCTTCCATTCGTTCCAAAAATAAAAACTCACACAAATGAATGAGAAGCCTATTTATTTTTTTTTACAAGCGAAAAAGGGAAATTTTAATTTTCAGAGTGGGAAATTTCATATCAACAGTCTGAAAGAAATGTTTCCCTATATAACATTTCGTAGTAGTGCTTTCTATCCACATGAAAAATATATTGAAATTTTGAATGGAGAAAGCGAGAAGTAACAAAGTTTAAATTAATGTAGGTACTCAATAAATTTCTTTTACTAAATTTTCATAATCTGTCAAAGGGAAGTACCTATATCAATAAACTATAACGTTATTCGGTCTATTCACGTAGTTTGCCTTAAAGGTGGGTTTCCACATGTCGGTTGATTGACAAAGTTTGACAGCTCTCGCGTTTATGTCATTGAACAACACCAACGTCAGTTTATTTCCACTTATGTCAATTATTGGCAAAAAATCGTTTGTTAGTTGATTGACCAACTTATGAACTCGATGCCAATTAATTTTCACTGTCAATTATAGACAAAGTGACATTTTGTTTGACAATTCAGCTATTTCCACTTGTCCAGTGGTTTCTTCGTCAGTTATTGACAAACGCTGTTAGTCAATTCATTGACAAGCTATTTTTTGCTATTTCAACTTGCCAATTTTTTAATTGGCATAAAAATACGTCATTTGTCAATTTCAAATCGACAAGTGGAAACCCAGCATAAAAAAACGGTAACGAAGACGATACACATTTATGAAATTTTTAGTTTTCAAGGTAGATTGATCAAGTTTATTTGCTCCAAAAAGAATGCTAAAACTTACTTTAGTTAACAGCTTATTTTGGATATTTTTCATGGAGACGCCATTTTCGAGTTTCTCTTTTAGGAATTTTCGCAGGATTGTATAATTCCGTAGGAGTTCGTAATATGACATTTCTGATCATAACCCAATGAAAACATAGCTGTTCTTAAATATTTTTTTAAATATTTATTTTGTCACTCGCAGAAATTGTTCTTCCACTCTCTTAAATTGGACACGAATTTAATTGAGAAAATTAGTGGAAAGTTTTATAAAGGGTGTCCCATAATTCACCCAAAATTTGAAATTTGCGCCATTTAATAGTACAGTGATGCCAACGGAAAAATAATAACAATGTGACAGCTGACAGCTGAGGGTTAGTAAAAATGGAGCACTATACGAAAGAACAACGTATTTTCATTGTTGAGCAATATTTTAAAAATAATGAAGGTTTGTCAGCTAGAGTCCGCAATTTTCGAACAAAATCATCTTCAGTAATGAAGCTCATTTTCATCTTGATGACTTTGTTAATCGTCAAAATTGTCGCAGTTGGAGTTCAGAAAACCCACAAATTATTGAGAAACAAATGCATCCACAATGTTTGACTGTTTAGTTCGGATTTTAGACTGGAGGCATTATCGGACCATTCTTATTCGAAAATGCGGCTGGTCAGACAGTAACAATTAATGGTGTTCGTTATCGTGTAATCGGCCGTTTTTGCGATCATAATTTGCCATCCAGATCTTGCGATTTAACGCCATTGGACTTTTTTCTTTGGGGGTTTTTGAAGTCAAAGGTCTATGCAAACAAACCCACGACCACCAACGCCTTGTAAGAGGAAATTGGGAGGTGTATTAATGAAATTCAGACACTTTTATGCGAAACGGTTATAGAAAAATTTAATAAAAGAGTCCGTAGGTACTTGCCAGCAAAGCCGTGGCGGCCATTTATCCGATGTGCTATTTCATATACATAACCCCAATCTTTATACTCTATGAATCAATAAAAAATGTAAGCTTTCTAATTAAAAATCTGTATTTTCTATCAAAATTACATTTTGCGGGAATTATGGGACACCCTTTATTTTTCTCAAGAGATTCGTTGAACTTTGAAGTTACATTTAGTATAGCAACCTAACAGATGCGATGTGGTTTTAGGTTTTACTGATAACTCAATATTGTATTGCAATTTGTCTGTGTTCTCCTTCTGTTCATGCCAATCTACTGTGTCATCAGTGCGATTTCATTGAGTAATTTTTAATTGCATCTGACACTTGCAATCAGACAATTTTTCCACAAAATAAACATTCAGATCAACTTTCAATTAAAATATGTACGGACAAACTGCACACAGAGCAAAAAATATTGGCGAGGCAGTCAATTTAAAAAAAAAAAACAAAATCTGTCTGCGTATACACAAAGCGCTACTGTTGTAGCGCCACGCCATGTATTATTACCCCCATCGTTTGTCATGGTACCTATTATTATGTTGGAGAGGTGTCAACATGTTTAATATGTTTCAGTCTATTGTTTGTCTCACTACTAGCACGCACGTACAAAATGACTGTCGATATTTCAGATTGGTCTCACGATATTGCATATGCCTTTTATACATTTTTTTTTCTGTCACTTTAATTTTTACTCTTTTTTTATAGGGCATTCTCTGGGCTTTGGACGTTGGCATCGTAAATACACTAGAACAGCCGATTCGAAGGTGTCCACCGAAAATTGTCGCCATTAATACGGCTGATAATAAAGTTGTCAAGAGCATTGATCTGTCAACTATAGTTTCCGCTGAATCGCGTCCTCAATTTATGGCCGTCGATTACTCCACTGACAATAAGCCTTTTGTGTAAGTATACCAAAACTAACTGCGTGAAAGTTTGTACTTTTGTTAAATATATGGGGTCATTAAGAAGATAACTGTATCTACGTTGTCTACCCATTTGCATTTCTAAAGTGCACAAATAAATTAACAGGGCCACAAAGGACTTTGTCGGCCGCAGGTGGTTGTGGTGATTGGAATTGTGTATCTACAGCATTGAAATGTATTTTTTTTTGTAGTTCCTGCAGATATTATTGCAGTTGTTGTTTTGCCAATTTTTTTTTATAGCAAATGAAAAGGGAGTTTTCACCATCAAGGGATGCCGCAATACCTTGAAAAATGGATGAACTGAATTGAGGTTATTTTCGAAAATATTTTTCTTCGGCTGAAAATTAGTTTCGAGTTTTTGATTAGACTGGGCTGGGCATTTGTAGTGAAACTTGCCTCTAACTGGGAAAAAGTAATTGAAACAGTTTTTAGGTGAGTTTTTGGAGCTTAGGTCATTGTTTTTAGTAAACAATCGATGTGTGAGCTAGTTTGCGCAAGGCGGCATTGACACAGTGTTCCTATTATTCAGGTGATGTGGCAGGAAGTTGGGTGTTGAATTTTGGTTATAAATTTGTACAAAATATTGAGTCTGCTTTTTAGTAATAAAAGGCACGAACCACTGCGCAAAATATTGGCAGACTAAATAATTCTGCAGACTGCGTATAGCCTTCCCACTGGACATGTTTAGTTCAAGAACGAATAAAACAATTCGGAGTCAGGCGCTCTAAATCAGCCTGAAGGTATGTAATTATTCCGAGTTCTCTGCGCCATTGGAAGCAGTTTACTGTCAGTATCACGAATTTCGTAGGATACGGAACCAGTAAGGTGTCAACATGAACTATACATTTCCCGTAGCGCTAAGAAGTTGTTGCTCACGTGTCATTTCTATTTGAGATAAATACCTAGTGCGAATGTCAAAAAAGTCAAGTCGAGTATAGTTTTTGTAACTAAGAAGATTCCACTATACATACCTTGCTTTACTCAGAAAACTGATCATTAAAACTGACCTAGTATTGTCACTGATAGCCGTTGCTGCTGTAGGACGGATAGTAAGCCGTTGGTATAGACGAACGGCGAAGATTCTAGCGCATGCAGATTTTCACCGTAATAAAGTATTTCTTCATTGAGGTGTACTAGATACCCTTGTTAACTAGAAGAAGGTAGTGATTCGAGTCAATGTTGGCCGCTCGGTAGGTTAGTAAAGGAATGCCTTGGGTCGACTGCAACGTTGTCAATTTGGTTGACGATTTGTTATGAGTTATGAAATAATATTGTTCTCTTTGTATTCATTTTTAGTGCATAAAAATGCTAACATTTCAACTCCTTCCATAAAGGCAGTAAAAGCGACCGCGTTTAATCCGAACTCGGCCGCACATTGGGCGCCAATGGAACTGAAAAATCATTCGTCTTTCGTTGAAACTCATTCCGCACTTCTTTTGGGTCCAACTTTTATTATTAAGATACCTCAAACCTGACTAATGAAAATCACAAAATCAATAAAGTTTCCTAACAGTTTCTTGGCAATATCGACATTTTGAAAAGCTTTATAGTACTTTTTATTTCATGATTATAAAAGTCAGCAAGTACAATAAAATGTTCTTTATTCAAAGAAACATAAACAATCTCATTTTATTTGTTTGGAAATACTCTTGAGCTTTATATACAGATATTAAGTGTATTTTTGTTATCTCTTTAAACTGTCGTTGATTACTATTCTCTGACAAATTTGATTGTCAAAGTTTGATGGTATTAAATTTAGAATGGAATATAAATTTTCTAACAGCTGTTTTAGATTTTATCATTCGACATATCAATACACAATCGTAAATACAGTACATTTGTTCGATTGCGTCTTTGGTTTGCTGCAGTAAATCTGACTGTGAAAAGAGTAGTGGCTCAAATAATTAGCCAATAAAAGTTTAGTGAGCAGTTTCCCGTACAAGAAACTTTTGCTGATTTTTTACGACTACGATAACTCAAAGTCACCTTTGACATTCTAGAATCGATGGGGATTTCCCTCATACAATAAAAAACTGTGTAAAAACTCCCCCTATGCGAACATCAATGCAATTTCCAAACCAGCTGTCATTTCGTGACAATTCCCGGTAATAGTTTCCTGCACATTGTCCAAAAGGTATTATACAAACAATGACAGGATACACTCATCCTTTATATTGATTAATTTACGGAAGCGCAAGTCATATTGAAACATTTATCATCATAAGAAGCTATAGCTAATGTGGTATTGCAGTTTGCGGCTAATTTAATTTGCGGCTTTCCGTTTACGAAGCAGGTGTGCCTCTTGTCACATGCTGAATATCTTAGCGGAATCTGGAGTTTGCAGGTTGACCTTTATGAGTGCTATTGACTATATGGTAAAGCGATTTCATAGTAGATTGCAAGCTTGACACAGTGCATCCTTTCAAGTGCTGGGGAGCTACCAAACTTACTAGGTTTTCGTTTATCCTTTTGAAATTGAAAAATTGACATTTTTATACGTCATTGGCTTACGATTGGCTCATTGTGATGCCTTGTGTTATATGATATTGATTCACGCAAAATTTTGATAGAAAATACAGATTTTTAATTAGAAAGCTTACATTTTTTTCTTGATTCATAGAGTAGACAGATTGGGGTTATGTATGGAATAGCACATCAGATAAATTGCCGCCACGGCTTTGCTGACAAGTACGTACTCTTTTATTGAAATTTTCTATGACCGTTTCACATAAATGTGACTGAATTTCATTAATACACCTCCCAATTTCCTCTTTCAAGACGTTGGTGGTCGTGGGCTTGTTAGCATAGACCTCTGACTTCAAAAACACCCAAAGAAAAAAGTCCAAGGCGTTAAATCGCAAGATCTGGATGGCCAATTCTGATCGCAAAAACTGCCGATTACACGGTTAGGAAATGACTCATGCAGTAATTGAATTGTTTCTCTGGCTGTATGGCATATGGCAACGTCTTGTTGAAACCACACTTTGGTCACACCCATATGTTGTAATTAAGCACTAAAAACTAGGTTATTATGTCCCGTTAACGAACATAATTAATTGTTACTGCCTGACCAGCCGCATTTTCGAAGAAAAATGGTCCGTTAATGCATCCAGCCGAAAATCCGCACCAAACAGACACGCGTTGTGGATGCATTTGTTTCTCAACAATTACTCGTGGGTTTTCTGAACCCCAAATGCGACAATTTTGATGATTAACGAAGCCATCAAGATGAAAATGAGCGTCAACACTGAAGATGATTTTGTTCGAAAAATGAGCATTCACTTGTTGTTGTTCCAAAATCCATTCAACGAACTCTCTTTGTGCTGCATGGTCAGTAGTCGTAAGTTCATGAGTCAATTGAACTTTGTAAATATGAAGTTTCAAGTTTTTCATGAGAATTCGCCCAATTATTGACTACGGTGCCGAATTGATGTTCCTGGACTGTCAGCAATACTTTCGCGAACTGCTCCGATGTTTTCTATTGAACGACTTGTCACAGGACACCCAGATTGCTTAATATCACTAATTGATGCAGTCTTCCTGAATTTTTCAATTATTCTCTTCACAGTTGATGCTTTTAAATCACTATGACAGCCATATTTTGTTCGAAAATGGCGGACTGTAGCTGACCAACCTTCATTATTTTTAAAATATTGCTCAACAATGAAAATGCGTTGTTCTTTCGTATTCGTATAGTATTCCATTTTGACTAACCCCGAACTGTCAGCTGTCACATTGTTATTTTTTTTGCGTTGGCATAACTGTTTTATTAAATGGCGCAAATTTCAAATTTTGGGTGAATTATGGGACACCCTTTACTATCGATTGGCCTTTTCAAATCGAGTCTTTTCGACCTGCAAAAATTGCGCAGATCAATCCTCACCTTTGGTATTTAAAATCGGCTCATACGTACCTACTCAAATTGAATAGTGATGACGATGAGCTATACAGTACAGTCTTCCCTCTTTTCGTGTCATGATGCAAACTAAAATTTAGTTAACAAATTTATCATGCAAATGTATCTATCTATCCGCCTATCTACTGACGACAGACGATCGAATAAAGATAAACAATTTAATGACGTTCAAAGTGCCACCATAACCACAGTGCAATCTCTAGATTTATAAAATTAAAACTCACTTCCGTCTGAGAGATGAAAAAAAAAAAAGTATTCAGAAAACATTCTCAATATTTACATTTCGTGCTGGCATGCTCTTTAAATAAAATTTCCTCTGCTTTATTCAATAAATTTTTATTTGCACTTGTAGGTACATTGCAGATGCTGGCACGCGGAGTATCCTCGTTTATGATGTCATTGGTGCAAAATCGTATCGTGTGGTCCTACCAAAATCTGCGGCTCCAATTAATGATGTTCTTTATATGGCATTAGCTGTCAAACCAGATGGTTCGTCTACGGTGTTCCTAACATTCCTCAGCTCCCCACGTATTTACTCGATAAAGTCCCAGTACTTACGGGCGGGACAGGGGGCTGGCTCTGTGGTCGATGTTGGCCCAAAACCTTATGGCAAACCATTAGTGGTGCTCGGTACCGATGGTGGAACTTCGTTATTCTTCCGGTTCAAGGGTGAGAATGACATCTACATGTGGGACTCGGAGACCTGTTTGAAGGCGTCAAATTTGGTTGAGGTACAGAGCGGAGGAGATTGTCGTCTTTCTACACAGGTTTGCTATTACGATTTCAATTAAAATGGAACGAGTTCCATATTCACGATATGGCTTTTGTGTTCATTTACAGGTTGTGCCGGGACACAAAAGGTTCATGTGGGCGCTTGAGAGTAATTTCCATGATTTTATTGCTGACACAACGGGTTGTAATGGAGCTTCTATTATCCTGCATCCGGTTGGCAAGGACTGTGATGCATAGTTTCGATATGGCGCAACCTATCTGTACTGCAGTCGGGTGTGCATATCTTTTTGTATTATTATTTTTATTTTTTATTTTTTTTATTTATTGCTAAAACCATCGCAAGTGTACCTATAGTGTATAATGTACATCTCGAACGACAATGACTCTCGGAACAAAGGAGATATTCTGAGTTTCGAAAACCAAACAATAGCAGCAGATGATGTTTTTTTTTGGTGAACTGACCTAGTTGGTAGATAATGTTCGGGAAATTAGTGTATTTTGTGCGATTGTGGTTGTTTTCTTAAAACAAAAACAAAAGTTACTTAAGAACGTATGATAGTGCGATAGAATTAGTGTGCTCAGTTCAATGGAATCGATTGTATAGTTGCTTGTCATATTTATGTTTAAGATTTAGTTTTCGGATTTAAATATAGATACAAAGATTGATAAATAAACAAAAGGAAACAAACAAAATGAATTGTGTGTAATGTTTAGATATAATTAGTGAAGCTGACAAAAGCCGCCTGACGTCAAGGAGAAATTACGTCAACTTGTATGCCAGGAATTAAAGGGGGAAAACATATTAGTGCCGCAAATGTATGCACTAAAACATAGACAGAAGAAAACGCACATGGAATCATGGTACTTTTGTAGGCCAATTGGTAATACATATAACTGCACACAAACCCGCTTAACTAAAATTAGTATATTTTCCAATCGCTTAACTCTAAAGGTCCATTCACATGAGAGAAACCAACCAACTTGCGAATATTCGCAAGTTTTGACAGTCCGTTCACATGAACACCTATTTTAGGTCGAGGCGGTTCGCGAATTTCAGCCAACAGTTTCTACCCGCAATGTCTAGTTTGACGTTAAGTTCGAAACGAATGTTTTATTCGCTGGTTTGTGGAACGCGAATTAAATGATGTGGATTGCGAATAAAGTTTGACAATTCGCGCCAAGGGTGTTTTTGTTCGCGGCAAAAAGTTTGGAATTCCAAATTTCGTTATTTAAACTGTTTATAAACTTGTTTTATTATAATACATTTTGATGGGATAATTAATTATTATCCTCCTCTTGGAATAATAAAATGTGGAATTTTCTGTTCATAAATGCATAAAAAGTGGTTTGTTCGCATTTCATCAATTCGTTCGTCCACTCTCATGTGAATGGTCCTTAAATGCACATTCTTTCAGTTGTAGTACGATAAGGTACACACCAAAAAGATTCAACTGTGTTTAAGTAAGTAGCAGAATTGTGTTGGCGATTTTAGCTGACAGCCACTTTCGACCAACCAACCAACCAAGTCATCTTCAAAAAGAATACCAAGAGAAATGCAGTCCATCTTAATGTCAGACAACAAAAAAAAATTAAACTGAACTGAATTTGAACAGCATTATTGTCTACAACTGAATACCAACTCTAACCTTCTGACAATGAAAATGCAAAGAGCTCTACCCAGCTGTTCCAACAACAACTATTGCACGATATATGATATATCTATCCATTCTATGTGCTAGCTTACACATTCGAATACAAAGGACAACTTCTAAATTCAATTATCCTTCCTGGTCAACAAGAACAGACGACTGCCACGTTATTATGTTCCTGTAAACTTGGAACACTGTCAGCAACAACGATGTCAATGGCATTAGACGATGCAACCATATCTATACGTAGGTACCTATAGGTGGGTGTCCTGTTCTTCCTGTAGCTGATGCCATGCATATGCTATTCGAGTTATAAGTCTAGAAAGTGTCAGAATGTCAAAAAAGCAGAACGTTCAATCTGATTTGCTTATTTTATTTTTGCATCCCCGATTGGGAATAAGTGCAAGAATCGAAATCCATTTGCATATTAATGGATTTCTACCGGCTGTAGTTCTGCTGGCGAGATGACAATAAAACCCGCATTCAACAGTGTCTGAAAACAAATGTCAAATCATCACCAACTAAGGTCAAATACGTTTTGAAAGAGTTCTTTCTTAATTACTTGGTCGTTGTACTCGTCACACTGAGCTTGGTTGGTCATCGAATTTCCGCTCGCAATATGTAAATCGCAAGTTGTCCTTGCAATGGAAAATTTTAATATCACTATCCCTCTATATCAGATATCGATATGGCAACAGCTTACTGAAATGCAGCCAAGCTCTCAAAGTTATTCACCATATGTGGTTATTGTATCTGAAATGCTTCTGCGGCACTTCAAACTCGCCAAAAAAACTAATATCACTCCATGATAGGAGAATAATGATATATGGCCATTTTTTTATTATATATATTTTTGGCAGATATAGCAAGTGCTCTTGAACACGTATGACCCTTGAGATAGCGCACACTGGTGCGTTTCCCATCGAAGATTAATTCTCAGATAATGCTAAATTCAGCAATTATTTCGGGTGGCATTTGGACGGAAACATACTCCAATACAAACGTTAACCCAATAGGGAGGGAGAAACAAATCCAGGATTATAGTCATACAAAAAGGAAATGAAATTTCAACCATAGGTCTATATATATCCTTGTAGTCTACCTATGCAGAAACCTATCGTGTATATGATGATAAACCCACCGCCCTATACTGCCGGATGGGATGGCATTATTTACATTCCTATATTTGCAAGCGGACAGGAAATCCAAGTGCCATTCATCGATACGGAATGCTGGGGGGAAATTACTTGAAGGCCCAAGTGGTTTAGGTGGCCGGAAACATATCACCGGTTTGGATTTGACTTTATCCGAAATCTAAGCCGTTTCGGTGGTACGGTATTTGAAAGAATGTGGAAATATGTGATTCCTTTAAGAATGCATGGACAAACCGAATTTGTCAAGGGTGGACCTAGTTGACAGTGCACTCCTTATGGCACAGAGATTGTGGGGATTTGGTAATTCAAATCGGCTAAAAGAAATTTCCTGTCACGATTGATTGGCTTCGTTTGGAGTTTGTTTTTTCTGACAAGGACTAATCATGGATATTTTAAATGAGTTTAAGGGGAATTTCGATTGAAATCATATTGAAGATTGGCTACGATCTGGAAGTTAATTTATATTCATGGAGCATAGGAGGATCTTAGGCTAAGTTCCCAGAATCCTTGAAGTTGTGCCTCAATATTGTGCGTATGAAGACTGCGAATGGGTTGATGTTCATCGAGAGCATAAGTAGACAATTTTCTCAATCAAGTTGGAGTAGTGTGCAACTGAAGGCAGTTATGAAACGGCCGGGATAACTTGAGATTTTGTTACCTACATGGGGCCCCAGGTCCACCACGTTGACAAATGAAACATTTAATTGAACTAATGATAGTCTGCACTTAAATATTGTGATAAAGAATTTGATTTATTTTTATAAAGTGGATATATACTTTAAATTGATTCTTGAAATTTATCCGGAGTTACTGCCATGTAACAAAATATTCCGCCATCAGGAGATTGCTTAACCGTCATGAAAACTCGTCCATCTTCGCTTACCTGTGACATTACAGGTTCAATTGGTCCTTGAACAAAAAGAAAATAATATATCAGGCGTATTTTTTTGAAGCCTCGCCAGCCAGAAGTTCATTTGAACAATTGCCAGCAGGCCAAGTTGGTACACATGATTTCTTTTGTGCATGGACACACGATCATGGCCATGACTTTCATTCCTGTGAACAATTTGGCTACACACAAAAGCAAGGCGTCATTCCAATACTATACAATAAAATTTGGTATTTACAGGAATAGTGAACTTTGCACTGTGCACTTGTGCCTTTCCAGCGAGACAAGTAAATTTTGAGTGAGTAGAAAGATGATGGTAGATGGCACAGAAAATGCAACGAAAATCCACTTTCAGAATTAATTCTCGAATGGGCATGAAGGTTCTTTTCCGCACCATTGCGTTTTAGATGTAAATCTTTATTTGATATTTCCGTTGATAGAGTGGAGACGTTAAAAACGGGCGTCCGCTTTGCATATAATTTGTTTGTGTTTTCAATTTCACTATTCCCTTATCTGCCAAATTTTGTATCATTGCAATAGAATAGCTCGAAAAAATGTTAGTGTCAAATGAGAGAGAGAGAAAAAAAAACAAAATAACAGCTAAAAAACATGTAGGAAACCAAACTCTTATTATCACGCGTACTATACTACTATTTTTTACATTCGATAACTAACAAATATCTATTCTATACATATACATATAATAAAACTGTAGGACTTTTCTTTGTCCGCTAAAAACTCAAAAACTACTGGACAGATTTCGATGAAATTTTTTTTAAAATGTTCCTTAAGACTGTGAAACTGCTATAGGCTATGTCGTTTATAGCCACGTCCTTAGGAACAGTTTTTAGCCAAAATGTATTTTCTGAAGTGAAAATATATACGTACACATATACCTTGCTACAAATGGATGTTTATACTTTTGCGATCGTCAAACAAAAACAATGTAATACAATACATTCGAAAAGGGTTGATTTGTTTTCGCAGTGAGTGCTATGGTCAGTTATATATGTAGGTATGTATATTATGATCGAGAGACGTATAATACAAAACAGGTTTCATTTCAGAATTTCATTCGATAAGTGGTACGGTAACAGTGTAGGGTTGGGGTAGGTAGTTGTTTGGATTCCATAGGAAGAGGGAAACAAAGGAAATTAAAGGAAATGCAGTATTATAAACAAGTAGCAAGATCAAGGAGAGGGAGGGTGATGCAGAGGGTGCACATTATATATCCAATACATTACATCCATTATCGATATCGCCACGCCAAAATTGGACAAACGGGGGTCATGCATCCCATACAAAAAACATCTTATATGATTTTCATGATTCTTTTTTTGTTTTTTTTCGTATTGCTGTATATTTCAGGTTTAGGCAGAAAGAAAATTCCAGAAAATAGATTTATTCTCATTTTTCGCATTTTACAAAAGAACATTATTATCTAAGACCTAAGCAATACAATTCCTGTGCATGGGCAAAGCTGAGCGGGTACAGCTAGTACGTAATAAAATAGGGAAAAATGCTGCATTAAAAACCGTACAAACAACACAGCCAAAAATAATGACACACAATTAAAACCTTTCCTCCTCCCATATAAAATTTCGTTTGTTTTCCAAGTCGTTCATGGAAATGAAAGTCATGTCCATGACAGTGTGTCCATGCTCTTTATGCGTTGTTCTCCATTGTGCAGGTGTCAGTGAAATTTCGCAATGCCACCAACTGCTTTCTAAAGCCACTTGTTGCTTTCTGCGCCACTTGTTTCAATGGCAACTACTGGCGAGGTTTCAGAAAAAGACGCCTTTGTAAGGAGTAACAAAAGGTGTGCGTAACAAATATCTAAATACGGATATGGCGTGTTACAGAAATTCTATTCATCGTTTGTTGTTATCCAATTCAATACATTTAGTACATTTTTACTTAACTCAAAAAAAAAAAAAGCTATTTATAAAAAGAATTTTTACAAACCTGTCATTGGTATGGGGGGACATTTCGTTGCAATGGAATTTGCCAGTACTTCGCATAAAGGTCTTAAATCATTTTCCGGTGGGGCTTCCTTAAAAGGTTCACTCAAATGAACGACTCCATTTGCCAATGTTATTCGTAGGTAGTTTGCGTACTGATTTCGTGACTTAACAACAGCCAATGTTTGTTCATCCAAACTCTGAAGCTTTCTTATCCATTGCATTATGGTAACTCGATCTGCGAAAGAAATTTATAAGCACAACTAAGTATATCTAATATTTATGTCAATTGAGTCGAATTAAGTTTATTTTACTAGTTACATTTAAAATATGGCATCTGAAAAAATATTATTCTCAAAATAAAAAGTTCTCAAAGCATAAATTAATATTTAAATTTGGTACTTTTTTCCCAACTTTGCTTAAATTTCAGCTTGCATCATTTAACTGTCACAGATTATTATTTTCGATAATCAAAATATTATAAATCCGGGCTTTTGTATTCCGGTATTTTGTTTTCCGATCTACTTCGTGGTTGAATTTTCGGTCTTTTGTGGAACCGAACTAAAATGTTCTGGTCAAACTCAATTGGAACTTACCATAAGGATCATTAATATTGACTGTGGAATACATTATGTCTTCGAGATGGTCATGGAATTCTTGATTTAGTTCTTTGAATGGCATTGCTTTTAAAAGTGACTTTGATAATCTAAAAATATATATTCGGGTGTTATCTATTTGTCAAAATTGATTTTTGTAATCTATGATTTATGAAGTTATTTATTTAGGTACTTATTTAATATGAAGAGTACTTTTGATACCAGTGGTATTTTCTCTATGACCTCCTGAGTCATGAAGCTCTATGACTAATTGACTGCGGGCTTCAAAGTCCTAGTAAAAGCGGTTGCTCCTGACAGTTTGATGAGACTTAAAAAAATTGGGGCGTCACAATTCCGTCCGTCTATCTGTCTTCCCGTCTGTCAGTCTGATTCTGAGGCCTACAGACTGCGGCTTAAGGGATTTTTTTCGAACTTCGTATTTGGAAAATATGACATTTTTATTAAGTTCAGCTTTATTAACATTATTCAATGTCCACCATTGATATGTATCCTCTGATATTTACAAATAATTAGCCCTATCGAGGTATCCCTTCAGAAGAAAATCCGAAACGAAAGCCAATTTCTTCGGAACTCAAATTGCGCTAGAGATATCCGGTTCATTTGAAACTCCCATTATTGTAAAATATTCCGTAAAATATTCCGCAGCAGTTGGTTGTTGGAGAATCGGAGAACTTCGGAAGAAATTTGCCGTGTAGCTGTCAAAAATTAATTGCATAAGGTCCGAAACACACATGCAATTTCAATCGCGCGACTGTTTAGTCGGAAAACACATTTCAATGTGCATGCGCGCACATAAAATCCAAAATTATGTGCGCGCATTCACATTGAAATATGTGTTTCATTTTTTTGCGACTAAACAGTCGCGCGATTGAAATCTCATGTGTGTTTCGGGCCTAACGCGGTATATCGCAATGCGGCGAACTGCGCTAGATGTCATCGGAGAATTTTTCGAAAGTGAATCCTATTTCGTATAGATCGGAGAAAATTCCATTGCGAACAGATACCTCGATAGGGCTGCATAAATGTATACAAAAAATTACGTATACGCCATAGTGTCTCCAATATTTGAAAAACAAAAACAAATTTATATAACTGCAAACAGATTTTTTAATTTATTCTACAAACTTTAAACAATTGCTCTCATATATTTATTAGTAGGTACAATTAATTTTTACAGATAAAGAAAAAAAAACTATAATATTTTTCCACGTTTTACACGTCTGCTACTCTCAAGAGGCTTTCTCTTCAAATTTTTTGAGTTCTTATTCGCCCTTGTAATTCTTTTCTGCGTCTGTGACAATACAAATATTTGCTACCATAATATATATCTTTAACAAATAATAAAAGCTTTACAGCTTGGTTATTTTTTTGACATCCAGACTTCCGGCCAACCCTCTTGGCACCCTTAAGCAAAAATGGAATTCGTACATCTTCCTGTTGGACTGTTAGTATACCCAAGCCCTTGCCCATATCGACGGTTGTTTGTAATTCCTTTTTTAAATTGTTCACCCAAATGCCTTCGGCATTCAATTTTTCTTGAACATTTTCCAAAAGATTTGCCTGAGTTTCGCCTGCAATGGTAATAAATTATTATTTATTAAAATTTACAAATGATATTCGTATTTATTATAAACCAACAAAAGAGAGGCTTATGACTGAGGGTGTCCAAAACTAATGGAAATAGCAAATTTAGTGCTTTACTCATAATTTATTCCTTTGAACCGAGAAAGGGAAAATTTCAAATGACAACTTTTTGACATTCAATACATACTAAGCAGTAAGAAAACCAAATTTAAACGCGAAGTATATACCGATAGGGTATATTGTGAATAAAATCAATATTGGCGGGATATTATATGAGTTTGAAAAATGAAAATGAGGCAAAACTTTTCGCAATTGTGCAAGCATGTGCTACAGATGGCAAAGATTTATAGGTGTGTACACTTGAAGTTTAATTCACATTTTTCTTCCAAGAATTGCATTTTTTATAGTGTTTTGGGTAGGATAGTGGTTAGGGGTCGTAGGTAGGGGAAAACAACCTGTAAGTGTACAGTGCAGTAAATTTAACTACAGATCTATTGCACCGAGTGTCGCGTCGGGTGGTATCCCTATCCACCTCGTAAGAGCGGATTAGAATTGCTAAACATATAAGCATTAGTGTTGAACAGGATGAAAATGGTTGTACCAGAAGTCCAAAAGAGGGGTCCTTTAGAGAGGGGACATGCTTCAGGTGAATTCATTAGACAGAATCAGTGGTGGCATCAATATTCAGAATGTTACATACTTCACGTGAGCTACTCCAACGTATTTGAAACTGAAATTAGGAGAAACGTATTTTTGGAGTAGAGATCACTTTAATTCAAAAATGTTGATGAGACGAAAATAATACAGAGAACATCTCAACAGGTAACTGTAGAGCCTTAGCCCTGGATTCGTACTTTCTACTACTTATCATGAGACAAAATACATGAACAAATTTAGGTACTCCTATATTTTTTAATTTTTTATGAAAAATCGTCACTCATTAAATGGGATGTATAACATTTTTAAATTTGGGCGATACGACCTAACGCCGCGGTTGATATTTCAAAGGCATTTGAGAGAGTTTGTGTAACAGTTAGTAATGGAATATGTCCTTTCTCCTAGCAGGCCAGGAACATAGAGTGGGTGAAAGGATGTCCGGTCGACCGGAGCGACGTTGGCACCCTAGCTTTGCACGTGCTTAGCTCGTCGTGAGGTGGGGTCTTTCGTTTGTCTAGCGAACAACCGTTTAATTACATGCTACTGTAATTGAGAAGAAAACAAGAAAACAAAATGTAATTCTAAAGTAAAATAAGCTAAAGAAAAATGCAAAACAGGAAAGGGGTAGATCGGGAATTTGGGACAAGTAGCGGACTATTATTGGGAATAATAAAGGGTTAGTGCAGACCAACACGCACGATGCGCAGACTATGACCGGAATGACCATCATACACGTTTCAATCATGCATCGGTACCTAGGATGTTGTTGATACCATCGATCATATCCTCCCCATTGTCATACCTTTGTAAAGGCAGGACACCATGATTGGGGGTGACTTTTGGCAATGGAAAAACAAACCGGAATAACATTAAGGTAAGCTCATGGCTTGAAAAAAGCGAGGGTCAACGTGTAACTGGACATTCGCGTCTGATACTACAGGGCTATAGTATTTAAAGATTAACTAGAACCGGATACCTTTATTGTAACGCGCTGGCCGATGTTGTTGTACTGGGTAATATTGCAAGCATTATCTACTGAAGCTGACAAAGAGAAGTTTATAAGACAATTCTATTCCGGAGAGCAGAGACGATAGTAGCAACTAACATTCCAAGAGGGAGTTTGCTTGAGAAGCAAACGAATTCGATACTCTCTAATCATCATAAAGACTCTCAAGTCTCCCCCAATTTACAAAAGTATTAATCAAATTTGTGCCTCACAAAAAGTTGAGGACCCAGATTTCGGGCCCCACGTTGGGCGCCACCTGTAACGGGTATGGAGATAATTGAAGGTAAAAGACGATGATTTTGTCCCACCAGGAAATTGAATTCAATTTAGAGGGGGTCACACAGTTGACAATGCAGAACCGGTTGGAAAGGCGGACTCAAGACGTTTTCTCGTGGGCATATGCCACACTCGCACAAGGTTTTTATATCTTTGGTGGGCACGTTTTGTGCTTCGGACTCCCGTTGTTTCCCGAAGGTTATACGTCACACTGGCAAAAAGTTTTTTTTATAATTTAGCGCACCGTTCTCTAGCGTATTCCGGGTTTTTTGTAGGCTCTTGGATTCTTGGGATTTTTCTGGATTCATGGGAAAGTATCGAGCTCACGACTGCACTCCACGGACGCCAGCAAAAAAAAAAGAAGAGATTCCGCGTAACCGGAAATCGAAGTCATGTCTACGGTCCACCATTCGATACCGACGCCATTTTAGCGTGGTTATCGAAATTATCGATGTAAACAAAAGGAATGGAAAACTGTTGACTATAACATAGATTTGTAAATCCCTGCGTTTAGGCATGGGCTTTGAGCCTCAGGCAAATGCGGTGTAAAGAGGCAGAAATATACTCCCTTTCAATTGGAGAGTATACACATTTTGCGGCCCCTACATTTGCCACAAGCTCTTTTATCGAAAATGCGTGCTTTTGGGATCGATGCATCTCTCATCCAATGGATTAGAAGCTATCATTCAATTAAAGTTTGTTTGGAAAGTTTTAAGTTTGAAACTCACCATATAAATGCTGGTACTCCTCAAGGCTCCATTTTATCTCCGACTCTCTTTCTAATTTTCATAAATGATCTCCTGTCTGTACCTTTTAATTCAATTCATTCCTTCACTGATGATAGCACCCTCACCTTCATATTCTCATTCCAGGACTAACGTCCCTGCTCTTCGGTCGTAGAACTAGAGTGGCAACGTATGTTAAGCTCATTAAATTCCGACCTTGACGGTATTATAAAATGAGGTTTAGCCAATAGAGTGGAATTTAATGTCTCTAAAACACAATGTGACTTCATGACAACCTCCGTTGGAATGACTATATACTCGTACATGAAGTTGCTAAATATGCCGCGAATTGACAAGGTTTCACTGGTGCAAGAAATATTTTATTCCTTTTGATCTGGCTACAATAAGGTGTTCACTCGCAACAAACTTGAGTACAATTGTCTTATCTGGTCGAAGACCACGTAGGTGCCAACGAATAGAATGGGCGCAATGGCTCAGTGGTTAGTATGCTACTATACAAGAGGTCTCAGGTTCGATCCCCGTTTACATCAAACACAAAAATTACATCTTAAGATTTTTTCCACTGCACCACCTCTTGCGAACATCTCACACGCGATGTAGGTACTTATATGTCATGGAAAAGCTTCTCAATTCAGCCGTCCATACTCGACATAAATTGTGTCCCTTCCATTCGTCCAATTCGTTCCAACATAATACTTGAATTTAAATTTCGACAACCAAATCTTTACCTATAAATGTTTTTAAGACCACTTGTCCTAATTTAATGCCCGTAAAAAAAAAAGTTATTACTGGAAGTTACAAAAATCATAGAATCCACGAATTCCATTACAAAAATGCTATCCTAGCAAAATGCTATCCTAACCTTCATCATCAGGCCACTGACTTCCTTCTATAAATCTTTTATCTTTTATTCCCATATGAATAAAACCAACCTACCGCCCACCAAACTGAACTCACAACATTATATATTTTTCGCTCAGTTCTCTTCAATGAAATTCAACAATAACTCCCCGTAAACAGTTTTCATTCATGAAATTCCAACCATATGCCCAACATTACTGTCGAAGTAAGTATATAAACATATAACAGTTCAGAGTCCACGTGGAACGTTCACATGATATCTACCGGAACTATCACAAAAAAATACTAACTGTTGGTACATTCTTCAGCGCTACGCAACAATCTGTTATTTTCTCGAATAAACAAACCTCCTAGGAACGCACAACTCTTGCAGGCTGGCAAATAATTTCTCTTAATACCCCAGAAAGCATGCGCCAGCTTAAGAGAGCTTAGCGAAAATAGTACCATTTCACTGTGCACACAGTGTGGGCGAATGTATTTAGTGATAGCCTGATGCTCGCTTCTACAGTTCTTTTATCAGTTGCTCCTTCGGTGCCTGTGACTTTCGGAATGCTTTCGAAATTGCACATTATCCATCCGCAATTCAAATCGGCATGTTTCAGTTGTTTTCGGTCTATCGAGTGAAACGAACACAAATGTTCGCATAAATTCGCAGATTTATCAATTACATTCTCGAGTTGGGTTTGTGTTTCTGATGGATATCCTAAGGAAGTGACGGGAATTAATATAATTCGCCGGGTGTTAATTTATTTTTAATCCATAAATTTATTAAAAAAAAAAAAAATGTTTTTCAGTGAAGTGCACACGAGAAAAAAAAAATTAAAATAGAGTTTTTAAATAAATTAAATCAAGTGGTTTAGTGTGTTGTGAAAAACTTATCTGTATAGTTGCCCATTATTCGACCTCAGCTCTTTGTGCTGTTGCATATAGTTTACCTCTTTGACGTCTTCCCAGTGCATAGATACTAGTTACATCCGCATCGAAATAAAATTAAATTTAACTGTACTTCCGGCTAAACATCAACTGTAATCATAACGCAAAGTGAGCTTAATTTTATTTTATTAATTATTTTTCCATATACACTTAACTGTATCCTTGATATATCACATCCTGTGATAGTTATCTGTTTATTATGAAAATGCTTCCAACTTTGAACAATGTGGCGTTATGGATTCGTTGTTTAAGTAATCACATGAGGGTACTTAAGAGACGACCTTGAATCTGCCATGGGGTATACGGTATACCTTAGGGGTTTATTCTAGGGAAATTGGTTCGTCTGCGAAAATCACACATTTTGTTTATCTATGCAAATTGTAGAACCTAAAGGGAACATGTTTTTTTTTTCTTTAAAAATTTATATTTTTTTTTAGCAAAAGCATTGGGTCAATGTAATGTAAACGACTTTGTCCTTGTTCCTGGTTAAGTGTTTTAGAGTACCCCGAGTCTATATATGGCTTAGTGAAAATACGTTCTTATTTTTAAGCTTAAATTTATTAAAGCCATCGTCATTGTGAGTTGCGATCAGTAAAGTATCATCATTTTAAAAATAGGTGGCGACTTCAAGTTTAATAACATGGATACCACCAAACCTATCGTATTGTTTTTCTTTAGAGACTTGATTGTTGGTTTTATTTAAAATTGTATATATTGGATCCGTTGCAAATTTGAGAATTTGTTGCTTCGGAGTACTCATTCAAATTTGGGATCGTACCGCCATCATCTAAGTGAGACCATTACAAAATATCCTCTTCATTTAGTAAGCTGTTTCTCACCCCAAAATTGGTAGATTATCTTCTGAGCTCTTCACTGGATGTTGTTTAGAGTTATGAATACAAATAAGCTCCTTAGTGATGTTATAGAGACAGTCCTACTGTAACATTTGTTTGAAGCTTCCCTAGCCCTAAAGTCCAACGTTTCTGTCGTCTCACACTACGATGCATTTCCTTTTTTAACCAACCAAGTTAGCTTCAAGCTTTATATTCTCTACTGTTGATGCCGCTACATTACGAGCCTTGCACGTTCATCGATGTGGTTCCAGGTGTCTGTTGAAAGGCATATGCGGGGACTTTTCTGCCTTTTACCGGAATAGGTGTGTGTATCTGTTACTACTTCTGAGGCAAGATGGACTCTGAGTTATTGACGAACTTGGCAATCCCTAAACCGGTCGCTATTGAACTTGTTAATGGTTAGCAAGTTTAAGAGGTTGCTATCGGATGAAGTATATGAAAACGTTTGTTAGCTACAATAATATTGTGATCTTGTTCTTTTCCCATATCAGCTCCGCGTCTGTTTTGGACTTATAAAAGACAGTTTCCTGTTGAGAACCAACTGATCTGGTGTTATGCTTAAACAGAGTACCTACACCAAATGACTACGCAATTAGGTTAGGTTAGGTTAGAGGGTCAGTTTGCAATATATGCAATTATCACCCAGAACCCATTGAGGCCAATTGTGATTACCCTTTTGTAGTATATGATAGGACATGCATCTAACAAAACTATTAGGATCTGTTGATGAATCTTTTTAAATATGATGGAGGTATCGTTGCTAGATCTTCCAAGCCGTCGAAGAACCGTGCTCCCATACAAGAGTAGCGGCGTTCTTGGGGGCTGGGCAGTGAAGTGACACTGACACAGATTATATTTCCTCTTCATCTCTGCAAATTCTATAGAATTCATTTGTGAAGATACCTAGTCTGTCCGGTTATTACCCCGACGAGCACTCGGAATTGGTTTCTATCAAAAGATGTTAGGATCTTCACCTTTTAGTGTCAAGGAGTGTTGTTCCATTATTCCTTAGCCAAGTTTAATGTGACATTGTCAATGAAGTCCTTAGGTGCTTTGAAAGCTGGTAAAACTTGTCTGTCAGCTACATTTCAGAGCCGCATCTGGCGAATTTATCTGCTGCCTCGTTCCCTTCTACACCAACATGTCCAGGAACCCAGCATAGCATTACTGTGTGATGGTTTAATGCCGAGATGCACTGACTTACGGGTTTGGATCCGTAATTGCAGTTAATTGCTATAAGTGATGCTTGGCTGTCCACGTAGAAGGTAATTTCCGTTGCTGGTAGTACCCTCGCTAAGACAGTTTAAGGTGGTGCTTTTTTAACCGCGTAGATCTCTGCCTGGAAAACGCTGCACTGGACTGCCATAGTTGGTATGAATGGCTGATGTTTAATTCTTCTGAGAATACGCCTGCTTCTGTTCCATTCTCCGTCTTTGAGCCATCCTGTGAAGATCGGTATACCTTTTATGACAGTACTCGGGGAGAGCCAGTCTTCCTGTCCGGTATACAGACTGTAAATTTCTTGTCTCGGTTTCTTGTAGTGTGTGAGTGGCATGACGCCATTCTGATCAAAGATGTGAAGTATGCGTGAGTGCCCGAATGATTCGGGCTTCCAAATTTTATTCTCTCGTAGTCTGAGAACACTTTTGACTCCCACGTTCTTAGTGTATAGCTCGAGGGGTTGTAGGTTCAGCAACGTTTCTAGACCCAGTTGTGGTGTAGATTTTAGTGAACCCGCTATACCTATGCAAGCAATTCCTTGTACCTTGTTCAGATTATTGAGGTAGGATTTAATGTTAACAGCCTCCCACCATACAACCGAGCCATAGGTCAGAATTGGTCTTACGATCGCGGTGTACATCCAGTGCACTATGTGCGGCTGTAAGACCCACTTCTTCCCGAGAGCCTTTGTGCAGGCGTAAAAAGCATTTAGTCCCTTCTTCAATTTTACCTCCGTATTCCGTTTCCAGTTTAATTTTGAGTTGAACACGATACTCGCAGGTTTTTGGCTTCGGCCTTCGGGCGAGAGATAAAGACGCATGCCTTTCAATCTCCCAATTCCCAGATGGCACTGCGAGTAAGTGGAAGTAGGGCTTACGAATAGAGTTGCCATGTCTGCGACAGCAGTTATTTATAGGTTATGAGGTTTAGTCGTTTACCATCCATCGTGTTCCTTGGTTGATGGCTACCATATTAGCATTCATTGCAGTACGGCGGGCGACCTGTTCTCTCCTCGGAATCACTTTGACAAGTGATTGATTTAGTCATACGTTAAATCAAAGTTTCCAACATATCGTACCTACTAGTTTCAAAATACTACTAACTTTCAGTATGTAGAAAGTCACTCATCTGTCACTCATCTACCCAAAGTTAAAAGCAGGTCAAAATGAACTTTAGAAACTCATATACGCTCTGTGAACATTATCAAGTATTATATTCTTCGGAATTTCCAAAAATACTATGCACAATCCAATCAAACACAATTGTAAAGTACAATTTAATAACAGATTTTCCAGACTGTCTTAATCTAACATATAAAATGCAATGGAGCGTAGCTAATCGCAAATAGTTTCTGATCTCGATATTTGAAATTCCCGTATTCGTAATTCCATAAACATTTTGCGATTCGATTTACGATAAGGATTTGCCTATATAAATGCAAGATTTTCTTGAATCGAATGCAGTCACAATTCTAGTCTTTGCACACCTTTAAAAAGCTCGAGATGTACAAATTTGTCAGCGCTCTGTTAATCGTACTTGTCGTAGGAAAACTTCAGTATTCAAATGGTAAGGACTTGTATTTATATGTACTTTGACCTGTCATTTGTAAACAATTTATTTGGTGCATTAGATGTGGTTGCACCTTCATTTTGCGACTTCAAATAGCCTGTGTCGAATGTGGTTAAAGTGAAGATAATCTCTGCTAAATGATAATTCCTATCCTAAGGCAAACATTTGCATCTTTCACTGCAAAATGCAAAATTACTTTACCAAGATCAGTGAAAGATAACTTCTGTGTGCATTGACATAAAGTCTTCAATTGGCAACAACATGCTCCTTTCTATAGTGTATGCTTATGCACTATGAGCTAAAAAATAATCAGTACATTTTTAACAGCTTAGGATTGCCTTAAAGACTTCTTTTCTATAGTTACAGGCTACAAATGGATACCACATCATTCTGGAAATCATATACCACGAAATGCCATCTTTGTAGATAAACTTCTAAGAACATATGTAGGACGAGCAATACACTATAATTTAGTACTACCAGCAGAAGTTAACAGAACTCACGCCCTCATCTATGATTATGACTCAAATGAGATATCCAAAACCGAGTTCGATATTCTTGTAACCACATCAGATGGCGATCATTGTGAATGGAGGAACAATTCATTTGATATATTGGAAAAATATGTCCACGCAGGAAATGCATGGAACAATGAACCGATTTACATTGGAAAAATGCACAAAGATGGACATGACCCATCATGGACAAAGCCTTCTAATCACATTGCATCGATTTTATTGTCCTCCTATCAGATATATAGTTGTCGAACATGTACAAATGAAAAAGTGCTAAATGTTTTAATATGTAACCACCATACCAACTGGACTGATGCTAAAGCTGGGAACATTCCAAAAAATGCCATCTCTGGTGGCAGATCAGAAGAAGATTATGAAATGTTTGTTGCGCGATTAATGGGTCCTATCTCAGCTGTTCCGGGACAGGTTGTTCCTGCATTGAACGTTTCGTGGACAGTTTATGGAAATGACAAGGACAGAATACAGTCTACACATTGTCAGGTTTTAATTGGAGAGCCCAATGAATACAGTTGGAGATTTGTAAAATATGGAGCTGCTATCCCAGACTATGCTGTGGTCGGTGGAAGGTCAGAAAAAAAAGAACTGCTATATGTGGCGAGATTTTATAGAAGGCTAGGATATATTGTGTTTTCGGAGATACATAATTTTAAATCAGGTTATGAAATTTTAGTTAAAAATTGTTCCAGTTCCGACTTTGAATACAATCAGAGAAGAAAATACTATAATTGAGAAGAAATATAAAAATCAGAAATTCTTAAATTCAGCGTACGTAGTTCTTATTCTTACATCATAAACCAGGGTGGACCTGGGTCTCAACCAACATGCCTCTCCAGTTAGAACGATCTTCGGCTAACCGCCTATAGTTGCGCACTCCAAGTTGGTTGAGGTCCCCTTTCACTTATGCCCGCCACATATGGCGAGGTCTTCCTCTACTGCGTTGTCCCTCCGGGTTGAAGTCGATGACTCTTCGGGCCGGAGCGTTGGTGTCCATTCGCTCTTCATGTCCCAGCCATCTTAGTCGACTGATGCGTACTGACCAGGTCGATGTCGCTGTATAGCTCGTAGAGTTCGCTGTTAAATCTCCTCCTCCAAAGACCGTCAACGCAAACGGGACCGAAAATCACTCAAAGAATTTTGCGTTCGAAGCGACCAAGGAGATCTTCATCCGCCTTTGATAACGTCCATGATTCTGCGCCATAAAGCAGGACTGGGATGATGAGGGTCTTACATAGAGTCTCCTTGGTGTTTCTCGACAATGCCTTACTAATCAATTGCCTTCTTAGGCCAAAGTAACAGCGGTTAGCAAGTGTAATTCTTAGCTTGATTTCTGATGTGATGTCATTTTTAGAGTTAATAGCTGAGCCGAGGTAGACACAGACCCGAACTACCTCAAAGTTATAGCTGTCTATCGTGACGTTCTGTCCGATTCGTCGATGTTGTGTGTCCCTTCTTGTTGACAGCATATAATTTTGTTTTGCCCTCATAACTAAGCTCATTTTTGCTGCCTCTGTACAGATACTTGCAAACACACCAGTGACAGCTTGCTGTGTTCTGCCAACGATGTCGATGTCGTCAGCATATGAAAGTAGTTGCCCAGACTTTGGGAAAATTGTACCCCTGGTATTGGCTTGCAAATTTCGCACAATTTTCTCAAGAATGATGTTGAAAAAGTCACATGACAGCGCATCACCTTGTCAAAATCATTTTTTGACATCAAAGCTCTCGGTGACATTGTTTCCGACCTTTATGGAGCAGCGAGGTTCTCTATCGTCATTCTGCACAATCTGACAATTTTGGCAGGGATGCCAAAGGTAGACATGGCTCTCTATAGCTCGCCTCTTTAAATGCTGTCATATGCGGCCTTAAAATCGGTAAATAGATATGGTAGCATCGATTTGACCTTCTTGGGTTTTCTTCAGGATCTGCCGTAGTGTGAATATTTGGTTGGTTGTGGACTTAACCGGCCTAAAACCGCACTGATAGGGTTTTTCATTCTTACGTGCTAAATCTTAATATGACACCAATTGTTGTTGAAATAAGCCGAATCAATCTTAAAAGAGGACATTGAAACACAAATGAGCTCTTGAGTTAGTTTTTTTGTTCTTGAAATAAGCCGAAACAATCTTATTTCAAGCTTGTTCATGATTGAAACAAGCGCAACAATATACTTAAACTGCATGCGCATGTACTTTATTTTGATTTCTATTCGTTCCTAAAATTCACACTCACTTACTGAGTGAATTCTCATAAGGCAACATTGAAAATTTAATATTATTACCTATGATATCTACTGATGTGAAATGTGAATGAATGATGTGATGATATATTATAAGATGGTAGGTAATTAAGATCTTAGGTTTAGATCTTGAATACCCAAAATAAATTTTTTTCAGGCATCGCATAATGTAAGAACCACATTCTTAAATCAATCCCGAAACAGGGTTGAAGTAAGATTTTTTGGTCTTGTTTTAAGAATTTTCGAGCTTAAATCAATACCGAAACTGGATTGAAGTAAGATTTTTTGGTCTTGAAAAAACGAGCTCAAAATAAGATTTTCGTACTTGAAATAAGATTTTCCGAGATTACCATACTTTCGTCAACGAACGAGCTTGATCTGACACTGATATTCTTGATTTTAGCTCGTTTTTCCTCTGAGTGTACGTCTACATGTAGTAAGCGCAGTTTAGAGGGTCTCCTTTTCCTTTCTTGTGGATCGGGCAAATAATACTGAGGCTCCATTCATCAGGCATACTTTCCGCTGACCAAATCTTGTAGACGAGTCGGTGTATGCTCTCTACCAATCCATCTCCCGCTGCCTTGAAAAGATACGCGCACATTTGCTTCCGTCGTTGCTTTATTCAGGTTCAGTATTTCTATCTTCTTTTTTTTTCGTTTGTTGCAAAAAAATAAACTGAATGTCTTAATCTGACCACTTTCATTTACATTTAAAAGATATAACTATAAGCAATTAGCTAGATTTGTATAGTACTCTAAAAAATTTGATATTATTGTCATTTCAATAATTCTTGAATTTTTGTTGCTTTGGCAACCTTTGATTAAAAATTGTCCATGCAACAAAAAATCGGTCAATTGAAGCATACTTTCAATAAAACAGCAACTACCACTTTGAAGGACATTATTTTCAGTCCGTCCCTATCTAATATGTGACCCTATACGGCTATACCTCATAAACATAGACAAAAAAATAGTAGTCAAAGTGCATGCCCTTTTAAACGAATTTTTAGCACAAAAAAATGTCCACCTCTGGCAGAGGACTAATGTACAGAACCACATAGATATCAGAGATGGTCACAGATGGTCACATTCACTAAAAGGATTACTTTTTTTGATGGACTTTCTTTAGTAAAACGTTAGACATATCTACCCACTTAACCTGAGATGCTCTGCACTGATTGCACATGTTTCACATCTAAACAGAAAAATTGGTATAGCAAAAAGGATTCAGTGATGTCGTCGTTCTCTAGAATGCATTTTTAATGGAAATGCAGACACCATTAGGAGCAAGGATACTGTAAAGATGCCGTTGTCTTTTTTTTAGCTTGTGGTCGCCATTGCAAAATAGAAGCATGCAAGATGTGTCTTCTTTAAAATACAATATTCATGCGTGTATGTTGCTTGCACATACGAGAAAATGGATTTTATTCCAACGCCATTTTGCATAATTGAAAGGATTTAGCAACTGAATCGATTAGAAGGGGATTTAGAGTTATATCTTTTCATCAAGTTATGAGACGGTCGTTGAGAAATAGTATTGTGATTTGTAAAAGCTTCTTTTAGCTGCGCCTGTTAGGGTGTGTCTTTGACTGCATTACAACAACAACAACCCTATGCATTGTAATAAGCCGTATTTTATTATTTTCGAAATCTTTCTGGATCAGTAGTAGAATTCCCAAACGTTTAACTATCGTAGGTAGGGAGGTAGGTACGCTGTCCGCACTAAAATTAAGCCCCACCCAAATGTTCCTTAATTTAACTTAACTTAATTTTTTACATCGATTCCCTTGAGATGTAAAAATCGGTATTCGGTATTTTGCTGTTGTTTTAATATTTTTAAACGGTATTACCTACTGTAAAGATTATCGTTCTGATTTATTTTGGGTTCAATACGATTTTCGTTATCGTAAGCGTAAAAAATGTTTCGTAGAAAGCTTTAAAGTTGTTAAGGCTGCTGAAAAAGTTCGATAAATGATAGTATGCTGATGCAGTGCAAAGCCTTTTCATTACGTTTGGTTATCTTTGCCAAAGTCTGACAAACGTCCGATTATAGGTATAACTATCGTGTTGTATCTTTTTAATTCGGCGGTTATAATTCCTCATAAATTTTGTAGGTCACTTTCATTCGTCCTATAAATGGAAAAGCATCTTAATTCTGTAGTTCGGACTTAACATACAGATGTAGGTATACATTCGTCCTAGAAAATAAAAGCTCAAAAAAACGAAAGGTTGTCAGAAGGCCTAGGGTACATATACGAACCTGTTGCGCCAAAAATGTTCTTAACATTCGTCTTAGTGTTGTTATTGAGATGTGTAATTCCTAGGCACGATGATGAATTGATGGCTGATTTATTATTAGCACAAAAAAATAACTCCTGTGAAAAATAGCATTCCAAAGCCACTAACAGTAAAAAAAAAAGAAACGAAGAATATCAATGCTACTGCAACAACTAAACAAAAATAAATGGTACCTACCTGCCCCAGGAGTTGATATTATTTAATTAACTAAAAAAAAATATAACTGTTCAACAAATATTCTTTATTTGCAAATACAGCAACTTTTCACTTATTCGACATTCCTCACGAGAATCTCGTAGTCCATGTTCCTTCTCAGTTTATTGTATGCGATGTAACCCAATGCATTGTCAATTTTTGCCACGTACTGCAACTCATTGTTAATTTTTGAAACAACTACCGCATAATCTGGAATTTCTCCATCACTTGCCTCTACCCAAATGTAGGCATTTGGATCTCCAACTAAAACCTGACAAAGGAGAGACTGCATTTCTATTCCATTCAAATCTAATGCCGTTGATATACCCAATTCAGGTATGACTTGTCCACCTATTATATCACAGCCATTCAATAGTCGAGCCACAAAAATATCTTTATCATCCTGTGATTTACCACCAGATATTGTATTATTTGGAATCTTCACAGCTGAGGTGTCAATCCATTTGTTTTGGTCGTCACAAATCAATGAATATTGGCCATTATTATAGTTTTGTTCTTTCCAGCTTTCAAAACTGCTGGTAGTCAGAAATATTGAGGCAACGCGTTCAATGTTGTTATACGGGTATGATGTGTAAGCCTGTTGAGAAGCTGTTTTACCTATAAATATTGGTTCACCGTTCCAATAATTTCCAGCTCGTACAATGTTCTCTGAGACATCATTATAGTTACTGAACGGTTCCCATTTACAGGTTTCTGAACCTACTAAAACTTCAAACTGGTGTTTGATTATTTCTTTGGAACAACTATATATACGGGCATATGAGCCATTGTATACTTCTGCTGGCAGTAAAGAATTGAAGTGTTGAGCCCGACCAACAAATGTGTTTAAGGATTGATCCAAAATTACTGTATCGTTGGGCAAGGGATCACCGGTCTTCAGTGCCATCCATTTGTAACCTGTAATTAAACAAAAGTTATATTTGGGTTGAGTTTTATAATGTTTTCATTGTACATGTATCTAATTTACTTTATAATTATATCAAAGGGCACGGTAGTGCCCCAGCCAAGTTCTCTAGTAAAGACGCTTACCCTTTTTACAGGAACAAACTCAGGCTGTTTTCGACACCCCTCTAACTTCGCCCTTCGGAACCAATTAAGCCAAAAACTTCAACTTGAAACATTTAGCAAGCTCATTAAAAAGGTACACCTCGCCAAATTTGTTCTCTATAGCATATTAGTGGTTCTCAACATACAGGACTTCAGAATCGCAAAACCCGTAACTGACTGACTCACTCACTCACTTAGATGATGATCATCAAAATTATGAAGCACTTCCGGTCATCCTAGAATCGTGAAATTTGGCAGAATGCTAGATCCTGTGGTGCATACAATGGTGCAATTGTCACAATTTTACAGTCCTATATGTTATTTTGGTTTTTCTTTTCTTGAATAGGGACAGAGGCAATTGCTTCGCTGTGGATCAATCTACCGGATCAAATTTGGGAATCATTGCTAGAGTTGACACGGTTAGATGAGTAATTCAGAGACCTGGATATCTATAAATTAAAAAAGCCGCCTCTTACCACTACTAGTAGGGAGACTCGCATGGTTTTTGCTCGGAATTGCATGACATGGAATAGCTAGTGGCAGCAAATAGTTTTTTCGGTCGAAAACCGATTTAATTTAGATGGCCCTGATGGTTAAATTACTAATTTCATGTCATACGCACAGAAAAACACTATCTGTTTCGACATCATAGCCCTGAAAGGGGTGTGTTGTGCGATCTCTTATTATGGGCATGGCCAATATTAATTGCAATATTCCGAATGTTACACGAAGTCAACGACTTTTCACCTATTTTGATGATGCATCACTTCAGGAAATTTTCCCGCAAAGCTGCCCTCTAATTTGAAAACGCAAGAGAATGAATATATGAAAGAACACATCACATTTTTATGCATTAATCAGTCCAATTAATTGCTAAATTATAAACAAATCAATTTAATTATCGATATTTATGTATGTATCACTAAAAGATGATCGCATTCAGTGATTTGTTTTTCTTCGAAAATATCATGCTCTGTTAATAATTTATTTGTATTTGAAATTTTGGTGACCGTACTTTGTATTTGTCCAGTTAGAAACTTGTGAATATTTTTTTTAGTATTTTTTATCACTCTTAACATAATATTCATTCTTACCGGCTAAATGCTGCACTTTTCCGAAAAGAAAAATTATAAAAATCGAAACTATAAATCGACTCATCTCGAGTTTTATTTTGAATACGTTCGATGAATATGTTTAAAGATTACTTTCTCGACTGTAATCTCTCTGAACGTCTTCAGGCTTAAATAGCATTTTGTCTTATCAGTGTTTGTATTGCTCTTTAGAATTTTATTATCAATAAAAATACACATTACACAGCTAAACAAATTTAAATAATATAATTTAGAGACAAAGTAGCACCGTTTAGAGGGGGAGTAGGTTGATTTTTCTTTCAGAGTTGTAATGGTGATAATTATAATATAGGATAGTTAAAGTTGGGTGGGAAATGCTGAAGGTCAAAAAGAGGAATGACAACTTCTATATTTCTTTATTTCCGAATACTTAAACATTTAATTTATTCAACATTCCTCACCAAAACTTCATACTTCATGCCTTTCTGCAGATATTTGTATCTGATGTAACCTAACGCATTATTAATTCTTGATACATAAACTAACTCTCCGTTAATGATTGAAACAACAACAGCATAATCTGGAATCTCTCCATCACTTGCCGGTATCCAACTGTAGCCATTCGGATCTCCAACTAAAACTTGACAAAATGTAGACTGCATTTGATTTCCATTAAAATCGACTGCCGTTGCGATACCGTATTCTGGTATGACTTGTCCAGGGACAATGTCACAGCCGTTCAATAATCGAGCCACAAAAATATCGTTTTCGTCCTGTGATTTGCCACCAAAGATTGTATTATTTGGAATCTTTACAGCTGAGGTGTCAACCCAAATGTTTTGGTCATCACAAGTTAATGCATATTTCTCATATTCATACCGAAATTCCCTTGTAACAATTTGTTGTGTTGTCAGTAATATTGAAGAAATAGGTTCAATGACATCAACGTAGTCCGAGTAATCTTGAGAAAAAAGTATTTTTCCAATAAATGCAGGCTCACCGGTCCAATCATTTCCAACTCGTACAATGTTCTCTGGAATAGTTTCGAAATTATCGAACAATTCCCAGTTACACGTTTCTGAAGCCACTAAAACTTCATACTGGTGTTTGATTATTTCTTTGGAACAACTAGATATACGGGCATATGAACCATTATACACTTCAGCTGGTAACATTAAATTAAAGTGCTGCGCTCGACCAACATATGTGTTCAAGGTAATATCCAGGAATACTGTGTTGCTGGGCACAGGATCACCGGATTGCAATGCTATCCATTTGTATCCTGGAATTTAGAAAAATTAATACTTAGTTTTTAAAAGTCATGTTGAGTTCAGGACAAGATTTATTTTGTTAGAAAAACGGGTATTACTAATTTTTATTCAAAGCAAATCAAATTTTATACTAGGCAAAGAGTGGGATTCACAAAATTCGTAGCTTTGCGTAACATTTTTTTTTGCAGTAAGGGAATGTCAGCCTTTTAATATTATAGCAGGTCACTTAAATCATCATGATTGAAAAGTTAGTCAACTCGTTTTGTGTCACTGGATCTAATTAACGATCGTCGACGAACAATTGGTCATTTTCAGAACATCGCACCAACGAAACAAGAAATTCAATCCCTGAAGATGTTTCCATATTCGACCCAACTGAGGCTAATAAATTCATCCAGCTGACTGGAGATAATGTCGGTTTATAGAGAAGTACTAAAATAAATAACGAAGGCAATTTTTTTGTAAGAAACCGTCGCAAAGTGTTAAACAGCAACATGTAATTAACTAACGATTTTGTCGAACTACAGGCAGGGGCGTAGGGAGGATTCGAGCCATGGTGAGGGAGGGGGGGGGGGGGGGGTACTTTAATTGAAAATGCCGACTGACTTTTCATTGAAATGCAATCTAATTTTAGGAATTTGCCGACTGTATAGAAATCATGAAAATTGGTTCAGCGGTTATGGAGCTATAACGTCATCGAGTTTCACCCCATAGAAGATGTTGTTTTTATGAGAGGTGCCATCACCCTTTTTTCAATTTCGACCAATTTTCAAAAGAACTATACCGAGCCAATACCTAAGATCACCTGTACATTCGAGCTCAATCGAGTCGGTGATCTTGCGAATAAGACAGTCGTTAGAATTTAACCTCAAATTAGAAACGACGACCGTTCTTTTTAAAATCGAATCGAAACTCGCCAAATTTTAAGGACAGTCAGCAAATTCACCGATGCCGACCGTCCTTTTTAAAAATTGAAACTCAGAGAAGGTACTTAAAGATAACAAAATATAAATTGGCATTTCCGAAAGATGGCCGACTTGTATACATTTACTAGTTTGAAAACCTATACCTAATGAAAATCCAAAGACACTTCTTATTTGTTACCATTGTAACGCGAACAACATCTTGGTGTGACGGCGCGTATTCCAGGTGCCATCTGCCTGTGACTGAGAGAGTGGTCTGTGCAGTATACGAGCCAGGACATGCTTATGTTGGTGTAGGTATTGTGTTCTGATATTGGCTTTGGCAGTCAGTCGCACTTTCTTAGCCGTAGACGAAAGACGTGGTTATAATTAAATAAATGTTTTAACGAAGTCTGTGGTGTTTTATTTGGTCGGTAACACCATTTTGTTCCGAGCTAATTTTTGAAAATTCTTCGTTTTTGCCGATTTTGTTGTTTAGTTGCTCCCCAACCCCCCTCGCTACGCCCCTGACTTCAGGGTAAACATCGATTCCCAAGCAGAGATCAGGTTAAGAATTACCCATGAAATTGCTGTTACTTTTCCTCAAACAGTTTGTTCCGGTATGGTATAGTTAAACCCCTCTTTTCATTCTTACCAATTGAATGTTGCACTTTTACGAAAATAAAAATAATAACAAACGCACTTATAAATCGGCTCATCCTAAGTTTGATTTTTTTACTTGATGATTAGGTTTGAAAATTACTTCCTTAACTGCAATACCTTTGCACGCCCTTAGTCTTAAATAGTCGGTGCCTTATCAACATTTGCATTGATCTTTAGCTTTATTATCAAATAAACCTATTTAATAAATATTGTGCAGACAAAGTAGCCACTTCCTAGTGCCTTTTGAAATTTATGTAACGGCAAATAGTGATTTCAATTGTTGATGATGAATGGCAAACATTTTTTTTGATGTAAAATTACAAACTTGTACAAGCAGAAGATATTTAATTTTTAGATGTTGGCATTTAGTTATTCTGTACGTCTGTTTGGCGAAGCCCATGCTATTATTCCACAAAACTTTTATCAACTTCAATTCTCAAATGAATTCCTCCGACAACTAAAAGCGAACAAAATACGACTTCCTGGGATATAAGTTATAAAGACAATTCTGTAAAATACCTATTCAAATATACATATTTTCAACTATTAAAAATAAAATATATCTTCAAGAAAAAAAACAAAACAATTGCAAACCAAAAAAATACTGTTAACTTTACTTTTTTTATAGCTGATACACATGGCATTACTAAACTTATTGCAATTTTCAATACAAAGTTAAAGTTATAGATAATAAAAAGTGCTTTCATCATCGCTATGGAGTCGTAAAAGTCGATTTTGACGTGACGCGGCTTAATTCTAGCTTGAAAAAATAAAAACAAATTATTTCTTATCACTAAAACAGTGATTTCTATTTAAAAAGGGATATCCCCTAGTAAATTCATCTGACAGCAATAATAATAATTTATTTTAACTAACGAGCTATTAGTCAAATGAATTTTGAGTTGGTTTTAGAATAATTTAAGAAGCGAACATATACGCATACGAACGGCTGTAATTAGATGCAGTTTAACTAAATACTCGTGCATTCATTATTGATAAGCACTCTTCGTGACTTTAGGGAGTGTGTCAAATAATTGGCTGACATTTGAACTAAGTGGTAAAGTGTTAAAAAATAACTTTCCGTCAATGTTTTTCATTTTTTTTTGGAATTCAAGTAAATTAACTAAAAAAGCTTATCAATTCAGTATAAAAATTGTAAGTAAATTCGACCGAAAAATTAAAAAAAAAAAAAAAAAAAATGAATGGTTTTGAGAATCAAAGTCTAGGGTCCCATGTGGACTTGTTGTAATACGTTTTGAAGACTTCAACTTATTAAGTTATATTAGAAGCCTATTCTACTTCACGTTTTTTTTACTTTCATCGTATAGTGGCGCTAAGGGGTCCTCAAATATCTCTATGACTTTCATTTAATTTTTCCAAAAATCAATGACGCAAAAATAGCCAAAACATGCAATTTTCTAAAATACTGATTTTGAGATACATACGATGTGGCCTATTTTACCAATTACAAGTTACAACCACAAATTTGTTATTGTATATTGCAACTACAAAATTTATAATGCCAATTTTAGTTTCAGCATAGATATACAAGTAAGTGTCCTAAAAATTTGTAATCAAAGCTATAGAAATTGTGGAAAAACAACTTGTTTATCACAAGTCCTACTAATTACCATTTCACAAGAAATTCCGTTGACTTGTGAATTAAAACATTTTTCCACAAGTTTTGTGGGTGGTGTTCATCAAAACAAGTACTACATTATTTAATTATGACTATAGCAAATAAATTGTTTGCTGCATCCATACGGGATGTTGTCCTCCATTGCCAATTACATAGCCAGCCCAGTAAGAAATTGCTATCTTGGAGTTAAATGTTGTCCAATAACAATAAAATTATTTCCTCTGCCTTGCAATGACTTAGGCGAAATTCTTCATAAAATTCCACAAAAAAAATAATTTATACTTTGTCGGTAGACTTTTTTTCGGGAACTCAAAATTAATTCTTCGTTTTCGCTATTAATAAAATGCTAATAGCTATTCGTTGCGAATACAATCATTTTCGAATGAAATGTGATTGCAAAACGACTTGTAAGTGGAGGGCTACAGGCGATCTTTCTCTTGTCACATTTTGTACAAATTTTGTAGTTTAATTTCGCTTTGTGAAACGCAAGTCCATAAAAATTTAGAAAGTTAAAAAAAATTGTGAATTGTAAAATACAAGTAATTTACTGTAATGGTGAAATGAAAAAGTAAAATGCTTTCACAAATTTACATATATTTGTTAAAACAACGAAAAATGTCTAATACCCAGAATTTGGTGAAACAAAATAAATCGAAAACCCACAAATTTTGTTGAAAAATGCTTGTACATACAAATTTGTAAGTTGGTGAAATAGGCCACTGACAGTTGTATAAAAAGTGCCATTAGGATCGAAAGGTATCTCTGATACTAAGGTGTATTTCTTTTGTGAAAAATGTAGGCTTTTGCTCTTTTTGTTTTGAACTTACTAACAAAGCCCAAATCTATGCATGTTAGGCATGTCGGTTCTTAGAAATAAAGACTAGAAACCAAACGTAACAGGTACTTTTTGAAAAATGTTGGAGCGAATGTTTTGCTCTGATCTTGTCTAGTGCTATATTTTTACAAAAGTAATGATACCTTAGACGGTATTACTAATAACCCTCTTCAGTTAGCCCGGCCCCTTCGTAACTTCCTCTAGTTGCGCACTCTAAGTCAGTTGAGTTAAATTTTTTTTTGTGCGTGCCATCTAAGGCGAAGTCTTCCTCTACTATGTTATCCCTACACGGGCCGGAGCGTTAGTCATCCTAATCCTGCTGTAGGCATCAGACGACTGATGTGCAATTTTTTGTCTCTGTATACCTAGCTCGTTTATTTCGTCGTTGAATATCCTCATCCAAAGGCCGTCAACGCTAACGGGACGAACGTAATATTTTACGAAGAAACTTTCGCGAAGATTAATCCGGAGTACAGCGTTTCATTGCTTATTTGCCCAATTTGTAATTTTGTTTCAGGGTTCCCAGGTCTTAAGAAAAAAAATCCCAAATGACCAAAATGACTTTTTTCCCCCTTTGAAAATCAAAAAAATCCCTTTTTTGTCCCCGAAGAAAAAATATTTGCGTAACCAGCTTTTGAACTCGGGCAATGCTTCCTATTGCGTGAGATATTTTTATTTTATTGTTGGTTCTTCCTTCAGTTCAAAATCCTAAATAAAATGAGAATTATTTGCACTTACCCATGAAGTTGTTTTTTCGCGTATATTTTGAATCTAGACATAGTGCAAGGACACACTATGTGATAGGCCACGCATGCCTTCCCATGAAAGTCGTGTCGTTAGGTTAGTTGAGAAAATCGCTTCTCTCTTTTCTACTCATTTAAAATCGGCCTGTCTCGCCCAAAACGACTTTCATAGGAAGGAATGTGTGACCCAGTACACGGGCACGACTTTCATTCACATGAACGACTTGGCTATAGGTACTCAAAAACAACGCCTCATTGCAATGAAATAAAGTTTGACAGGAATAATGAAATCGAAAATACAAAAATGTTATGGAGCGGACTCCCGCTTTTTACGTCCTCACTCTACCAACGCAAATACCAAAGTAAGATTTGTATCGAAAGCGCTATGGTTTCGAAAAAGAACCTTCATGCGTCATGTTCATGTCATGCCCATGCGAGAATTATTTCTGAAAGTGGATTTTTGGTCCATTTTCTGTATGATCTACCTATCTCCTTTCTATACTCACTCAAAATCTACCTGTCTCTGACACGACGTTCATGGTAAGGAGTGTATGGCCAGGCCATGGTAATAGTTTTGTGAAATGTCAAAAGAATGAATGCATTCAGAAAACAAACAAAAAAGTGAGATGTTGCATGGACACGTTTCTTGAGCATGGTTGTTTTTTTTAGGTTGTTAACATTTATTTATTCTAAAAAATTCCCTTACAAACTGTTTTTGATAGGATTTTAAGATTTTTCCCCTTATTCCCCGTTTTTATCCCTGTCCCCTTTTTTCCCCTTTCGTCTTAAAAAATCGGCAAAAATGGCGATTTTCCCCTGAACCTGGGAACACTGTTCTGTTTGCTTCACAAATATGAAAACCGAATTGACATTCGCCGTATTTGTAAGATCTCTGACACATTCCGATGGGGTATGACAAACCTTGTACTACCAATCCGATATTAAAAGATTGGACGCTCCAATTTATCTTCTATTTTCTCTGGGTATATTTATTTTGTGATTCTTAAAATCGGGACCCTTTTCAGGCTCTTTTTATCTCTTCAGCATTCGGGCTTTTTGAAAACAACTTCTTTTCCACCCTTAAGAAAACCATCCCGTAAGTAACCAGGCTTCCAAAAAAAAAATTAAAAACAAGTCAAAAAAAAAATATACAAAATCCAGGCACTCAACACTCACCAATACAACCAAACAAAGTAACAATGTCAAAAATGAACGTCGTTGGTAAAGGACTCATCATGGTAAAATCGTTTACAGGACGTTAATTATTATTAATTGCTTCTTTGTACACGTCAAGGTTCAATTCATAAATTGTCTTCAACCAATAAGTAGGTACCTATCTACTTGAATTAATATTTTTTATACAAGTCAATTAGGGTGAAGTAGTGATGAATTTGGAGGGTAATGAAGCATGTGCGGCATCTTATTTGTCGTGGGGTGTCTCACTTCAGCGCACCATTTCAAACTCTCTTTACTATTATACAGTATACGGGAGGAATCATTTCTATGAGCACGTAATAAAGTTATAATTTACGACATTTAAAATTCAATAAAAAAATGTTGTTTGCTTTAAATTTTTGTAGACATATTTTTTTTTATCTTATGCTGACTTGTTTTTTGGGGGGAAATGGCGTCCTTTGATTTACATTTTTAATATGAAATCGAATCAAACCGTAGGGATGCCAAATTGCCAACTGTGGTATATTTATGAGGCATTTAAGGAGAGATTCTATTAAATGTCATTTGCAATCAGTCACTGTAATGAAATTATGAATTTGGCAAGAAACTGGGACAAGCTTAAAGGGCGTGTCAGAAAACACAGGCAACTCAGATAAATTCTATTCGACCATGCAAACGAAAGAAGGACAATAACATTCGCACGACGAGTACATGACGAATGTAAATATGTATGTGCTACATGGTGACGAGCAACTGACGGAGTCATTGGATACCTACAAGCTAAAAAAGGACCACACGATAACCCTGAAAACTATCGAGGCATTTCCTTCTTGAATTCTTCTGTCAAGTTGTTTAGCGCTCTAATCTTTGATAGACTCACACTGTGGATTGAAAATAATACAGTACTGAATGAATTTCAAGCTGGTTTCAGGAGAAAATACTCGACTTCAGACCAAATATTTACCCTTACAAACATAGCGGATAGCTTCATAAAAAGGAAGAGAAAGCTTTACGCCTTCTTCGTTGACTTTCGAGCTGCTTTCGATTCAATTGCACGCGAAGTACTTTTTTATAAACTACATGCGATAGGAATTTCAAGCAAAATCGTCAGCATTTTGAGAGCGTTATATGAAAACAACGTAGCGTATGTATGGGATGGTGAGTTTGTTTCTGAAGAGTTTAAAACTGGAACCGGAGTCAAGCAAGGATGTGTTCTGAGCACATTGCTCTTTATTTTGTACGTAAACGACATCGCGGAAGCAGTTGGAGGAGGTATTCAATTTGGACATCTGTGCGTACCAACCCTTATTTTTGCAGTTGATATAGTTTTTCTGGCTGAATCTGTAGAGGGAATGTAGCGTATGATTAACCGACTGGAGAGCTACTGTGCACGTTGGAATTTGATCGTTAATTTAGATAAATCTAAAATCTTCAGAGAAGGTGGAGGTAGATATTCAAGCAACGAAAAGTGGACCTATAAGGGAGAAATTGTCCCAATAGTTCGGGAATATAAATAGTTAGGGGTACTAACCACTTCAAATCTCAATATGAGAAAACATCTCCACAATAAATTATCTGAGGCGAAAAGAGCTGTATCTGCAGTGTGGAACCGTTGTGTGGATAATAAGTATATTGAGCATAGTTCAAAAATCAAACTGTTTCGTGCGACCTCGGCTTCAATAATTCTTTACGGAGCCCAAGTTTGGGGATATCGTCAATTCGAAGAAGTGGAAAGATTCCAGAGGTATTTCCTGACGCAAATTTTCCGGTTACCAGCCTGCACCCCCAATTACACGATACACTTGGAAACAACAGTACCACCATTGTTCTTAAAAACACTTAGGCTCCACTTTGAGTATGCCATAAAAGTGTTGGAGATGGATGATAGAAGGCTCCCAAAGCAAGTGTTGAAGAGAATTTTATCTACAAGAGGAAACCTTGTCAAACAGTGGGAGGAGTTGGGGTCTGGCTTGGGTTTAAATGTGCGCATCTCAGCCGATATAAATATTACTGATTTAAGGATTCTGTTTAACTTAATATTACAGAATATTACAGAAATTATAAAACAGAGGCCCAATCCTCACAGCATAGAGCAATATACAGCCGACTAAATTACGATCTTATGGATAGTACGTACTTCCAAAACCGCTTTCCTCTTAACAAGATGAGTATACTATTTAAAATAAGAGGGGAACTAATCAAGCTAAACTACATGCCACATCGACCTGACCTGCCAATTTTCTGCGACCTTTGCAACCTCAAGGAGAGGGAGGATTTATACCATTTTATTGCTAGATGCCCCATCCTAAAGGAGTTATGTGTGAGGCACTTTGGTGTATCTTCGATGGATATGAATGAAGTTGTGGACGTTCTGAATGGCAACCTTGGATGGGAAACGCTATACCAATACACAACAAACGCAATGAGCTAAAGACAACGAATCATAGAAGGATACTTTTAAAATTATTTGCATTGAAAAAAAAATGTCAATCTGGCAGACGGCATTCGGCCAAACCTAAAACTAAAGATACCTAAACTAAAAAATTGTGAATTTTAAAGTTATGATTTAAATAAAGTTCTTTCTACTACTACATCCATATAAGAGGTGCGAACAAAAAATATTTGATATGATTAATTTCTACTGAGAGTAGAAGCAGCGTCACTTCATACAACCGAATGTTAAGTTTCAATCTGCATACGCCAGCATGAGTCTAATACGCCGGACGGTGGATAGAGATGAAAGTTCCAAACATAGTTGCAAATTACTTTACCGATCGAAAGTTAAGGTATCAGACTGACAATGGAGTTAACTACTACAACGTTACCGCGAGAGTACCACAGGACTCTGTTCTTGGACCTCTCCTGTGGAATTTAATGTATGACTAAAATTTAAAAGTCATACATCCAGTACGCCGGAAGGAAGGTCTCACAGATGCAAGCAACTCTTTCGCGGATGCTGCCAAACATCGGTGGTCCTGGATATACCAGAAGGATTCTTCTATTCAGAGTGCTCAATACTTCTATAGGCTGCACCGGATAAAGCTCTCGTCAGCATACAGGCTCTGCGTAATAAGAACAATAAGAGGATTTCGAACAATCTCGGACGAAACAGCCTGCGTTATATCGAAAATGAACCCCATCGACATTCTTGCCGGAGAAATGGAAAGGATCTACCTTAGGTAACAATCGGCAAGAGGTAAGGTGCCTGTCCATTTGAGAGTACTTTCACTAGTAAACTTTCGAGAGTTACTCTCGGGTGGCTGTCCATTTGAGAGTAATAATTTCGAGATTTTAATCTCGCGAGTTCTTCGATAACATTTTGAGAGTAGATTCCCTGAGAGTACTCTCATAACCGTGTCCACTTGATATTTATTTTACTAAAATGTATTCTAACTATGTTCCAACCAGCGTGAAGGGAAGCCATACCAGTACGTGAGTGTGTATTGGTAACGCTATGAGTTGATTTATTTCCTCCGATATCCATTGTTCTGTCATGTCGACTCTCGACAGCTACTCGCAAAATACGAACCGTGTTGGAATTTTGAGAGCTAATCTCCGATAGTGATCAGAACGTGTGTCCACTTGCGAGTGACTTTCAAAAGGCTCGAATCTCGAGAGTAAAAAGTTAACTCTCCGCGAACTACTCTCAAGACTATGTCCACTTGCGAATTTGCTATCGAGAGCTGCTTGAGAGCTGCTTGAGAGCTGCTCGCAGCATTTTTACTCTCAAATGGACAGGCACCTAGAAGGGTCAAAGTAGAAGAGAGAGAAAAATAACTATTGCTTTCTAGCAAGCCAGGTGTAATAACACGAGGTCTGGACAAAAAGAACAAACGGGTACTGAAACTAACACCTTAAGCAGTTCTTATCGGGGCACGGTGGCTATCGGAAATACCTTCACAGATTTTGTCACAATAACTTGCCTCTTTGTCCCGAATGCCCAGACGAAGAAGAAGATACGGAACACGCAATGTTCCATTGTATGCAACGACGATTCCGCAGCCATACTGTCTATAAGAGGGTAACCGTGTCCAAACCTAGACTTAGTGTGCCCTATGAAAAAAATCTCTGCATGGTGTGCCCGATTATGAAGAAATCAGACCCAACTTCAGAGGTATAAGTCTTCTTACAGAACACTCTGTCGGAAATAATCTGTCGGCCTAAAGCCGATTGTAAGCAACCAAAGCTCTTACCAGTGGGGCTTTAATCAACCGAAAAAAAGATTCACGAAAAATAGCCTAAAATTCGTAATCATAACCCACTATATCTATTTGTTAATTTTAAGATTTCCTTAATAATTAATATATAAAATAAAATAATAAAATATAATTTGGCATACCCACCAAACTCGTCCATAGTTCCATTGAATTTGGTAAAAAAATAAAAACACAAAACCAGTTGATGTCAGTATAGGTCTTTGACACTGTGAATTTTTAATATCGTACTTAAAAGATGAGTAGGAAAATAAGTCAACTCCGGAGGGGTCTTCAACCAACTGGATGCATCATGTTATGGCCTAGGTCCAATGCGAACCAAAAGTAAAGTATATGACTTCAACCTAACTAATCACATTTCTACATTTCTTCTCTCGGAAAATATGCGCCTATATCCCTTCAAAAGCGCTTTGAGAATCTGGCAGATAGAGCCTACCTCTGCAATTACGTGTATTATTGGAATTTTTAATCTTCCACCTGCCTTTGAATAGTCTCTACCTAAGACATTACGACAATCCCGAGCACGCTACTACCCAGTTACCCTGGACGAATACTTAAGAGGTTCGGTCTTCAATATCTTTTCGAATGTTCGGTTGCTCAACCTGGTCGAACCGATTTAATCGACGAGTTTAACCTTTTTTGACCATCTCTACTCTATATCTTGATTCAAATAATAAAGTTCGCGGTTGTAATATACGTACTCCCCAATTCACCCTTCTCACATGCGGGCTAAACTTTCATAACCAAAGAGATAGTGTTACAACAATTCCATAGATTTAAACAAAAGCTGGGATTTCCCAAAAGTATGTTCAAAACAACCTCCGACACCGACAGAACAATAGAACTGAGTGTACAATAGAACCTTTTTTATAAGCTCGTACAATTCTAATTTCCAAATCTGTTTCCCAAGACTATCATGGAGTATTTTCATCAATAGCTTTAAAACTAAAAAGTTCAGCTACTCTAACACAATGTTTCATTGTTATAGTTGTTACAGTAAAAAACAATACAAAGTAACTACAGCAATGAAAAACAGTTGGCTGATTAAATGCATTTCTGTATTCTGTGTCTATAGCAGTCTTCATTGTACTCTATGTGAATCTAGATATATTCCTTTTTTGGACATGAGTAACAACAAAAACTTTTACTTTTTTGTGTTCTTATGTGCACACTGCACAGTTTCGAGGACAACCAATTATTTACGAGGACTCAAGGCACTGAAATAAAAACTCTTCAAACGAAACAAAAATATCTGCCTTTATGGTACTCTTGTTAATTGCCACAGCGCTAAATATAAGGCACTTCTGGTGAGATAGTTCGCTGTTGTATTTTCAAACAGAATGCAATATTGTGTTGCACTATCATGGTCAGTTGGGGACACATCTACTATGCTACCATTTAAATATTTCAGTTTAGTCTGGCGCCAATTTAAAATTGCAAACAGAAATATTGGTTCTTGGTAACTCACCCTATTTCCGAGGGTTGTAAAGCCTTTTTGACACACATAACGTGGTTATAATTGAAGTTTAACATCAACACTTTCCACAACAGGTTGATTGTATTAAGGTTATGTCATTTTTAAGCCAAAATTAAGGCAATATGACGAATTATCAATTTTTATGTTGAAAATGAAAATTTTCCATGTCATTTAGGGCCATTTTATCGTACTCCAGAAAACCATCTCGCCATAGATAGTACTAAACCGCCACCGCCATAGTGTACCTCCTGATAAACCTGATAACATGAATTGGTATTTATTGATCGCCATAAAATGTTATTTCCATGAAGCATGTGTTTCGACATATCGGTGGAAATCCAATTGAATCCGTTGATTTATTATTATCTATAAAAATATACAATAAGTAGATATATTCGTCTACTCAATTTTTGTCAAAGTGACATACCGAATGGTTTATTTCGTAAAACCTTTAGACCAACATTTATCTGGCACCCGAATTCACCCCACAGATAATAAATCAAGTTCAAAGTGATACCACCTAATGCTGTGAAAAAACAAAACGTATCTATCATAACCAGCTGTGAAACAAAACAATTTTTCATGAATGGATATTAATATCTTTTACTTAACATGTTCCAGATAGGCCACCACACCAGAGCTCCCCTCGTTTTGGTTTATTGATGGGAAGAATGTCAATTTTTGAAGCGACAAATTGACAAGGGACTGTCTTTCAGTTGGTGCAGAAAGAAATTTCAAAATATTATGGAATACTGTCAATGTCAGTGCATTTCAAGCGATTTTGGAAAAAAAAAAAACCAGCAACACAAAATGGTAGTTGCATGATTGTGTGCAGCAGCGATGAAGAACAGAGGAAAAGTATTTCTGGGGATACCAGATGGAAGACATGTACATTGAGGCCACGTCACTCTTTTGCGTCTGGCGGTGATAGTTAAATGTCAAACATTGTTAGAGATGGATGACATGTATAGGGAAAGGGAAATTTAAAACTATAACTAAAAACGTGTCTAATAGAGTTGGGCTTAACATTAAATAGGGACAGAAATATTCCACTTTTTTTTCTGTCGAAGTTGAACACCAATCTATATCAAGAACATCAAACAAAATTCTTTACATAAACTGTCAAATTCGTATAAGGTTGCTCACCAAATTCCTGTCAAAGGGACTTCCAGAAAAAAGTCTATATCCTGCCGGAAGAGAATTCAATATCGAAGTGGATTCGCCCCGCATTTCACTGTCATTTTTAAAATGTACGTAGATGTACCTACTTCCTGTTAGCAGTATCAACGTTGACAACTGTGTTATGCATGATTAATTATTTTCGAATTCCGTTCTCTCAATTTCAATGGAAAACCAAAAGTTGTTGAATTTTTTTTGTCGATTCACTTTCAGGTTTATGTATATCAGGACAAGCGCATAAATTTGCATTTGTATTGGACAAGTGAAGTTTTACGAACAGAAAATGTGCTGTCTATTGACAACTCCTTGTCGAAGTCAATATCTCAAATACTGACCTATAGTACCTAATATTTGTTGTTTTGGAAGCATGTATAGTTAAATTGAAACACTTTTAGCATTTTAAGAACAGCGTGGGGTGGCCGAATTTAAATGACAAGTCATTTGTCATTTTAATCTTTTAGTATGTAATTTTGTTTGAAATCAACTACCAACAAGCTACCAATAAAAAAACATAAATTAAAACTTTTTTTTTTTTTGCATTGCAGCACCTCCCGCGAACGACTGGATAACTGTCCTGAAAAAGCCTAAATTTCGCGGTTCGAATTTAGAAAATGTAGGTCCCTTTCCCTTCCATTCGTCCCAACAATTAAAACAAAAAAATCACACAAACGAATGGTTGTGAGTAGCTACGCCTAGGGTGCCTAATCTGCCTATACGAACTTGTTACGCCAACTATTTATTTTGTTTTTAAACATTTTGTTTATGTTGAACTCAATCTTGGTCTAAAAGTATTGCTTATGAATTATGAGTTAGTTTCATCATCAAAAAAATTATCCACTAAATTTTCTAGATAAAGAATTTATCAAAAACTTATCTGTCAATACCACAACATGTTTCAGTTTTGTTCTGTTTCGTATATGCATTTTACTGATAGATATAACCGACTCCGAATTTAGTTTGGTGAGGAACGTAACGTGACTGTAGCTCACACTCGTCTTTCTCTCGTTAATATTCTTAAAGGAAATTGCCGGCCACCGCAGAGGGATAACAAAAAAACATTCACGTAATATAGATCACTTTGCTATCGATGTAAGGATCTTGTCGAGTAGGTACCCATAACCATTGAGTTTTTATACACTACTAGCGGACCCGGTGAACTTCGTCTCGCTACAATTTAACGCCTTCAGATAAACTCCAGACTCCAGAGTGATAGATAATAAAACACTGATAGTTCAAATTTCAATGTGATTTATTTGAATGGAATCGAAAGCAGTAGAGAGCGATGTGATAAACAATGTTTTTCGATTTGTTTTCCGGCGCAAGAACAAACAACGAAGACGGTTTGCCAACACGTCAGACAACGTACAGCTGACCGTGAGAAAAACAGGGAAATTCGAGAATAATCCCACAGACTTCCAACGATTGGCCTTGCGATTTATTGATTGTCATCGCAAAAGGCAATCGAACGGGGAACCGAATCCGCTTGAATTGGAATCTAAGATCATTTAGAATAATCGGAATTCGTGGGATAAGGACTTCTACTCCTTTGAATTTGCCCTTGATGATCGTCGCTTGAATCACATTGTTCATCAGTTTCTTGATGGACAACCGCGTACCGTTGCACAATTTCGGATGATTCAGATTTCGCAACATGATTATGATCGATCCCACCTTCAGCTGTATATTATGCGGTGGAGTTCCTGGCACATCAAGCGAGTTTGAATGCCCGCAACCCAATTGGATAACCTCACTTTTTACATTTTTACACACAAACTTATTTTCTGAAAAAATGATTGAATTGATAATTATTGCATTGAACTTCACTTGATCGCAATGCTTGTACCGTTTGCGGATGGGAAGCGCGATATACGACTATCCGGAATCAGTGTAATAATACGCAAAACTCGAATCAATTGCAAAAAGAAAAATAGCACATTTGCTCAATAGAACATGACAATGCGAAAAGGACACCTGGCGCCATCTATTATTTATGTCGTTAACTTCTCCACCCAAAATGCACACAAAATGTCTTTTATCACAACGAATTTCACAATTATCCGAAATTTTCCAAGCTTCCAAATAAATAAATTTTCCGAGTTTTCCATACAATAAATCAATTTTTGCTTTTTCCAATTTTCCGACAACCAAACCAGTTGATCACAAAAGGAATGCAAAACCATTGCAAAGACCCCTTTTACACGCAGAATTTTTTCACTCATGACTCTTCTTAATTCTCTTTTGGGCACTTATGGTGCATTTATACGTTCAGTGTTTTCACTTTAGTGCCTTGATTGTCAAATTGTCTTTGTTTCCTTTTTTTCTCATTCGTCGCTCGCGGCGCAGACCGCATACAGTTCGAAAATAGAGCAAATGCAGACGTCTATCGCGACTGAGTACGGTTTGAGAATAAAGCAACGCTGAAAATAACGAAAGAGAGCGAAAGAGAATACAAGAATCGGATGGGAATTCGCGGCCCATCAGTGTTCGGCTATCCCCTGCACTTTTCATCCCCTTTACCTACACATTCTCGACACTAAAGTGAAAAAACTCTGCGTGTAAAAGGGGTCAAACCAGATCGTTGGAGCAAAACACACACACAGTGCACAGTGCAACTACCCCTAACGTAGCCGCACACTCTAACATGTATTTACATTGAGAGGTTTAATATTGAACACCTACAATTACATCAAATTGCCAGAAGAATTGTAGGTCACGTGTCCCTGGGCGAGAATCTTAAAAAGCCAGGACGCCGCCGGGTCCTAGTTGGTAGCTGATATTTCGTCCCAATCTTCCTTGTCTTCCTTTACATACCTTGATTTTAATACACATGACTCCATCGATTTTATATAGTCGGTTGTCTGTCTGAGTTTAAGGTGATATTTTTTACGAATTTACAGCTCCTTCCTTACCTTGTGGGGTTATAACAGCAGTTCCTGCTTGAAAAAACCTGCAACAATTATTAATTTTTGTGGGATTCCCTAGACCTAATCATCAGTATAAACAGCGCTATCTCTTCTTCCTCCTTGACTGGGTTATTGGCCAACAGTGTTGCCACTAAAAAAAAGTGAATCCGGTAAAATCTGACCGAATGACCGGATTTTTATTTTCTAAATCCGGTCAAAAGTTAAAATGAGCATTTTTGACCTGAAACCCGGTCAAAAAGAGAAAATACCTATACCTACCTATACAATTTACGAATTTTTATGTTCGCTTGCTTTATCGATGTTTAGAAAACGTTTTTATAATATGTGAATCTTGAGTTTGTGAACTTGTTTTTATTTCGTTTGTTTTAAATTTACTACACTAAACTAATTTTTCATTTTATATGACATGTTTTAAGTTCTGAAATACACTTTTAGTCCATGGCCGTACACGCCTTCCAATGAACGTCGTGTCCAGCGACACAGGTAGATTTTGAGTGAGTAAAGGAGAAAGGTAGAGAGCATAGAAAATGCACAGAAAATCCACTTTCAGAAATAATTCTGGCACGTTTTTTTTCGCACCATTGTGCTTTCGATACAAATCTTCATTTGATATTTGCGTTGACAGAGTGAGGACGTCAAAAATGGGCGTCCGCTTCGGCTTAACTATAGAATTTGTTTGTTTTCAATTTCACTATTCTTTTACCTGTCAATTTTTATTTCATTGCAATGACATCTGGTTTTTGTGTGTAGCCAAATCGTTAATGGAAATGAAAGTCATGAGAAGACGTGTATGGGCAAGCCATGTACTAAGGCCGTGGCTAAATAATTATTCTCGGATAATTTTCTCCAATCTGAGATTTATCGAATTTCAAACTTTAATTAATTGAAATTTCCTCTTCAAAATTCTAGCAAAAAAAAAAACGTCAAAAAATTAGGCTATAAGATAATTTATTATCCTGCTCCCGGAGCAGAATTCCATGCGTGATGTTGTAGTCCCATTATTCGTTTTAAATTGTCTTCTGTTTGAACTTGGAAGCATGTCCGTAATGTATGGCAAATTCAAATTATAGAAATCTATTTTTATTTATAGTCAATAGGGCAATTTTATTTTTCCAGTCAAAAAAGGGTTTTCCGGTTAAAAACGTTTTTCGTTCCGGTCAAAAAACGGTTAGGCCGGATTTCAAAATTTTCTCCGGTCAGATATGACCGGAATTCGGTCAGAATGGCATCACTGTTGGCCAATTCTCCTCTGTTAGGAATTCTTGTGGTGTATCTCGTTTTTAAGGCAAGGAAAGATGAAGTTTGGGCAGTTTGTGGCTGTTGTCCCTTTCGAGGTCAAAAAAAAAAAAAAAAACGAATGCGCCAACTATAACAGCATCAGTCTCTTTATCTAACGTACTGTATACACTTTAAAACCATTTGTCAACGAACTGTTTGTCCCTAGTTTAGGTAGTTTCAGGCTTAGTATATTTAAGAAAATTGTACATCTTTTTAAAAGTCGCTACTATTGTATATATACCTACAGTCATGAGTGATGACATTGACATCATTCTCATGTCAATGTCAGAACTCGGCGAGTTGTCTGTCACTGTCACGCCACTGGTGCGTTTGCTCTATTTTGAGAGAAGAGGTAAAATGAATTAAGTCGACAATAAGTATAGGTAGATTTGATTAGATTTATCTATACATATAATAAAACTGTAGGAATTTTCTTTGACAGCTAAAAACTCAAAAACTATTAGATAGATTTCGATGAAACTTTTTTTTAAATATTCCTTAAGACTGTGAGACTGCTATAGGCTATGTCGTTTATAGCCACGTCCTTAGGAAAAGTTTTTAGCCAAAATGTATTTTTTGAAGTGAAAATATAAACATACACATATACCTTGCTACAAATGGATGCTTATACTTTAGCGATCGTGCGACAGGACAAACAAAAACAAAACAACTCTAGCATACGTATACCTCGCATTCGAAAAGGGTTGATTTGTTTTCGCATTGAGTGCTATATGGTCAGTTGTATATGTAATGTAGGTATGTATATTATGGCATGGGGTATATTATTAACCTTCAGAAGAGAAGAGACGTAGGTACGTTCATACTGATATGTGGTATGGTACCAGTGTAAGGTTGGGGAGGGAAACCAAATAAAGAAATGCAGTATTACAAACAAGTAGCAAGATCATGGAGAGGGAGGGCGATGCAGAGGGTGCACATATCCAATACATTACAGCCATTATCGATATCGCCACGCAACGCAGTATGAATTTCATTCTGATATGACATAACAGGGTAGGGTTGGGGTAGTTGTTTGGATGCCATAGGAAGAGGGCAACAAAGGAAAGGAAATGCAGTATCCAAGATATGCTTTTAATTGTTAGGCAATACTTCACCGAGTATTTTGAGCATTCATCTTTCTGGTCCATCCAGAGGGTGAGATAAAATAAATTGAAAATAGATCTTATTTGGCCAAGTGCGAAAAATTTGCTTTATCGATTGCAATTGTGCTCAGGGGTAGTTTTATATTGCGTTCTAAAAATAGAATGATTACTCGCACCTCGCACGACAAGCATTCAGAATGCGCATTGTATATGCGTATGTATGACGTAGTTGAATTTGATGTAGGGAATATAATGCATAAAACAAACTATTTACATATGTACGTACATATAAGTAGTTTGTGATGCGTAAATAAGTTTGCACAATCGTAAATATATATATTTGAGATCTGCAGCTATGGAAAGTGTAACGATATGTTGTAGTATAACTATAAATAATCAAATCATACCTGTGACGAGTTTTCATTTATGTGATATAGCGATTATGTCCATTGACTTAGGACTTTCGGTACAGGTTACGTAAGGGCTAAGTTCGTGGCTGGGGAGGGGTAAAGGGGTGGTAGGGACTAAATCTGGAATTATTTGACCGATTTTAAAAATTCTTTCAACATTGTACTGGCTACATCCTCCGGATCAGTATAGGTTACTTAGGGAGAGAATGGGAGAAGGGGAAACGGGGGTATAGGGGCTATCTTCGGAACTACTCGGCCATTGCTGGTGTTGGACTCCGACAGCCATGTTTTTCACATGGACAGTTATATGTTGCATGTTCGCGTGTGAGCTGCAGTTGTTTTTACTTGCGCCCACTATAATAATAACGTGTATAGCTTACAAAAAGGCATTGCGATAAAATATTTTGTAAGCTTAAAAAAAAGGAAAATATATAAACAAACGTACAATGATAACTCAAATAAATGTTAGTTTTATTTAAAAGAAAAGAAACCGGCGAGCGGAGCCGCGGGTATTTGCTAGTTTGTAATAAAACGCTGTAGGTACATCGAGTTTAACTCATAAGAGAACAGAAAATAAAAAGCATAACATTTAAATTACAGAATGTGCAAGATTACTGAAACCAAAAAGAAAATTTTATATAAACAAAAGAAAACAAAAACAAAAAGCTCAATCAGTTCAAATTGGAAAAGTGTTCAAAGCAGACTAGCTTTGGACATAGTGCTACTAGACCAGCACTATGTCCAAAAACGAATCGGCCTGAACGACATAATACTTACTAGAGATCTGCATCTTGAAGATAATTGCCGATTTATCTACCACGGTATCGTTATAAACTCAGATAAAGATTTGTATGATATCAGAAATCAAGCGAAGAACTACACTTACCAAACGTCTATAAAATACTCTAATCATCTTATATTTACTCTATAGCGCAAAAGTGTTGATGTAAGAGAAGATGAATGAAGAAATTCTTAGCCGTTTTAAACGTAAAGTTCTTCTAGTGCTTCTTGGTTTAGTTTATATAAATATGGTCTAAGTGTGTCTTTCTAAGACTTAACTTTTGGTCTATTTTCTGTTGACGGGATTTGGAGATGGGGATGGGAACAGTGAATTCTACTAGCTATAGAAGGACTTCATATCTGTCGTCTCAGATGTTTGGTACGAAAGATCTCCGACTCTAACTCAAGAATATAATACCTTCCTTCCGAAATATGTATCTTTTTACCCTGAATTTTCAAACGTGTTTGTATATTTCTTATACCATTTGACGTATACGGTATACTGCTAACAGTTGCTCACCAAAATGAAATTAATCTCCTTTAGCATCCTCTCTAAGATAAACAAGAGGATGTTGCTGCATCCTCTCTACAGTTAAAATACTAAACCCATTCTACACCAAGCAAAGCAGTTCGAGGTAGTGGAAATCAAATTTTCTACCGAAAAGAGCCATACTGCCAATAGAGATGTAGCAACAAATACTGCTACACATGCCCCCACATCTTGGGCTAGAATAACAAGGATAACTATAACAAAATGCAAAACTCTTTCCGCCTACAGCAGGGTTCAGTCTTTCATTCGTAGTGCCTTACGTTTACCATAGTCCGCTGTCATAAAATCTCTTGTCAACACATCAAAACGTAGCAAACTTTATGAAGTTTCATGAATGGGTGCTATGCGCTAAAGCCAGACGGACCACATACACCACCGTAAATAACTCGCCGGCGTCTGTTTGTCCCTTTTAATCCCACATTCATGAAAATGAATATATGTTTACAGCTGCTCTGCCAGATGGTATAACAAACTTATTTGCAAATATGGCTATGAACCCCCTTATCCGTGTGGTTAGTTAAAAGTTGGGTGGTCGGAGGTTTTTATTATCATACTGGCTAACTTCTCTGATCGATGGCTTTGGTCGTAAGATTGCCTCACGTCTGAATGAATATTGATTGCCAAAATTCATCAGACCATGTGACCGTGTAGTATAGTCTGGTCCGTTGTACAGAAATGTGTGACATTGCCACCCAGAACAGTGATTAATAATGAATTCATCTCCTGGTGGTATAATCCTTTCCGAGGTCAAACTGACTCACCACGCACCGAAGCAAGGTAATTACCAGAGGCAATCTGTGTGCTCGTTATACTGTAACTGTAATTATAAGTTCCACATATACGTGTGCAGTGTGAATACCAAGCATGTTTGACTTTAATTGCCAGCCCCGTTGCTATTGTCTCGTAGAGGGTGTTATACCTACGTGTATGTATTTGAAAAACACTTTCCACAGTAGCCGAGCTTGGACAATCGCTTGCATTAACTGGCCAACATGTACATATATACAATTGAATTGCATGTGCCATTCTTGGGAACACAAAACTAATTAAATGGTCATTACATTGAATTCACACAAAGGTTGCAAGGCATTTAGGGAATTTTTCGATATTATGTCCTTCGGTATTATTTTCTCTTTTTGGGTGTCCGTTCTTAGAATGCTCTCTGGTAGTGGTATTAAATAGCCAAAAAGGGAAAACATTCCATAAAGAGAATTTTTATGGTAAATTAGTTTCAATTTGAAGAAACTTTTCAACTAACTTATCAATTAGCAGAACTATTTTTAAACTTGCAAAAATGTCAGGACTGCCTCTTAGTGCCTTACGAATCATAATCATAAAACCACAGCAATTGTCTTACGTGCCAATCAAATTTCGTTTATGACTGCGTACATGGCCTAGTTTTTTCACCAAGAGGTTAAAAGTGGGGATGTGTAAGCCAGTTTATTTGCCTATCATTTTCTTAGTTAGGGGTTGTTAAAGAAAGCAATTAAATTGCCCTCGAATTACATTTGCTATGCTGCTGGCTGGGTTGATTTCATTATGAAACTGTTACCGTTGGTAGGAAACTATTTCAACTTTCGTAGGAGTTAACTTCTCGCAGCTATAACAAAGTAATTAAATAGTATATTCCTTATAAAAGATATATGTATAATAAAAAAGGAAGAATCTTGACTACTTGTTGCTTAAAAGTGCTACATACTTGTATGATGGGAAATTGTTTGTTCCTGCACTCCACTATTTGAACACAAAATCGATAAATAATAGTGGAGTACCATGTTTAACAACAAGTAGTTTACTTACTTACTTAAGATGGCGCCCACAGTCCGGGCTGGAATTATTGAATTTAATTCTAGAAGTATCCATGAATTCATAAGCTTTATGTAAAATTTCCTTCACAGAGAAATAGCATGGACAATAAGCAGTATGTCCCACTTAAAAAGGTCAATCTGTTTTTTTTTTTTTTCCACTCTGACAAATTTCCCATGAGTGTCGTTTGCTTTTTAACTCTCTCGTATACGCAGTAAGAGAAAAATATTGTTTTCGAACTCGAGATTTTGATCATTTCTGATACTATTACGGTAGGGGAACTCAAAAATGTGGGTCTCGCAAATCTCGCAAAAAATGTAAGAACAAATTTATTTTAATTGAATTTAATCTAATTGATTTTAGTTGCGTTCTGGACTCATTATATGTGTTTTTCGCACCCGGCCCGACTTCTCAACAGTAGGCATGCATAACATGACTGCATACCCAACAACGGCACTTTTGAGACGGTAGAAAAGATTTTAACAAAAACTTATTTTTAAGATACTATCGTCATTCTTAACTTGATAGCAAACTCAGTATTTCTCTAAAAAGACTGCGGCCTTTTATATCCACCCAAATCTCTAATAATAGTACTTTAAAAAACTGCTCATATCTCAAAAACGCCATTTTCGATTATGATAAAAATGTAACTGGCAGGTAATGCTTAAATCCATAGTAATACCTTTTACTCAGCTTTGAGCTAAACAATTGCAAAACAGTGTTTTTTGAACCATGAATACGGTCTTCGATGTCCACCCCAATCGCTAAAAATGGTACTTTAAAAACTGCTCATATCTCGAAAACGCCATTTTCGATTTGGATGAAAATAATATAACTGCTAGGTAATGTTTATATCCTGAAGAATACGTCGAACTCAGTTTTCAGCTAATCAGTTTAATAACAGTGATTTTGGAATCCAAATTTGTAACATTTGTCAGCATAATTTTACAAAAAACCGCTCTAACGATTTTGATCAAAATACATATGTATTTAAGACAACATAAGCGTTCTAAACATGATCACGTACTTAGTTTTTCTCAGAAAACTCGAATATAGCCGTTTTATGAATATTTCTCAAAAATGACTACCCAAATCCCGACCATTGAGACCACTTTTTTAAATAATCGAAAATGGGAATTCGAAATTCATCTCCTACTTGCCTCCTTTAAGTGTCAGTTGTTCGGGGTGAAATTTGAAAGTAATAAAGTGTTGTAGTTAATACGTATGTTCGTATATTCATGTAGTATGTATTACTTTTTTAATTAACAAGAGCTTAGTTACTAAGCCTGAGTACATCTTAAGTGGGTATGATTTTAAACGTAAAATTTCCTGAAATAACTCAGATTCTGCGAGATTCGCAATAAACGAGAAAGTTACGTGCGACCTAGTCGTGCACATTTTTTTTTATTTAATTAATATACAAGGTGGTGCAAAATGAATCATTCAATTTTGATTTTGAATTACTTTTTATTAAAAACCTTTACAATCTTTTCTGTTTAGAGGAAAAGATGATATCCGTCAAGTGGCTGCCGCCAGTGTTGATACACATTTGTGGCCGTTTTATCGCATTTTTTTATGATTTTCAGCAAAATTTCCGGTGATAACTGTTCGCAATCCTGTAGAATATTCTCCTTAAGGGCTGCGATTGTCTGAGGGTTGTTGGCGGATTTTTAGTGGTCCAGAAACGAAGATTTTGCTTATTGACGTTACCGCTTGAGTGCGAAAATGCACTTCGTCGCTCATAATCATATTCGACACAAAATCGTCCTCTTCGATGTTGAGATTCAGGATGGCTTGACAGTAATTCACTCGTGACTGACTAATGCACTGTTTGCACTTTGTACGCGAAGATTTGTAAGTCTTTCACTAAAATTCGCGCTAGGGTCCATCTGGTGATGTCCAATTGCGTGGCCCGTCGTCTGATTGATATTTATTCGTTCTCAGCGACATCGGAAGTCACAACCGCGATATTCTCGGCCGAACGACCAGTCCGGTGGCGGCAACGCCCTGCATGGTTGCCTGGCATTCTAGTCCGTTTGAGTCGAGTAACATGCTCCGGAATGTGTGCTCAGTTGACGCGACACGATTAAGAAATCGACGTCCAAATTCACGCTGCGCGGACACCACCAAGCGATTTATTGGTAAAAAAAATCTACACAATTATTCCACGCTCTTGCTGAGTATAGCACTCCATTGCTTATCTGTTTGTATACAACCAGCTGTCTAGTACACAAATGTCAAATATGATTGACGTACGTCGCCATTTGCAAAAATTATAACATCTTCCGATAGGGTGATTAATTTTGCCCCACCTTGTACTACCTACATATATGGAGTGAATTTGAGCCAAATCAGTCTGTAATTAAGAATTTTCGGAAAAAAACTAAACAAGTAAAAGTGTTATCATCGGCCTGGCCGATGCTTTGATACCCTCCACTATATGTACTGTACAGGTACACGCCTGTGTCTAATATTGTTTTTGTATGGGAGGTACGAGAACTACTTGACCGACATAGACAATTTTTAATACCAACCTGACGACGGTAAAAAGAAGTCCTCCCACAAAATTTCATATACCTAGGTCAATTCGTTTGGACGCTATCGTGTTTTCAACAGACGGACAGACAGACGGACAGACAGACAGACGGAAATGGCTAAATCGATTCAGAATGTGATCCTGATTCAGAATATATATACTTTATAGGGTCTCCGGTGAATCCTTCTTGGCGTTACAAATGTAATGACAAAGTGAATATACCTTCCTGTGGAGGGTATAAAAATATTATTTCTTTATGTGAAATTGATGAAGAATCTTAGGTGGAATTTGGTACTTGACATTTTAAAAATTGTATAAGTAATAACTTTATTGCTTTCAAATTTAAGAAACAATTTCATGTCATAAAAACAGCACCGAAAATTATTTTGTTAACGAGATATTTTAAGCTGTATGGTATTAATAAAATGAAAATACACCCTTTTTTAAACCAACTGGTCCCTCAATTCCATCGAGAATTAAGTCAAATTTTCTGCATGCGGATTATGTCGGTTGGAACAAATTTGACTAATTTGGGGTGGATACCTATACGTTGCTATGTGTTATGTTATATTCAGTTTTTCGTTTAATGAACATTTTTCACCTGAGCCTTCTGAATGCGGCCAGTATCAGCAATTATTATAAACCCGAAGGAGGAATTCCAAAAGTAAAGTCCTATTTTCGACGCTCAATAAACTCTACAAAGAAACTTTAACTTTGAAACTTTGATAGAGAATCACAGGCATTCCTATGAATTCGGTGACGATGCTTCAATAGAAACCAATCAAACTATACAAAAATGTACTTTGGTGGCTAAGCCGTTCACAGACTAGGAAAACATCATCAGCCATTTATTTCTTTAGGGTGAGACAGACATTTAAATTCGTTGACCCCGTTTGAGGAACCAGCTATGGATGCGAACGGTATTATAACAACTCTACTGTAAAATGCACGAATTGTATTTCACGTGGATAGATTTTATTTGATTTTTGTGGAAAATGAATTTTCAAAGTGAGTCGAAAGGTTTCCGAGAATTCCAGTGATTTAACCCAGTATCTCGCCCATAGGCAAACAACATTCACAGTCGGTTGTTGATGGGAAAAGAGAGTGAAAATAGAGCGTTTAGATCGGATGTGCATGTGGTGGTCGTTTATATCGAACGCCCCACGCTTTTCAAGTGTCGGCAAACCAGTGAGCAATTTTCAAAAATTAGGTCTGAACAAAATGTTAAAATAGAAGAAGTGAGTTTGGGATTTTCATTAGGCGGTTCAAGAGTCGGCAAATCAACGAGCAATTTAAAATTTTTTTTTTAATTTAGCGAGTTTCGATTTGATTTTAAAAAGGACGATCGATATCGGTGAATATGCCGACTGAAATCCTTAACATTTAGCAAGTTTCGATTCGATTTTAGAAAGAACGGGCGGCATTTTCAATTTGAGGTTAAATTCGAAGGAATATGTTATTCGCTAGTTTGTGGAACTCGGCTTATTGATGTGGATTGTGAAATTTGACAATTCGCGGCAAGGGTGTTGTCGTTCGTGACAAAAAGTTTGGAAAACGAAATTTCGTTATTTAAACTTATTATAAACTTGTTTTTAATACAGCTGATGGCTGAAATTCGCGAGCTGCCGCGACATAGAAAAGTGTTCATGTGAACGGACTGTCAAAACCTACGGATATTCGTTCGTTCGTAGATAGTTGGTCGCTCTCATGGTCCTTTAGGTATTGGCATAGGAGCCAATTTACAGGCGATCTTAGGTATTAGCCCGGGATATTTCCTGTGAAAATTGCTCAAAATTGGACAAAAAGGCGTGGGACCTCAGATACAAAAAACATCTTCTGTGGGTTGAAATTTGATGACGTTAGATATAACTCGATAACCGCTGGGCCGAATTTTATGATTTCTATACAGTCGGCAAGTTCTTGAATAAGCCGGCATTTCAATGAAAGTCGCCCCCCACGGCTCAAACCCTCTCTGAGCCCCCGTCCTCAATCTCAGGTTAACGTTAGTGAAACGAATCTAAGTGTTTTGTAAATAATAAGCAGTCGAATCTCTAACTAAGTGTATTCCTTCGAGCCAAATACCCTCATTCATTTAGTACCTCGCAAAATTTTGATTTTTATCTGCTTCGCACTCAGCTTTTTCTAATCATCTTTATAGATCAATTACGATTGATTAAAAGAAGTTGTACCTAATTCGTTCACCAACTTAATTAATGACTTTGTTAATATCCCGAACTCAAGAATCTCCAGATTCACTGCTATATATTTCTATTGTATAAATCAAAACTCCTTATATTACAACGAATCGATGACATTAATTTCGATTTGTATTTCAACACTGCTCTTCATTCGAACATCAAGGATATCATTGCCTCGAGTAACTGTCGTTATTACAATAAATGTGCCCTAATTCAGGGCAATACTCAAAAGAGCTATCGTCTTCCTCTCGTTTTCTGCACTGCATTGTGTTGACCATATCGTCCACATTCCAACAAAATGCACAAAGGAAATTGCAAACGACGACGATGTCTGCAATTTCGTGCTTTTGGTACTTACATTGTCCTTCTTACCAGAAGTGAGCAATGCGCAAACATGGACGGGACGCAGATACCATACATATCCTATATCTATCCTGCTAGATATACATATATGAATCGAAGTATTTGTTTTTCAGTGCTGATGTGGAGTCCGGGGGCGTATACGTAACATTTTCTTTGGTACTCTGGTTAACTTTATATAAGTTAAAGGAAAACCGGGATGTTAGGATTGCAAGCAGAAAGTGACGACCAACGTTTTGTTGTGTCCCTTAAAAATGGGGTATTGTATTACCTCGCACCAAATGCTATCGATGCTCGAGAATTGAAATAAAATATTCTAGTTGGACTCTATATTCGAACATATAACTATAGTCTTATATAGTTCGACAACTCGCCAACATGGCTACAAGAAACCATTGCAATTGAATTCTGGTTACTTACTGTGCAAATGCTCTTGTTGATATAGCGAGTGCAATGGTGTGCCTGTGTACCTGTGTGTCTTTCGCAGCATATTTCGTTCGAATTTATGGCTGCCGAGACCATACGCGTTGGCGTTAAATAAGAGTTATTGGACCCAAGGCTTGTGTACTCATCAATCAGCCGATCTCCATCTTTCTTGATTAATCGAATTTGCATATTCGATCCGCTACCCTAATCACTACAGTGTATATGTGTCGTATATGCCACCTGGATGCACGTTCGGATTTATAGCACATATTCACTCAAATGGTATGATGTCTTGTTTTTTGTGACCTTTCGGGAGTACTCTCTACAAGTCCGCCGTAGAAATGTGCATCTATTGCATATGCTTAATGTTCGAGTGTGCAGCATATCCGGTGTCAGTTTGTGATGGCAATTGATGTCATCTCCCTGTTTATAACTAAGTTTTCTGACCCAATGGGGATGGCAGAATTCCACTTCACATATGAAGCAGCAGAACTGTGGAAGTGGCACAATTTTTGCATGGAAATTGGTTTAATCCTTACTGGATTAAAATGTTCGTCAATTGGCTTACTTTAAAGAACATATGACGTCAGATCGTATTCCATGATTTATTGCTCGTAATCCTCAGAGAAGGTTGTACTTTTAAGGAAAAAATCGAACGGACTATTGACTGGGTATGAGTGGCATTATCGTCTATGGTGGTCATAACCATCATATATAATATATTCGTGTAGTTTTACTTGCAATGCTTTAATGATATCGGTCCATAGGGAAATCTTTTCAGGTAATCTCCTCGAAAGCTATATACAACCTCGTTTAGCCAGTTGCTATCGGTGACCTGTAAGTCGATTGTTATACCAGTGGGAGAGATGGTGGTTGCAATTCTCATCTGATTATGGAATCAACTATTTTCTCAATGGCACTGTTTGTTTAAATTGTAATAGGATTACTTAGAATATTATGATCCTTTAATTTGGTTGTGTATTTCCCATAAGGATATCTCTTACTTGATGAGCATTTGTGGTGAAAATGTGCAGTTTTTAAGGTTCCGTTTCCATAGGGAGGAACCTTATTGTTTTCTCTACGATGCCAGTCCGAATCCACTAAGCCAATTTTGTTCCTAGTTCTATCTGAAGAACTAATTGACGTAGAAGGCTGAAATTTGCACACAACATCACGTATAACTAAAGTCACTAACTGTACAGTTTTTCGCTGTATACTACAGTTTTTCAGTCAGTCAATACAGCGCGAAATTGTCAGAAAAGCATATACAGCAAAAACATGAGAATAGAGCATTTATACAGTTTTTGTAGAGTGTTGCCTGTTGTTCAACGTAATTAGAAAATGCGGTGAATTTTACGCAATAAAATTGCCGAAAACACATACACATATACAAATAAATTCGATTCCTTTACTCTTTCACTGTTCTGAAATATACTTTCATTAGTGAACTGGAGGTCGACTGTTTTCATATAACTATCTTTTTCTTTTTCTTTGAATTTGTATTTTGTGTTTTGGTTTCGGCGAGTATTATATAAGACAAGGCGCAAAGTGGTGTGTCAGTAGCGTGGTGTCCAAGTGGCAGGTGTGGATGCTGGCGACGACGCGGATTTTGGCATTTTGTTTACCCGGAAACTAAAAACATGCGAAACGAGCAAGAATTTAATATATGACGACATTTTTTAAAAACTGATGAATTGGTAGCACCATACGTTGCGTTAAATCAGTTTCATACCACTTCGCCGGCATTTTATCGACACACTATTCCTATGCCACCTGCCACTTGGTCACTACGCCACTGCCACACCACTTCGATGCGCGCCTTGCCTTAGAAATGTTATTTCAATAGTTAAAAAACATATAATTCGCTGTTAAAATGGTACAGTTTTTCGGTCTCGGTTTTACAGAGCTAACCTGTCAAAGAGTTGGTCACGTTACGTATAACCCTTAGTTAAACGGCAAATACCTATGATAGCGATACAGTGATTGGTTTTGGAGTAAGTAGTAATTTTGTGAAAAAAAAAAAAAAATATATTTTCCTTCATACAAAAAACTGTTTAATTTTGTACCTCGGTCTATTATATCAAAGAACACGACATCAACTCTGGACAAGTAAGGGACCTTCGGTGCGCGAGTGTATCCTATCCTCCATGTCTCTATTCTGAGACACATATTTTATGTTTTCAAATTAAAAAAAAAGTCAATAGAAGACTGTCATTTAAAATATAAATATGTGCTTCCTAGAATCAGGGTAGTGGGCCAATATAAAATTTCTTGCTTAAATGAAAAACTATAAAAAATCGCGTTTCATTGCATTCAATATAGGTTATTGGACTGTTTAAAAATTCGCCTTCTAAGGCGTTTATACGGGTGTTCTTTTTTTTACTTTACTTGTAATTGCATTCATCTTAATAAATACAAAGTAATCTTGAAATTGTTTTTAGGCAATACTCCCCCGAGTATTTCAAGTTTTCACAGAGCTATCGGCTTTATCCAGAAGCTGAGCTACATTAAATCCAATCCAAATACGATTTTAAGTGACGAAAAATGAAAATTTTAATAACAATTATTTCAGATTGCCTCTCTACTTAGGGGTTGTTAAACTTGGTACACAACTAAGGACAAAAACAAACGAGCTGCATGCCGGCTTTGCACAGCTGATACCGATGAGTCATGCATGACTCATGTCATCAATAATGATGATGTTCTATGGAAAAAGACTCGATATGTGTATAAGTATGTCGATTGGCGATTTGTAGTCGCCGTTGGGTCTTAAATTATTATCGATTGTTTTGTTATGGAAAATCACCTTAGGGTGATTGGAAGATTATTCTTTGTGCAAACAACTTCAGAGCTCTTAAATTACTTTACATGACCAAATCAATCATTAATCATAGCATTTCCGAGGTGAGCACAAAAGGCCTACACAGGTCGTAGTGCTTCAATGAATATTGTATAGTCATCAGTCAAACCAACCGTTTCCAAATTAAAAAAAAAAATTACATACAGAGGTAAAATCTAAACTACCTTAGAAACTATATTCTAACGCTTAAAATTTTACAGCCTTATTTATAAACTTTATACACTCTTTATAATAGCTCTAAACGCAAAAATATATTATAGATTTCCTGAACCTAGTTGAGTGAAATTTTTAACCAAAAAATTGAAATATTAAAATGGAATTCGAAGTTTTTGAGGAACAGGGCTCTTATTTCAGGATAGGCAGTATCTATAACGTACTATGGCTGTCACTACAGACCCATAATGTACTTAACGATAAGGATAGCAAATATAGCGCCGGGTCATTAGACACCTGTCTATTTCCAGACCCAACGGTTTTTTCCGTGTCATCGAGTCAGTATAGGTAGGCATATTTATAAGGCAAGGTTCGTAGAATATTGCTCTAAAGAGTAGAACTAAAAGCCGACTAGTCTTCATAAAGAGACAGCCTTGAGCGTGTAGTTTATTAAAAATATAACTAGAAATAGAGCCAATCAAGATGTACTAAAGAAAGCACCTAAGCAGCTCAAACAGGCGGTTCTTTGAAATTTATAAATTTTAAAAAAGGGCAATACCACATTTATGTGCCAGACTGGTGTATACGAGATAATCGGTCTTATCATCGCCTTGGATCTTTTTACGTGAAAGGCTCTTGTTTGGCGAAAAGCACCCTTGCAATGTCCAGGACAGACAGGACTCTTTAAGTTTTTACCCCACTTGATAAAGCAATAAAGCAACTTACTATCAAGGATAATAGCAATTTCGATAGCAATTTCCCAAGACACCATTTCGCAATTTCGTACGAAGATTCGCGTATAAGCCTGGCCAGACATTAGTATAGTATTGAGTATCATAACTAACATGCACTATAATACTAAAACTGAGGAGGCTTTGGGTCATCCTGTCGAAAGCGCCCTCTATGTCGGCGAAGACACGTATTATAGCGAATTCTTCTCTACCAAGCTGATCGTTCGTAAGTCAACTTTACACACGTGCAGCTTCAAAAGCTTCAAGCTTTTCAGCAGTAAATAGATTAGACACCTTTAGGTGTCAGAAGAATTGTCATATTCACCTATATTTTGGACAAAGACTACGCAGAGGGATGATATTGTATTATAGACTCCCAGGCAAACAGTGGAAATTTACTTCAAGTTAGGCACCAGCCTGGCTAATACCATATTCCAGCAAAGCAGGCATCTAAAATTCATTGCTACCATAGGACTCTAAGCCCCCAAATGATTCGTTCGTGGCTCTTCAACAAATCTGTCAATGGGACCACACACCGGGAGAATCAAATGAATAATGGAGATTGCTTTGCAGGTGTTTCTTACGACTTAGGACATGTATTTCATGTAGAGCAATACTCTACTATCTCATAAAACAGTTTGTTGTCCAAAAGGTAGGATCTAGGAAGCTGATATTTTGAAACTAATTTCGTTTTATGGCCAGTGAGTTAGTAGTGATTTGGGGAAATTCCAAATTCAAAGTTTGTATTTGAATATTTTTATGTTTCATCCGATCGACTTCAATTTCGGTTTGTGTATTCATATAAGTAACTAGCTTTTGCCCGCGGCTTCGATCGCGCAGTCCTCAGGATTTGGACACAGAGATTCCTTCACAGTCAGTTAGTTGGCTTTTTTTATATTTATATATCGTGCAGGAAACCTTCCCAATTAGTATCTCTGAAAAATATGTCTAACGCCCTATTGGAGAAAACAGTTCAAAAATTATATGATCAATATTTGTTGGTGAAGCACTGGCATCGCAACAAAGATCAAATCTGCGGGACACTACACTACACTACACAAATCCTTAATTATATTCCACACTGCCCAGAAATTCCTATACTGTGCAACATATATATGCAACTGGAAAGATCGTGAGGATGTGTAGCACTTTCTGTACCAGTATAACCCCATTCTTACAGAATTCCGCTTGAATATCTTTGGAGTACTTACGCTGGAGCTAGATGAAGCCATCAGAATATTCAACAGCGATGAAGTTTGGACGCATTAAAAAGTTTCAAATCGATACGACGAAAGGTTCGTGAGTTAGGAAAAGGCCCCCCTTAAAAGGGGTAATCGCCAATAACTCGGGCCCCAAGCAAAATTTCCAAAATCGAGAAAATTATTATCTTTATTTCCCATACAAACTTTAACCCCCCTTTTACCCCTTTAAGGGTTGAATTTCCAAAATAGGAGAAAATAGTTTTCTTTATTTCTCATAGAGAGTACAAAAACCGAGTTTGAAGTCAATCGGATGAAAAATAAAAAGTTTCCCATACAAACTTTAACCCCCCCTTTTACCCCTTTAAGGGTTGAATTTCCAAAATCGGAGAAAACAGTTTTCTTTATTTCTCATAGAGAGTACAAAAACCGAGTTTGAAGTCAATCGGATGAAAAATAAAAAGTTTCCCATACAAACTTTAACCCCCCCTTTTACCCCTTTAAGGGTTGAATTTCCAAAATCGAGGAAATCAGTTTTCTCATAGAGTACACAAACCGTTTTTTAAGTCAATCGGATGAAAGTTAAAAATTTTCCATACTAACTTTGACCCCCCCTTTTACCCCTTTAGGGGTTGTATTTCAAAATATCCTTTCTTATTCCTTGTATACATCATAAAGGGAACGTTCCGACTATCGTCTTGTTTCATGTTTGTTGGCTAACTGTGGTGTGCTTTTGGGTGGTAGGACATCTTTAACATTTAGTTTTGGATGTGATTGTTGCCAAATTTTCGGAGAAATTTGATGCCGAAGGAAAACGACTTAGTGTTGACCACGGCGATGAAAAAAATGTAGATGTCATTTGATTTTGCTGCCAATAAGGACTGGCATTTCGGATTGTCTTTCAGTGCAGTTATTATTTATTTTTAGAACTTTGTGGAAATTGAAAGTTAGAACCTTCTCGAACTTCGAGCAAACATTTTAAATTGAGAAGAACTATTTCAAAATTCTGACTTCATTGCACAGTTTTGAACTTATGTTTCCATGTAGCTTTATAAATCTATACTCGGGAGCATAAGAATGAGGCTACAGTTTGTTAGGTCGAAACTATATCTAAGCTATTTATATCGAAGTGGGAACAAAATTATTTACCAACCCAAACAATGATGCCTCTGTTGAGTTTGCAAACAAGGAAGTTATAAAGTAATTCAATAATTTATACTCCTTTGCCATACGAAGCCTCTCCCATATGGCAACGTATAACTAATTGGTATTACTACCACCATGAACGCACCTATAAAATCACTAAAAGTTATTTGACATAATTGGAACGAATAGGTATATCAACCCGAACCCACTAGGTATATGCACTACTTACCACAACCACGATATATACCCATTCAAAAGTATGCATATAAGGTATCCATCCCACCAAGCTAATGTCTCAAAATTACATTAATTTTTGAACACTAAAGTCCCTCGATACTCTATGAGTATACCACCTCTATACCACCGTATACACGTAGCTTGACGAGGTAACCAAAGGCAATAAACTGCATGAAATAATTGACGCATAATAAGGGATAATCAAGTTGTCGTTGTTATTATTGCCATCAGTTGGGTGGATGATTCTAGGAAGAGTAATTACGCAAGGATTATGCTCAAGAACTTGCTTGTTATCGGAAGTTTTCCTACCTCCATTTGGGACGCACTTAACCAGTCGCAGTCAGCTCCTACCATAGCAGCCCATCATGAGTTCAAAATGAGGTCGTCATTATGTGGCAAGCACAACAAAAAGTTATGACTTCAGTGTGTAGACTGTAGATACTATGTGCAGATTGCCTGCTGTACAGCAAACTCATTCTCAAGTGCTCTGGCAAGTGTGTGTACTGTGGATCCTGTTCGCCTCAAAACAATTCCGTTTTCGAGAAGTTTTTATTTTTTATTTTTTTGCTGTTTTGTTTTGAAGTGACTGAAGTGGGAATGAGTCCATACAGATATTGATGGGAGGGGGGAGTGGGCGTATAGTTATTGCTATTTGTAGTACATGCAACGAAATCAATAAAGGAAACCCAGGCGATTTTGGGTTATGCTATGCATAATTGACTTTCCAACAACGGGTAGAGTAGCTGAAGCTATGCGAATAAACCGGAGAATTCAGAGAAGCAAAACTTTGTGGGAAAAAGGATATCATATAAAGGAAGGACTGTTCAATTGTATTTATGTTAAACTGAAGAAAACAGGATGAATATTGATCACGATGTGGACCTGGATTCGAATAAAACTTTTTTTGGTATCGATTTTTCCTTTATTGCTTGCTTCTTTAAGGTAAAGTCAATGAGTTAAGTCATCTATACATACATATTCTATACATATAATAAAATTGTAGATTTTTTCTTTGTTACACTATCACGTAAGAACTACTAACCCGATTGGTATGGTCTTTTTGGAAAAGGTAGGCCTTAACATTGGGAGTGCAATAGGCTTTATTTGGTCAAAATTGGACAAAGGGGTGTGGCACCGCCCATACAAAAAAAAACTTTCAAAATCGTATATCTCGAAAACTGGCGAATCGATTGAGTTGAAACTTACATACAAAAGGGCGTGTCACCGCCCATACAAAAAAAAACTTTAAAAATCGTATATCTCGAAAACCGGCGAATCGATTGAGTTTAAACTTACAGACAATCTTAGGTGGAGGAGTGTTGCTGTACGATTGGTCAAAATGGGACAAAAGGGCGTGGCACCGCCCATACAAAAAACATCTTCTATGGGGTGAAACTCGATGACGTTATAACTCGATAACCAATGGGCCGATTTTCATGATTCTTTTTTATTTTGTTCGTATTGCTGTAGGTATTTTAGGTTTACGCAAAAAGAAAATTCCAAAAATCGATTTATTCTCATTTTTCGCATTTTACGAAAGAACATTAGCCGTTTTTTATTATCAGCTATGATCCATATAGATCATCGATTTACATGCACTTACAACAACAACATGTGATCTTGATTTTCATCGAGATCACGAAATATGATCTGAAAATTAATTCAACTATTTCTCGTTGTTGTTTCGTGGCGTTGTTTATTTCATTCACTAAAGGTTGGTGTCCCTGTAAATTATAGCCACACAGTAATGTTGCCAGACCAAAATGTTAACCACAATTAACAACACAAAAAATCAATTAGCATTTTTTTCAAATTCGAATAAGTTACTACTCCGACTTTCGAGATGTTTTGTTTCGCTATATAGCACAGAAATATAAATGGAAATATTAGCAGTACAATACGGTTAATTATAATGCATATTTGAACTTAACATTTGAACATAGTTTCCCCAAAAAAAATATTCAATGTTAAATGTATGCAGATTTGTATCCATATGGTAACACCCCGACACAACAAGCGAAATGTCAAACTCAAATATGAGCAAGTGCTATGGAGAAATCATCGCATTGTGACGTCACATTGTACCGTGTGGCTGCAAGATGGCTGGTGGCAATACGAAATTTGTCATAATTGGTATTGGATTTTATATGTTTGTTGCCAAAACTCAATCAATGATCCAGTTTGTTTTATTTTCATGATCTGATCCGGATCAGATCACGCTATTATTATCTAAGATCCATAAGCAATACAATTTCTGTGCACGGGCTCGGGCATAGCCGGGCGGGTACAGCTATATATAATAAAAGTGTAGAATGTTTTATGTGGTACCTACTACCTACTAAAGTGATATTTAGTGGATAAATGCCTATGAAACTTCTTTTCAAAATGGGTCTTAAGACTACAAGATGGCTTTATATAGGCTATGCCGTTCATTGCCACGCCTACTTTTTGGGACCGTTTTTGACCAGCATTGATTTTTTCTTCACTGACTTAGTGCCTACAGGTTCTTCCACCTGACACGTGATATTTTCAAGATTTCTGTTTACCCAAGAACTGATCTATAGGGTGAGGCATCTTTTGGTTTTTATTTTTAAATTGTTGAATTATTTTCAACGATTCTTTATTTATTGAAAATGTTTAACCTTTCGAATAATCAAATGGCTGCCACGGCTTGTTTGGCAATCTACCATCCTTTCAATGCAATTTTCCCAAAAAAATCGACGATTTCGACCCCAGAATATCTTAACCAAAATTGTTTTTGACTGCTAGAGTCATTTCTGGATTGTTCGCATAGCATCGATCTTAAATGGAACCCCACATAAAAAAGTCCGTCGCCGTCAAATTTGATTCTTGAAGTTAGTGTGCAATAAATCGATTGTTGGACGTCTTTCTGGAACCATAGTAGGTATCTCTCTGACCAGGTGCACATTTTTCTAGCCACAAATATAGCAGTTTTGCTTGTAAAACTTTAGGCCATAGCCCAGGATTTCGAAGTTAACCGTAAAATAAAAGCCTGTATTACAGAAGCCCGTAAATGAACATTTTCAAAAATCCCGTATTTCTTACGGGCATGGGAAATACGGTCTTTTGTTTTATGGGATTTTTACGGGCATTTGATTTACAGTCTTTTAAAATACGGGTTTTTTTGAAACGGTCTTTTGGATTGTAGGCAAACGTACCCAACCCGATATTTTCAGCAAAATTCAGTTGCTGAGATTTTTGGCTCGTTGAGGTTCTAGGTTTTAGGCAAGGCAACAGCGAAAATTTTCTGTTATCAATTAGGAAGCCAATCTTACAAACCTTCTCTACAAACTTGTGTGTCTATACCAGCTGCAATTGATGCATTATTTTGACCAAAATTTCTGTTTAAAATCTGCAACATAGCGTTCTAAAGGACACAAGGTTGTAAATGTACATATTCAGAAAAAAAAACAATTATTTTCAATTCTTATTTAATTCGGGTAGTTCTTCTCATCGAAAGAAAACTATTGTTCGCAGATTTCTGGTAGAGATCACGTACCTTCTATCTTTCTTCTTGTATTTTTTTTTGGATACGCACATGACTGTAAATATATCACATAACCGGATTCATGGAAGAAGCGTCAAGCTAGCTTTCTTTGTATTGGATTCAAGAAGCTTTTTCGAATGTCAAAACACACTTTCGAAACTTTATTTCCTTATTTGTATGCAACATGATTGTAGCACAGTTCAACTAATGTGCACCCATCAACAATTTGAAACAAGCGTGACTTTCTCACAAGTATCTACTCATATGTTACTGGATGATTGTGAATGTTAAAATAGAAATGAAGGTCAAACGAGGATATACCTAATTCTTCCTTGGAAGTCACATATAATGATTCCATTCATTGGAGCACTTACTTGAAAAAAATAAATAAAGAAAGGTGATGTCAGTGCAAGGTTATGATAAAGTTATGAAATATATCTGGTTCTATAAAAAAAATTCAAGTTTACTTGAGTATAAACATAAACAATTGGTACTACAGTAGTGAAGGTTATGATGGCTCGTGTTCCTTCAATTTAAATGAATTGCGACAACATGATGGCGGATTAACAAATTAGACAGACAAGCAACCTTTATGACATCAATCCTGTCGCTTTCAACCTGCTAGTTATAAATACTGTGTCAGCCCATTTATATAAACATAAAAACAAAACCTTCCTTACGACAACAGTTAAGAAGACTAAAACAAAAGCACTTCCTTTCCGCTTTGCGTGTGTTCAAAATTCGCGTTGATAATAACAATTTGCATTCAATCATTGTCTTTCTGTTGAATATAAATTACATGTGACAATTAGCTAGCTATTCATATCTGAGCAACCTACAATAATTACCCGCTAGGAAAATGACATTTAGGTATAAGCAATTGACACAACTAACAGTGCCAGTAGATAGCTTCGTATTCGTATGCCTTCTGCGTAATACTCAAGGCAATTAACAAATCTACCCGTTAATGATAAACCAGCGTGGTAATTATAGGTAAAGCAACCCCCTTGAGTAATAGATACTCTTAGGTAGCATTAAATTGATATCGGTGTCCTTGGTAGTTTTTATTCTCAATTCCTTATTGCGTGGCTATTAGCATTATATATAGTTATCTATACAAATAAATTAATTTTGACATGAGTCTTGAAGGGTGGTTTGATCGATTCACCAATGAAATCAATTAATCTTTATTTTTTGTTTAAGTATACTTCGAAGTGGATGTTCGATAATGGTTGGAGCTTTCTATTCTATCTATTATTTAAAATTAACATCTATCTATTAGAATTAATAAATATCTATAGAAAGTGCTGTGACTCAGTGGTTAGTGTGATGGAATTCTTAGCGAATGTCATTGACGTTAACTTCCGTCGCGATTTTCCCCGCAAATTTTAAAATAAAATAAATTTTCGCCCACTTGGCACGAAAAATGCAATTGTAATTTTGTGCAATTTTTTTCTTGTTCTTGCGCTAGTTCGAATGAAGCGCAATCGTGATATCACAGGATGGTGGAGGTCAGTTCACAGGTCCATTACGCGAAATTTATAATCCGCTCAGCAAATGTTAATGAGTTTTAATGGATGTAAGGGCTTTGGTGATGCGTATTATAAACTAGAGTGTACGTAGTGCGCAAACGAGTCATCGTATTCCGAATAACTTGCTCAGATGAACGATTATGTCGACCGTAAAATGGGCCTAGCGCCCGATAAGTTTGGCGAACCGAACCATGGTTTTCACAATAAGTAATAAAATGGCAAAACGTACAAAACGTACTAACTAACTTTCAACTATTAAATTGACAATCTGTAGAAACAGTGTTGCCAGTTTAAAAACCAAACCTAAAAAAAAACTCCCTTTACTATATAAAATGCAATGTCTGTATGTTTCTTTTTTCCTCCATAATTCGACAACCATTTATCTGATTCTTGTGATTTTTTTAAGTTACCCGAAAGTTCGAAAACGTAAGACCATAAGGCCTTACGCCAAAATGTCTCCATAACAAAACAAAAGAAGAAAATATACTTCCGTAAGACCTTATGCTAAAATTTCTCCATACAAACAAATAACGGAAAGAGACTTCGGAAATTCGTCAAGTGACTTGTTGTGTGCAATTGGAAGAAGTGAGATGAAGCTGGATTTGCAAATTTAATGCAAAAGCTAGTTTGCGATTAAGCACTCTACGCTTTAATACTCAAATATAATAATTACAAACACGACTTACACTAAAACCCTTTATTTATATCTTGTTTTTTTTTTGCACTAGGTAGATAAAAAAATAAATAAATAAAATAAATATTTGGCGCAACAGGCGCAATTTTACCAATATCCTCATCAAATCTAACTTGAAATCCCGGGTCACCAATGTGTCTTAGGGAAATTTTCAGCCTGAGGTTTCCAATATAGGAAATTGAATCAAAACCCTTGACTCATGAGTGTGCACTCAGAGTGTTAACATAGTTTTTAGCCACACCACACAATAACTTTCAAAGCTTCTCGATTTAGGTGTTTAGATGCAACATTAAATTGCACGTCCGTCAAACGAATGGTTGTAAGAAACTATGATTCTATATTGACTTACTATTATTTATTTTTGTTATCAAGGACTACCAGTCATAGAATATATGTGCTACTACTTCGCCATTACTACCTCCAGTAATGTGTAGCCAGAAAATCCGTACGGCATCCAATGCCATGATACTAAGTTACTATATATTTGATATGCACATTCTCACGAACTAGATTCAATGATATCTATCTTAGTATAACATTGAAATGGTATATATTTTTTTTTTAACATTTCGTGATTATAGCTAATGTACACAAACATTTTTTTTAGATTAACCTTAAGTTAACAGGTTATCTAAGAAGCACAGTTGATAGGGAAATAAATGACCGTGAAATTTGTTTTCGGGCAATAATATCATAAATACTCAACAGTATTCCTTTACCTGTGCAGTTGTCATGGTAGCAAAGATTATTCTTGTTAACCTCCTTTCGCCTTGTTGACAAAAATTATTTTACTGAGAAAAAAATATAAATCTTTGTTGTTCCCATTTTCCCTTCTGTAGGTTTGTATCTATGCTTATTTATACACACATAATGCAAATTATATCCCCTATAAGGAATATTTACAGAAAATCGTTCACTTCGATGTACGTATATCTACAGATGCTTGTGTAACTAAGAAAACATTTTGTATAAGGTTAAAAAAAATAAGTGACGTAAATATGTTATGTAAATTGAACAAAATATAGCTCTTCAAATGAAGTTCTAAAGTAGTGTATGTGTATAAATTAAGTACTCATGTATTATGCATATTATGTAGCTAGCTACACACTTTCACTTATCAAAGTTACAAGAATGATGACTAATGAACATCCTCGTGAGGCACGTGTTAGAGTAAACTCATACATGATTGCGTTGTTCTATTTTCTAGCACAGCGATTAAAATTTAGTTACCCATGCAGAAAAGAAGAAAAGAAACTGAAACACGAAAGGATATAATAATAATTCATCTCATAAATATATCAGAAATATTTGAGTGCCACGTAAAAAAAACCTACCTGTGTATAGTGTGCCACATCCTGTCATCAGGATAGACAAATTGTATATAACTTCTTGGAGGTGTAATATAAAATAGCTGTTTCGTATAAAAAGAAAATAAATTTGATTGCAGCTCATTCTGGGTGTCATTTATATGACGTTTATTTTCATTGAAGGTGATGTTGGACATATCTTTTATTATTGTTACAGAAGATAAGAGCGAAACAAATTTGGAAAATGTTATATTTATTTATGTCTTAACAAATTATATTCCATCATACCCAGAGGCCAGAGGTAGGTTATTTATCTCCATTATAACAAAAAAAAAAAAAAGGCAGTTACTCATAGACATATGTACTTACTTACATAGATAGCGCTACGGTCCGGGATGGACCTGGGTCTCAACCAACGCACCTTTCCAGATAGCCCGATCTTTAGCCAACCAACTCCAGTTGCGCACTCGAAGTTGATTGAGGTCCCCTTCCACTTGTGCGCGCTACCTAAGCCAAGGTCTTCCTCTACTACATAGTCCCTCCGGGTTGGAATCCAAGACTCTTTGGGCCGGAGCGTTGGTGTCCATTCGCTCTACATGTCCTAGCCATCTTAATCGACTGATATACATACTTTTTGTCTGAAATAATCTGTAAACTCCTAAAAGTCGATCGTCAACAAAATGAAAGGTCCGTATAAGTGTGGTCTTATGGCCGAAAAGCCCACTAGTGACCTAATAGAATTTGGAAAAGACCCAGGAATTCGAAGTTGGCTCCCACATATTCATCGTTTTTGAGGTTGTACTGAGTTGTACAGATTCATGTCTAGTTTTCGCATTCACGCTCGTAGAGTTCGCTGTTAGATTTCCTCCATCAAAGCCCGTCAACGCAAACGGGAACGAAAATCACTTCAAGAATTTTGCGTTCGAAACGACCAACAAGATCTTTATTCGCCTTTGTTGACGTCCATGTTTCTGCGTCATCGAGCAGGACTGGGATGATGAGGGTCTTATATAGAGCCTCCTTAGTGTTTCTTGACAAGGCCTTACTAGACAGTTGCCTTCTTAGGCCAAAGTAACAAAGCTGTTACTTTGGCCTTTGTGTAATTCTCGTAGACATTCACACAATTTTTTTAACTGATCCTAAATTCAGATTTCCCGATAAAAAGAACGAACATTATTGTTTTAGTCAAAAAGGGATATTGCTACAACTGTTGCGGTACCACTGTGTTCAGCCAGTTATTTTTCATGAATTGAATGTGTCGAAAGAGCTATACCGGATAATGTCAGTAGTTGAAGATGATCGATATAAGATGAGAAAAATGTCGATTTTTTCGACTATTTGATCTGAAGGAACAAGATCATCGAAAAATTAATCTAGCCTTTCGGAATAGAAGTCAGTCCATTTGGCAAATAATCACAGTGAATTATCAAAATTATATCTCTCTGAATCTATCCTAATTTTCTGATCTAAAATTCAAAAAAAAGTATTGCTTAGCTTAGTAGATCGCCCTCCTTCGCAAATTATTCCTGCATTTCTGCAGTTAGTCAAACCTAAGACTTGCGACTTATCACATATATTTGCTGTCGATCACAGGTTTGCATACATATCTCTCTTATCTATGAAAATATGTTTAGGAAATATTTTTCGACCCACATTATACATGTTAATCTAAGTTTGTACGTTTTAATGATTACCAGAAACTTAAAAGTACATTACCACAAGCTCATGCTAAAGTAAGATGAATAAGTTTTTAAAGAATGTGTATATTTAAGTACTTGTAACCTTTTTCAAATGAATAATCACAAACATTTGCAGTCAATGTCCTTGTAAATCGAACACAACTGCATATAGATACTTTCAAGTTTCTTAAAGGTCCCCCATCCGAAAACGATTGATGTTATCTCAAAGGAATTATCCCCTAGCTGTTCAAATTATAAAGACAAACTCTCATTAAACTTAAACTACCGAAGTTTGCATAATAATAATTGCAAGTGATTTACTTTTGAAATTGCCAGAAAGGAATATCACTTCCCAGCACAGGATGATGATAGGCTCTTGGGTTATATTCATATACGGTTTACTATGTTTCTACACAAAACTTAAGTACAACTAGCGCAATGGAAAAATTGTATTACTTTGTCAAGTAGTACATTTTTAGACATGCGAAAAATTGTATTAATTTTTGATGTCAGATTTTGTCTACATAAAACTTTAGAACAGGATCTAATGTAATACTGACGTCCGAAAATTGACACAATTTTTGATATGTCGTGTAATTAATAGAAGCTTGAGATAATGAAGAAATAGGTCAAATTATTCAGAGGGAGAGAAAAGTTGTCAAAGTTTTTCCTATTAAAAACTTTCCTTTTAACATACGACATGAGAGGGTTCTTTTATTTATATTTTCTTGTCAATATTATTCTTGCTGTTACGTAATAATTGATTTTTATTATGAAACATTCAAAAGCAAGTTGAAGCATTTCCTTATTGTACATGACCATTTCAAGAAAGGACAAACATTCTTGCGGGCTCTAGATACTTTTTTCGTAGAAATATGCAATGTATGTAAATGCAATCGTATATTTAGGTTATATAATATTGCACGTGTGTAACAGATGGACAAAGGATGTAAATACAAACACGTTGTTTGAAATAACAATTGTGGGAATTGAAAATTAATGTTCCGGTAGGGGGGGATTTTTTTTCTTTATTATAAAAATACAAATAAGGAGACATAATCATCTTCCAGGAAAACCCTCAAAAACAGACATCCATCATGTGTCATCGAAGTTCTGAGAATTGTGGTCCTCGGGGAAATATAATTCGCAATTACGATGGTTTTCCGATTCGATAACGAAAGCAGGATTATTTTTTAATTTATGAGGGGGCTACAAATTCGAATGCTGTGTATGGCGTTGAGTTTTCCATCACAAGTCGTTTCTATCTGTACTATTTGTATACCTTAAATGCAAAACACACCTTTATCCTCAATGTATTCGTCCTAATTAATTTCGGGAAATTTCCGATTTATGCCAATCATGCCAACAAAGTAGCAAAAACAGTTCTTGTTAAGGGAGCTACGCAACTAATTGGTGGTAGAAATGCTTAGAATTTGTGAAAAGTGGTAATGCGTTAAGCTGCTCTTTAGGTATGTACGACCTTGACTGGTAAATGCCATTAGCTGTTCTGTGAATGAAACTTACAAATTAATACTGTTGGAGCTCTGGGTATGTGCATTACATAATCTGAACTAAATTTAAACAAAATTACTTTAAAATAAAAAATATGCCTCCGAAAATGCTTAGAATTTTGTTGTAAATACATTTTTACCTTTTCACATTAATTAGGTTAGGTATCACCTCATCTGTCTATAAGGCAGCATGAGAGGTTATTCTTGCTCTTTAAGGTTAAAGCGAAGCATGCCGGCAATTGATATCCCTTTCTTTTGTTTGTTTTTAGAGGTATACGACGCACGATTCAATAACCGCACTTATGACTATTGCGCCACCTCTCGCGAACGGTTATTTGAAAGCGACTCAGCATCAAGCGTGGTTCCTTGAGTCATTAGGGCAAGTGTGGTTTGTGGACGTCAGGCAACGGGCCAGCGGCAATAATCGTGTTTCATATATGCCAGTTAATGCTCCAACGACTACGTAGTTTCGTGGACCACCAAAGTCGTGCAATATGATTCCATTTGAATTTAGTTAGGGCTATGCATATGCATATTGATTATAGAAATACAATTTCTCAAATTTTGAAGTACTCGCAAGCCAACTTCTATGAAGTTATGGCCGAAAAGTCAAGTTGAAAAACTCCTGCAGCTCCATAATCACATATTCACATAGTCTGCTAGTGGGATTTAAAGTCTTAATAATTTTTTTTTATTTAAATTATCGCAAAGCACAAAATGTAAAACCCTATGGATTACACCTAGTCATGACTGTTTCTAATTAATTATCAAGTTTTAAATTTGCCAGACAGTTGTTGACGTTATAAATGTTTAGGTATAATCTCACAAAGGTAATCAAAGTAAACACATACGAGTACGGCGACTATGCATGTTTCAGAGTGACTACAAGGACTTGTGTCCTTTAATTATGTAAGAAGAAATTACCATGAGAATCCAATTCCATAGTGGCATGTTTGTCCACTTCAGGTTGTTAGAGTTGTTAAAGTAATCCGATTAGGATGATAATAGAAAATTATCTCTCACTCGCACTTTCCCTCGACAAGTGGTCTCAGAGGGAAATTTGTGTACTGAGAAATTACTTAGCGTACGTGGTTTTAATTTAAATTTATTCTTCTATATGATTAAATTTTGAAAATATATTAAATTGGAAATTGCGATTACTCAAATGTAAGTTTTTGATTCACTGTGGCTGTAATGTCTTATTGAATCGGTTCTTATGAACCGAATTGTTCGAATTTACTTACATCAAATAATTATTTTGAAATAACAGTAGGTACCCCTAAAATATATTTTGTCTGAATTTGTCAAAAAATGCACATCAATGTCAACAATTTTACAACTTTAGCTCTCGTGGGTGTCGAGAAATGTATGAGCTTCTTGCTTTTTAATTTTTTTTTTTGTTGAGTGTTTATTATTTTAAATTTTATTCATAATTTTTTTGTTGAGTGTTTATTATTTGAAATTTTATTCATGAGCTTTTTGCTTTTAATTTTTTTATTTATTGTTGTGCTTATTATTTGAAATTTTATGGAATCGGATCGCAGCGCCACCTACCGGGTCCAATTGTGAATCTAAACCAACCTTAGACCCATTCAAACACACACACAACATTTCATTAAAATCGGTCCAGCCGTTTAGGAGGAGTTCTGTTACAAACACAGAAGAATTATATTTATAAAGATAAAGATAAAAATGGTGTGAACAATTTATGGTAATTCATCAATTGAGAATGGCTCAATTTGGGACATTTTTTTTCAGTTGTTCGTATTTGCCAGGGGAAGGTTTTTACGAATGAAAATTTTGGGAAAAAAAATATTGGAAAAATCGAAAATTGATTTTTTGCATGGAATTTTGGACTGTTGCCTTAAATTTGTTTTGCGTTAAAAAAGTGTAATAAAGCCCTCGGGCGTGATTGCATAATTACGCCCATGGGCGTTATTGCATGTACCCGGAATTTTGTGTGCCATTGTTCCGAAATGGGATTTACGAATGGAAAAATATAAAATTCTTTGTGTAAAACTTGGAAAATTACGGGGGAATTTTTTTTTTCGACGAAATTTTGCATTTTATCTCATGATTTGATGATGTAAGTATAAGGGATGCAGTATCTGTATTTAGTATGTTATGCCGATGCACCCATCATCTCCTTACTTGTCGGTATATTTTCGAAGTAGAACCATGCAGAACTGAAGTTACCAACGCAAAAGCACGTTCCAAAATGTAATTTTGTACGCATTACACGCGGTAGATAGCGATACACTAGTGATAGTTCTTATCGTACCGATAGGCTCGGTTTGTTGTAATCTTACCATCCGGCTTCCGCACATACAGAGCAAATCAAAACGGACTCATCAAACAAGAAAAAAAATTCACAAATACAACTTCTCATTGAAAAGTGATCTACCGCGCTTTTGGAAAGAAGCCCTCAGGAAGTTGTCACCATCGTTGAAGAATTCAGTTCACCTTCACCACAAATAATTTTAACAGCAATTCGAAAATGAAAAGAATACAAAGAATGTAGAACAGATACCTATATACATACAGTGTCTATAGAAAAATCATATAAAAGACTTAAATGTAAGTTAAAATAAATACCGAATATTAACTACGCACTGGAAAGTTCGCTTTAAAGAATTTTCTTTTTTTAAGGCAAACAAATTACAAATGGGAAAGTTGATCGTTTGCTAGTCCCGACAAATTAATAAATCTGAAAGAAATCAGAGAGCACGAAATAAGTTCTTGTTTGAAGTACCAACATACCCAACGCCTTAAGTTTCTTCAAGATGTAATTTTAAATACATAAATAATTGTTGGAAAGTGCTTCTAGCAACGAATCAGTGAAAGTGTACCCATTTTATTGTGGCAAGTGTCTTATACCCTTTCAAATATACTACCCTTCATGAATATGATGGCTTTCTACCGGTGGTTTTATTACTGTCTAGTATATATTGCGTTTCAATTATAAAGCATTCGGGTAACCCAATAATAAAAAAATATTAATTAATTATAACTATAGGTATTTGAAGAATTTCCTACACATTTTCTGTATGAAAAGGGAAAAACTACTACCAGAAAGTCCCAATTTGTCAGATGGAATTGTTATTACTACCGCAACAGATACCAAAGAGTAAATTAATATTGTCAGATTAATTAATTGTTTAAGGTTCTTATTTTTTTAAGCAATCCCACATGTGAAACACCTCGTATCCCGCTGCAAAACTTTAACCCAAGCAGTCTGTGTAAAATATTATTATCCCATAGTACCAACAACCACAGACCACAAACCGCAATATGACGTGCTTTCCTTTCGAATCCACAACTCTACCAATTTTAAATAATTTATTTCCCCGTTACCACAAAATTTCCAATTTGTTTCAAAACTAGAACAAAACTCTAGTCAATCGAATATCTAAACATTGTGCTGTGTGTGATGTCACACGCAATCACCAAGTAAACACACCTCGTATCGCAGATATATCTGCGAGTGAATATTTTGAAATGTTTAACTTTGTCAGTGGTTGGCGGTAGCGCTACGAGTATTTGGGTTTATTTTCCTATCCGCTCAATATTTATTGGCAAAACTCCAATTAATCCGGTTCGATTTATATTTAACATGACACTTTGTAAATCAACATACACAGGCCAAATAGAAAATATTTATACAATTACATGAAAAGATAATATTACCCTGTCGCTGTGAGTTGTAGATACATTATCTTCAAGATAATTTCTTAGATATTTATTTGCAAAAGAGAAATTTGAGGTATAGCTATGCAAATTGTTTTTTTTTTTCTTTTCACCTGGTATGGCAGAGAGGAATAACGATAAATAATTAATTTTGGAAAATATTTGCGTCCTTTGGGATGGCTCTTGAGTTGGGGTTATATTACAGAAAACTAATTAACACTGGCGCTAGGTGGTGGTAGGAAATGATTTAAAGACATGGGGATCAAAACTTCCATGCGTGGCATAGTAAATTCGATCTGAATACGGATACTTCTATCGAGAATCCCAATTAAAAGGGATCTCGACCACTCTATCGATTTAAGTAGATACCTACTTTGATGATGCCATTTATTTAGTCTGTCTGCCGAGAGTTTGAAATAAATTTCTGAAATGTGTGGGTTTATGTGAGTTAGTAAGGAACCCCTACGGGTTGTAGGGAAATATATCAGCTGTGGTTTATATTCCTAAAAGATTTAATATTTTATTTTATGGTTAAAATCGAATGTGCATCACATTTTGTAAAAACGAAAACATTGGTAACTAAATGTTCATGCAGGATATCCCTTTTCCAAAATTTTCTTTCCAAAATACCGTGTGCGGAAATCCCTTACTCCAAAATACCCTCAGAGAAATCCCACAGTGACAAAAACCCCCATTTTTAGATTTGGTGTTATTAATTCTGTCGCCGCGACACCTAAAAAATTTATTAAAAAGTGAGATACGTAACCCCCCTGCTTGTGGTCACTGTAGGATTAGGAGTAGGTGCAAGGTTGGGTATATGCAAAGTTTAGTTTGCTTGTAAGAGATTTTGGCATAGGGGATTTCGTCCCGGGAGATTTTTGAAAAAGAGAAGAAAGGAAATGAGAGATTATGTCCTATATAAGTGATTTTGGAAAAGGGGATAACGTAAGGTTCCCGATTAAATATAAAATATACAATGATATCAAATCACTAATATCCAGCGAAATAAGATCTAAAACTGTGGACGATTCCCGCACGTATCTGTTAACGAAATAGCTGGACAGTACAACCTTTCCCTCTGCTGGGTTCCTGGTCACTGTGACAGCAGACGAAACAGGGCTAGGCTCCTCTGGCGTGAATAGTATAAGTCTGCATAACGGGATCCCTATGTTATCTCCTTTTCCAAAATCCCTTATTGGACATAATCTCTCATTTTATCTTTTCCAAAATCTTCCGCGACGAAGTCCCCTATGCCCAAATCTCCAATTAACATACATAATTATTAAATCCCTCGTTAAAATCCCCTGTTTCACAGTTTAGAATCTATCCATTTTTTAAACGCGTAGTTTTGGCAGTAAAATTAAGCAAACAACATAATACAGCTAAGTGGAAAACGGATAAGTGGAAAAATCGCCTAAGTGGAACGCGTTTCAATACCCCAAGACATTTCACTCGATTTCTATACAAATTTGTTCGTATAAGTGCAAAACGGATAAGTGAAAATTTCTTATAAGTGAACAATTTTTCGAACCACGGAATCAAGTTTTACACTGTTTTTAAAACGGATAATTGCAAATGTAAAATATTTTTTTTAACATTTTTACATACCTACAAATTGCACCTGACAACACTTATCGTTATCACATATCTATGTATATAATATAATATACATCAATGGCATATCGCTCTTCCGGTCCGACTGACATTAATGTCGTTTTCCATTGGCTTCACTCGGTAATTCACTCATTCAAGAAAACTGTTTCTGGTCGATTCCACTCATGTATTGGTGAAATGGGAAAATTTCAGCTAAAAACTGCGGTGCATAAATTGAATGTTTGTAAGTGCTTCTTGAGTGAATTCTGACTTGAAATCGAGAAGATCATCCTCTTGCATTCTTTGTGACAATGGAATGGGTTCAGAAAAGATATTTTGATTCTGGAGGATCCATGACGCTTATTTTTGCCCAAATAAATCTTCCTCGTCGTCTGTGAATTTCGATTCCTCGTCGATATGATTATCCATATGAAGTTCTTATGCTTCCATCAGATCTCAGATTTTACAACGAAGAATCGAAATCCACAGACGACGAGGAAGAAGAATAATATGACGAAGATGATAGCAATCGCTCCCAAATTAAATCCATGTCCATTATTTACGTTTTTGCTCTGAATAATTGCTTTTCAAGAGGCTTTTAGTAATTGTGTTTTGAAAACACATTCTGAATGACGTAAAGCAGCTGTTCAAGGTATGTGTAAATCTCGAAAATCGAGATCGGAAAATAGTGATCCGGATCCAAAAAAAAAGAATGATTTTTTTCACAATGGAACATAAAAAGTGATCTAGATAAAAAAAAAGATTTTTTGTTCAAATGGAAAACCAAATCAAATATTTAGAGTAACAGTTGAGCTTGAAATTATGCACCTTATTAAGTAAGCACGTACACAAGTGAAAAAATTGTGCATTTACGGATAAGTGCAAAAATCGTATAAGTGCACACAGAGTTGAGGTCCGGACGTTGTGGACTTATCCGTTCTCGACTGTATAAACTTTGCATTTCGAACATATACCGCAACTCTGACAGTAAACCCAAGCAGGGGGGTTGCATGAGGGCAGCATGCCCCCTCCCCATACGTATCTCACTCTGTCGCGCGACAGAATTAATAACACCAAATGGGAGATTTTGTCCCGTGAGGACTTTCTCTCAGGGTCTTTTGGAGTAAGGGATTCCAGCACAGGGGATTATGGAATAGAGGATTTTGGAAAGGGGATTTTGGAAAAGGAGATATCATCACCAACACCTGCACAACGTGTGTGCACCAATTTCCTACGCTAAACAAATAATTCATGCGGACGCAGCAAGCAGAGCAAGTTTCAGATGAAAACATCTAGGATACTGTGATACTGCTAGACTCATCTGGCCAGCTCTGGATACAAAACTATCCAAGGAGCTTCTTCGACTTAAAAGATCCAGCTTCTCGAAAGTCGTTAATGTTATCTCCGGGCACTGCATATAAGGTAGACACGCGCAAAGGCTCGGGCTGCCGTACAATGCCTTCTGTAGAAGCTGTAGAGAAGAAAAGAGGAGGATGAGTCCATCACTCACTTTCTTTGTAGTTGCCCTGCCCTGACCAATTCAAGAAAGGTTCACTTAGGAAATTCTTTTCTCAATGATCTCAGTGATCTAGATAATACCAGTGCCGCTCACATTCTCAGCTTTATAACAGGCAGCAAATGGTTTACATGAGTAGCCAGTAAAGGAATAGTTCCCCAAATCTCTTTTAAGTCGTCTATTACCCTATATAAATTTGCAACTATTGGAGTCTCAGTGCGCCCGGCTTTAGTGAATAGAGTACTCTTCGTCAACCTAATTATTCTATAAGGTTTCCTTAGTCGTCCCTGCAGGTTTTTGCAGTCGTGTGAAACTCAGCCCATCAGTCGCGGTGTTAGTGATCAATTTCTGCTATTACTGTACATGGTTGTTGCGGTAGCATTTATTTTAGATTATTGAGATACGCAATCGGCAAATATCAGTCTTTTGCGATTACAGATTTCATAGTTGAGGTATTTTGGATATCCTCATTTTTTTTAAGGTTCGGACATTTAGAATACTGGAGTTTTGCCGTGTCGATTAATGGACAATATGATTGATGGTTTTTCGATCCGGAGATGACCAATTACCAGACGCGGTGTGGTGCCTGTATAAGGAATCCAGTTTGTCAAAAGCTTAAAAAATCTACTTAGCCATCAGCTCTTACATTCAGGCGAAGAGAATGCATGGCTCGGTGCAATGTTTCCTCCCTCACAATATGCCCATCAGATAGATCTTCAATTTCATTAAGACAGTTGAACCACTTCAGGTCCAGTAAAGACACTTTAAGTCCCAGTGACCTCCTCCATGTACCTGTAAATTGCACGATTTTTTGTTACAATATAAATTCCACATATCATCTGGAATGTGGGTAGTTAAATTATTCCCACATTTCGACTCAAAATATATTGTTTGAATTTAATAAAATCAAAACGCAAATGTTCTGCTTACATTTTGCAAACACCTACTCAATATTATTTTTCTCGGAAATATGCACAGCCTGAGGAAATATTTCTTCCAACCTTTATTTCCCCCCAGCTTTGGTAAACAACTAAAATTTAATTCAATCGAAAATGGTAATAAGTTCAAAGCGTAACTTATTTCCAAAGCAGTTGGTGAAATTAAATGTTCCCCATAAATTGCGTATGCGGACGAATATATATTTTTAAAATATTCCCACGCATTTGGGGACATTATTTATAAATTTATATTTTATGCGATTATTTCTTTATTTGCATGGAAAACCAATTTTCATAACTTTTTTTGGTATAGCTTAAATTTATATGCGTTGAGCTGTAGATTGACCAAAGCAATTAAAGTTCAGACCGTGAAGTCGGGGTAGCCACCTTTGCCTACTTTTCGTGCTTCATTTAATTGATGGAGGTATGTGATTATTTTACGAATACTTTATACTGGCAAATATTCCACCTCGATCGAACTGAATATATTCAGAGCATACCTACCACACACATTTAAACAAAAAAACGCTAATGGCAATTTGCGTGATTTAATAATAAATATGAAATTTCACAAAGGTACGAATACAAGATAGGAATCTTTTGGCCTTGCCTTTGCAAACATTTCATTTCGTTTCAAGTTTTGTTAATTATAGTGCAACATGGCATTCGACAATGTTAATCAACATCGCAACTGCTGTACTAGTTACATTGCAGATACATTTTGTCCGCATTAATAATGCCTGTTGAATCCTTTCGGCGAATGCAGAAAGCGAAAATCCTTAAATACTTTGCTCAAGTGAATAAAACCCACACAAAACCAACTTTCACATTACGGTAGCTGAATTATGGAAACCATAAATAATATTTGATGTACCTTCTTCCCTGCATTAAGCTTAAAAAACTTTTCCGCTGGCCATTAACAAATTAACTCACAGGAGCGGAAAGTTGCTTTTCCTTTGGCAAGAGTTCCATTCAAACGATTCGAAAAAAAGGGCTCGCAATTCAGATGTACATGAACGAGGCCTATATATACGAAATTGCAACTGAACGATCCGGATTTCGGTGTCAGTTGGAGAACCACCACTTTGCGGCACTATTGAGCTGTTAACTGAATGACGAATGCCATTGTCAGTTTATCCGTTTATCTATGGGAATTATCCTTTTAGCCTCGTCGCCCATCGGTCGTCACATTGCAAACTATGCTGAAATACGTTTTCGGGAACATGTAGAAGTAGATAGTAGATTCGTCCTCTATTTGATTACAAGACTGAGCAACACAAGCGTTGACAGATAGCCTTCATGATGGGGTAAAATGTGTCACGTTCAAGTGTTTGCAAATGCAGTGCTCGGTTTTAATTGAACCTAATAGCACGGTACGTGCCATTCGTCCTTCTTCATCGATGTTGTGTACATACGCGGATATATGTTTGGCAACATTTCTATTTGGGTATGCTCTTTGTGCCCAGTCAAGTTCAGACTGTTCAGTGTAAGTGAAAGAGCCTGGCAAGCAGATGGAAGTACTATTCAATGGGTTGCCATTGCCACCCTTTTGACTTTGTGTTTCTCATAATCTGCTTACCGATGTAATATTTCATCGCTTGGGTGGGACCTGGGCACTTGGATGTTCTAATGGATTCAATGTTATGACTAGTGAATGAGTGAGTATGCACTTTGCAATTCCTTCTATTGGAGAACTTGGTCTGCAAGTCAAGTACATATTTATTTTGTTTTAATTTATCCGGCACAGCACATGTGGTGGTTTCTAATTTGGGTACTGGTGGAAGATACTTGTATTTTAATTAAAGTCTCTGCCAGCACTAAGAGGTTATAACTTCAACAAAAGTCGAGGATGGATGTGGGGGCATGTCTAAGTTTACTTTACCTGTGGAAAGTGGGATAAAGTGGCAACGTATCATAACACAACTACTCTGTATTGGATTAGGAGTTCATGATAAAATTCGAAATACAAAATCGATATTCATCCCTTTGCCTCCAGGGTGGTTGGGAGTGGTAAATTCTTTGGATTATGATAAATTATTGGAAGCATCTTATATTAGATATTGTGATATGAGACAGCTACTCTGTATAGAAGATACTAAGTATCTTGTTAGAGACCGTAGGTAAACAAGAAAATGTGATACTTGAAAGAGGGGTTCTATCGACTCCTCGACGATTTGTCTCTGACCTAATATAAAGTAACTACCAAGTGTAAAAATATATTGGTAAGAGTTGAAAGGACAGGCGTTGTGATAGTGATGTCGGAATCAGTGAACAACAGTTTTTAGCTCTATGTTAAAATGTCATTCGTCGTACTCAACAATTCTTTCTGAGAACAATTTGGAGTATACTATCTTAACGATGACTAAATATCCTTTTATAGACCTCAGTTGGATCATGTCAAATCATAGTAGGTTGAGAAATGTTTGTCAACGTAGCAGAGTATAGTTTAGAGCAGGGGTTCAAAATCTTTTTCATACTGCGACTCCCTAGAGAGGTTGAAATATGTTTGCGACGCCCTTAAGGACAGATATGTGGTTAGAAGCTGATCTTCCTGAAGATTCACTACATTATTTTTTCAGTAAGGACGGGCCGACGTTGAAATATGGTCGTCCCATAATTATGGTAATTTTGCTCGTTAACATACCCGCATTCATCTAGAAATGCGCCTCGTGGTTGAAGATTATTTTTCGGCCAAAATTGGGGTACTCTTCCAAACGCTCCGAAGCCAAGTCAGTGAACAAACGGCTTTGTCTATGTTCATTAACTTTGAGCTCCTGGATTAGTTGGATCTTTTACGGGCGTAAGCCCGAGTCCCGATGCAAAATTCGCCAATTTGGAATCTGCGAAAGGCCGATTTCTTGTGCACGACGAGGAATTGACTATCTCGGGTTCTTATGTACACTCTAATCTAATGGACCGCTCCCGACGAATCTGGTTGGCAACAACCAATGCCAATTGAAAAACCCCTATATAATTTTGAGTGCCAGACAAATATACCAGTGCCAGCCACGAAGCAAGTCTGGAAATGCGGGAAACACAAATGTGCTTTATCTTCGCAATGTAACTATTGGATTTCGCTTCGACCTTGCTCTTGGTATTCATAAAGGGAAACGAAATGCTTTTCCTTTGTTCGGAGTCTTGCGACGCAATTAGGATATCGCCGACACACAGTTAGGGAACCCCTGGTCTGGAGAATCGAACCACGTGAGAGTATTTTAGCCTAAAGAGCTTGGGGACCGCTTACTATGTCGGGGAGTAGTTCGGACCACTTCAAAGCGTTTTTTGCTTTAAAAGTTCGGATCAAAGGATAGCAACCAAAAAACCAAAAAACGGGCCGCATTAAAGAGTAAAAGCCAGAAAATGTAGGACCACTTTAAAATGTTGAATCCAGAGAAATATCTTGAAATTAGGTCAGTCACTATTAGGGACGACAATGGTTAGCATCATTGCTTGCAACACCTGATGGAACCGCCCGTAAAGGGAAGATTTTATACTATTTTTTACGGAAAATTCGTCGGGGGTGATGGGGAAGCGTGGATTTCGGAGCACATTTTCCGGTGGTCCGACAACAACTGGGAAAACACTACGACGCTTTAGTCGTTCGCCTACAAGAGTATGGGCCAACACGAGATGCTGCCACGTCTGACCGGCTCCGGAGCAGCCACTATGCTGAGAATATCGTAGCTGAGGCTGAAGATGAAAACGCCGCGGGCGAAATGAAGAAATGAAGTGTACGGCGAGCGCTACTGAGCCATGTTGAACTACTTTCTCCTTCCTCAATTTGATGAATTGTGAATGGAGAATATGTGGTTCCAATAGGATAGGCAGAAGTTCTGGCAAGAGTGATGAATAATGCCATAAATCGGGCCCGAATGGTCATCAATTCTGGCGACGGCCACTTTGCCGATATCATTTTCTCGACTTAATGAAAAAAAAATTAAAACAAAAAATGGTCTACAAACAGAACAAAATTTTTTCAGTCATAAAAAAATTACAGCCAAAGAAAATCAGGTGAGAACTTTTGCGCTTGTATATGCACAAACTTTATACGTCTTTTTCTGCCTTGAACCGAAACGGGAAGAAAAATATTTGATGTTCGATGTGGATTCAAAATTCTGTAAAGTGAAGAAGGTTATGCGATTGGTTCACCATTTTGTGGGATTTTCGCACGAGGTGAAGAAATTTGTTGGTTTCTTTTGGAAATCCTGACTTTCGAACATTCACTGTCAATATTTTTCCATTTTTGCGCGAGGTTCAAAGCTCTAATAACTGCTACACCTCTAGATTTTTTTTTAAGCCAGAATGCCTGTCTTATTTTCAAATCAGGATACTCCAGTACGAATCAAGACCTATAAATCAAACTTTTGTTTACTATGCCATACCCCCTTAGGTACTTACGATATATCAATTCAGTCAAAAGTATGCTATCTGCATAATTTAGTTGTCACATATCCGACATTCTTGGACAACCACAACCATTACCCAAATCAGCCAAGATGAACTTCAGCAAGACGATAACAATTCAAAGTGTATTTTATTTGCCATTTCCCAAGAGGCAGTCATGAAATTGTTTCATAGTCACGCAAAGGAGTTCATTCCGAAAATCGAAATTCAATGAAGCCAAATCGAATTCCAAATAAAACCACAGAACATTCTATATCTCTATCCACAACTGAGATAAAGAGAAAATTTCATAACAAGTCCTTTGACTCATCCCAGGGCTACACTCCTTGTATACACCCTCAAGTTCTTCGAAACAAAATCTGATTAAAGATTATACATGGAAATTGAACTTATTTGACAGTTTGTGCAGATTGTATGTATTACACTCTTTCCACGAACATTTCAAATCCTTCCAGGAACCACTCTTACCTTTGATGATGGTTTCCTTTTTTTATTTTCATTGATAAGAACCATAACAGAGGAAATGAGCTAATAACATACACGTACCTATACCTGTAGGAAAATTGTTGCAGTCTGCCAACTGCTTAATATGAAGACAGACACTCACGTACTAATACATTCGATAACCTTGCCATAATATTTGTACTTACCGCATAGGGAATCGAATAACGAAAATTTGCGTATTCATGGAAGCAAATCCCTTCTTGTTGTAGCACATGAATTTCGGAAAGGGGGGGGGCGATTAAGTTGGATTGAGTCGGATCCCAGTTGGCAGGGTTTGAAGGATATACTGGCACATTAATTCGAGTGTACGAATTTCGACTAGAATAAATCAAATTATGTGTTGTATATCCTCAGTCCCTGAAGTGGTAAGTTTCAATATAAGAATCGACACGTTACGCGAACATGTAAATGTCAATCATCCTTAAGGTTTCAATTAGTAATTTATACAAGCGGTGGGATTTGCTGACACTTTACATTATAATGTAAGGGATTTGTATGATTACTGTAAAAGAATACAACTTGTGTTGAGGCTTGTTTGCACATACAATTGCTAGTTAGTTCACTTACTGTCACTTAGTATAACCTACTTAAATGATTGAACTATAGCACGACTATCCAAAGACTTTTGTAGTAAAAAAAAAATAAAATGACCGACGCAAAAGATCCATAAAGGCATCCCATGCCTAGCTTCTCACAAATATTACTTTCTGTGTATTTTCGGACCTACAATATAAGGTAACAATTTTCTCGCCAAGGATACCTAAAAAGTCCAGATCGACATTCATGTAAAATGCCGAGTACCTACGAATAACTATTTTAAGAAACGTTTTTAGGCCAGTTATACTCTCGGGTGTTTCTAAAATGTTTTCGAGGGGGTTGATCAAAGGAAAAAACCCTTAGATATAATTTGAACTTTTCGGGGGTTGAATCTCGCCTAGTAGTCCAATACACTAATCACTGAGCCACTGGGCTCGCGTTGAAGCCTTGCATACTACTTTTATATATTTTAGGAGTCCGGTGATGCACTTGTTAGCTGTTTGTTGTGCTTATCTAAAGTAAATATCATTACATCAATAGACATCCCAAATAATTCGTGTAGCGAAAAGAAATATTGACCAAAAATCAAGGGAACAAATTAACACTACCTGATGGTCTAACAGACACGACTGTGTTATATCCCGTAGCCTTTAGCCAAGAATCGACGATAAAAGAAAAAGATGTATTCTGAAAATGAATAAACGAGATGTTCGTATCTTAAAGGGTGTACTGATAGGCCATTGTACCATTGGTACTATGTCCACAAGACTGGGCATCAACGTACCAGACTACTGCAGGAGTTGTCAAGACATAGAAGAAACGGAGACCATCAAGCACCTGTTCTGCGAATGCCCAAACCTCCAAAGTAGTCGTCTCCGATATCTGGGAAACAGACTTTTGGGAGACTTAGAGGACATAAGTGCAGGTACCATTGACGGACACAATCAGGTTTGTTATAAGTACGGGTTGGTTTTAGTAGACTAACTCCGCCAAGGAATAACTTCAAGAAATCAGGTAAAACTAAGGGATCACAATGGACCAAAAGGCCCTCGTGGTAGCTCAGCACTTTAAAGCTGTAACTTCAACTGTAACTGTAACCTCAAACCTAACCTAACCTAACCTTGTGCTTTTCTAACCAGCGTGTTAATGTATAGGCTGCATTTCCATGAACTTCGTAGAAAATATAAACCTCTGCTTGCCTCTGGCTACTGAAGGAGTAGCTGCAATTGAAGCTATATCGGCTCTCGATCTGTATTAAAGAATTCTTGCAAAGCCACTTGATGTACATATCTTCAATGCAATAGACCGATAAAAATATTTGTATTATTAACCAAGGTGCACACTAAAATGGTGTGGGAGTGGCGTATATTGAACAAGTGGCAGGTGGAATCGGTAAAGCCTATGTAAAGAAATGTAGATGCGCGCATCAAAGCGCAGTGGGGGCGGACGTGGCATATTTCAGATGGCGTTATGCCAGTCTGGTGCCAATTATCTCGAACAAGTTTAATTTTCGAGTGGGAAGCGAAGTGGATTTTGGCATTGCAACTGTGTGTTTTTGTTTACCCGGAAACTAAAAACATGCCAGATGACCAAGAGTTCAACATGGAACATTATTTTAAAAACTGATGATTCCGTGGCACCATATGATGTTTGTCACTTCAGTGCGCGTTAAATCACTTTCAAATCAATTCGCAGCCATTCCATCGCCACACCAAATATTCATCACTCGTACGTCGCACTTGCCACTTGGTCTCCATGCCCGCACACGCCTTGCTTTATGTGAAACAACTCTAATTACAGATTTGAATGATTTTGGGCAGTTAGCTGCTGTTTGTTGCCAAATCTGGATATATAGATACACCGACACCCGCACTGTGTGATCTTCTAAAACGATACCCCACGGTTTTGGCGGGACTTATACAAAAGCCATCAATTTGGATTGAGATTGCAGCAAAATGATTACCAATTGAGAGTCCGTGTTTTACGTCTTCTATGTTATTCAGGGTGATGATGCTCTAAGGAACCTTGCGTTGGGCAGAAAAACTTACAACTTTTGGATTCCTTTTGCTTTATCTGTACCTACTTTATCGGCGTCTTTCACATTCATGTTACAAAACAAAACATACAAATCGGGTTCACATTTGAACTTCTTAGCTCGTTTCTATGCAGAACCCTGTTACCTAAAAAAATGCCATCATGCTATTATCACACTTCCCATTTAAAATACAATTTTATTCGCCCTCCATACCACAATTCTAAAACACTAACAAAGTCCTTTTGTTACAATAACTTTAACTACCTTAAAACATTAAAATACTGGATTACCCTCATTGGTCACTAAATTTACAGAGCAAAACTATCACTAATCGGAAGCATTAAAACGATTAAACTACACTGCGGCGTATACGTGACATTTTTTAAGTTTCCCCATTTGTTGTCCTAACCCATTGAATGAGCGCACTAGAACCTTATGTCAACTATGTGCTTCTACACAATGCCATTCAGTGGCTTAACTGCTCCTGATGTCGACGTTAGCACAACCGATATGGGTGGTAACTGCAGCGTTAACAACTTTAGGCTGCTATTACGTGCAAAGATATTTAACTGCATGGAGTTTTCTTTTGTATTAGTTTTTAGCTATTGTAGCTACCAAATTCCCCCACAAATTGGACTCTAGAGGAGGTAATTTATTGAATTTTTATGAGATACCAAGGCAGACTGTATTTTAAAATTCCATTACCGGCTAGGTCGCCAGTCCTTAAGTTTTACAGCTCAATTAAAGGGGCAAAAGGCAAGGGACACACAGGAAATTTCATCCAGACTGGGTCATTGCTTTTCATTGGTCGACTTAACAAAAAACCTTGAACAATATTCAAGTGCCTACTGAAATATGGAATTGACTATTCGGTTGAAGGTTATACCCTAAGGGTGGGTTCATAATTTTCCACAACTCAGAGTAATAGTATTCGTCTCAAGCATCCACAGCGGTGATCGAAAAAGGGATGCTCGTTTTGAATTTCTAGCTGTGTATTAGTGCTGAAGTTAACTTTATACAAAAGGTTGCTTTAATTATTCAAATTACATTATGCTTGTATTTATGTTAAAGTCAGTGTACAGTTAATGATAATAATTAGAAACCGATGCCCTCATTTGCATCTGCTGACAAGTACCTAGTCTATGAAGGATTTGATTTCCCTTTTTATCGTTTCACTTATTCATGATGACACATCTGCAGTTCCTAGTTGTGGTTACGCTCATGTTCAATTATCAGATTTTAGATTAATATTTCATAACAACTTATTTCTGTGTGGGTTGGGTATAAATCAGTTTGTAATCCATGTGGGGCTAATCTTGCACAACGTTCATCAGGACTTGTGTTACACAATGAATGGATTTTACTTTTGGCATTGTCAAATGCGTAGCATTAATCGAAGACCGTAATCACTTTGTCTTGTCGTCATTTTGGTCATTATCCGATAGAAATGACCTGGACGGAAGTATGTAGTAGTTTTGTGCAAACGGTTGCACATCAATTAGCACACCATTCATGTAAGTGGGCTGCCGCAATCGATGCGATGGAAGGATGCTTCTTGTAAATTTCGTATCTGAAGGATTTGCGTTACAAATGATATTTTGGAGTGGTATTAGTTTTCATGTGGGTAGACATTTTCGAATTAATTCTGAGTTAGCAGTTTTGGCTTAGCCTAATTTATAATTATTGAATATCGCAATACGATAATTTATTACAAATTGCTTTAAGATTTTGGTTGCAAGCCAGTGTTGCCATGAGTAATTTTTCTTGCATTTTTGGGTAATTGCGTCACATAGGAATAGTGAAGAGAGAACTACATTTTAAATGGATATACATCAAGTGAATTCCATCACATTTTTGAGAAGCAATTAAAACAAATACTACTTGACAGATTTGAGATTATTTATCCAAAGTATATGTGACTTGGCAACTGAGTTTTTAGCGCTATAGCAGAGATACTGAGGCCCGGTAAAATGATTTTTGTGCCATTAAGTTTCAGCGAGCGGATACTAGGAGAAGGCTGAATCAACTCAAAAGTCGAGACATACAACAAATATACCAGTTTATATCAGTTGTTACAATTTACAGACACTATATGCCCCTATTATGTAAGACAACTACAACTAAAGTTGAGTTGTCACTTGATTTTATTTAATTCAAAATTCCGTATTGTCCGTATTGTAATACACAACCTTGATAGAAAAGTTGTCTGTCAAAACACAACAAATATGGTGGTGGTTGTCTATAAGTTGTTAGTTAGTTTGGGTTGTGTGAAAGTTGAGTTGAATTGAGGCATTAAATCCTACATTAATAGCGTATTTAAAATCTCTTTAGGGTATAGTATTACAAAAAAAAAAAAATTATCACATTAAGCAAGGCGCTCACTTAAGTGCTGTGGCAGTGGCGTGGCAGGTGGAATCGCTAAAGCCAATGTAAACAATTGTAGACGCGGGCATAAAAGCGGAGTGGAGGCAACGTGGTATTCTTCAGGTAGCGTGATGCCGGTCTGGTGTCTTTATCTGGAACAAGTTTAGTTTTCGAGTGGCAAGCGGGTGGCGACGACGTAGAATTGTAGCGACATACCTATCTTATTATAGATACTGGTGACGACGTCGATTTTAGTATTACAATTGCGTAGTTTTGTTTACCCGGAAACTTAAAACATGCAAAGATGACCAAGAACTCAACATAGGACGACATTTTTTGAACTGATGAATCGGTGGCAACTTAGGTTGATTGCCACTTCAGTGGACGTTAAATCACTTTCATACCACTTTGCCGCCATTCCATCGATAAACCACTCCTACTCCACCTGCCACTTGGTCACCACGCCTCTGTCACGGCACTTGGTCACCATTTCAGTGTGCGCCTATTTAAAGCTTTCATACCTTCAGGTTGATTCGTAGCAAGGCACTTTGAATTGTTTTATTGAGCATTTATCTATTTTTCTTTGGAAAGAAAAGTTGAGTTATAATAGGTAAGAACTGACTTTCTCAGCAAAGACGCGTTCAATTTAATAGCGTGTTTTTATATTCAACTAGCTGACCTGGCAAACGTTGTTCTGCCTAAAATAGTTATTTTAAATAATTCAAGATTTATTTTGATATTTTTGTTCAATAATTTTTTTAATAGGAATGAAAGCGGATACCTCCAGTGGTTCAGCGGCCATTATCGGACTTACATACGCACCAACGTTTTTATATAATATAGCTGAACCCGCCCGGCTTTGCCCGTGCACAGGAATTCTATTGCTTAGGTCTTAGATAATAACTAGCAAATGCCCTTCTTTTCTTTTAAATAAAACTAAGCTCTATTTTAAGCTTACAAAATATTTTATCGCAATGCCTTTTTGTAAACTATACACGTTATTATTTTAGTGGTCGCAAGTATAAACAACTGCAGCTCACACGCGTACATGCAACGTATAGATATGTCCATGTGAAAAACATGGCTGTCGGAGTCCAACTCCAGCAATGGCGGAGTAGTTCCGAAGATAGCCCCTATACCCCCGTTTTCCCATCCTCATCCTCTCCCAAGTAACCTATACTGATCCGGAGGATGTAGCCAGTACAATGTTGAAAAAAATTTTAAAATCGGCCAAATAGTTCCAGAGTTAGTCCCTACGACTCCTTTACCCCTCCCCAGTCACCAACTTAGTCCTTACGCAACCTGTACCGAAATCCTAAGTCAATGGACATAATCGCTATTTCACATAAATGAAAACTTGTCACAGGTATGTTTTGATTATTTATACTACGCGATCATATCGTTACACTTTCCATTGCTGCAGACCTCAAATATAGGTATTTACCATTGTGCAAACTTATCTACGCAACACAAATTACTTATGTACGTACATAATGTGAATAGTTTTTTTTTATGCGTATCCATCCCCTACATCAAATTCAACTACTTCATACATACGCATAATTATACAATGTGCATTCTAAATGCTTGTCGTGCGAGGTGCGAGTAAGCATTCTATTTTTAGAACGCAATATAAAACTACCCCTAAGCACAACACTACGATCGATAAAGCTAATTGATCGCACTTGCCCAAATAAGATCTATTTTCAATTTATTTTATTTCACCCTCTGGATGGACCAGAAAGATGAATGTTAGCTCAAAATACTCGGTGAAGTACTGCCTAACAATTAAAAGCATATCTTGAATTGACATACATAGATTTATGAGTACAATGGCAAGTTAAGCGTAGTAAGGTCGAAATATAAAAGTTTGTTTGAAAAGTTTTTCAACCCTTATAGGACGAATTTTGAAAAACGATGAATGAGGCATGTAATAATGTTTGCTTATCTATCAACATACAAACTTTCAAGTTCATACAGCTAACGGTTCGTGAGGCCCCCCTTACTCCTCGCGACTCTTTTACTCCTGAGCAATTCTCACCCACCCTACGGACTAAGTTGGAATGGTTCGACTAAGACGAATGGTTCTCGAGTTATGGAGAAAAGAACAGACGGACGTTGCATTTTATAAGTAGTATGGATGTTCTTTCGTAAAATGCGAAAAATGAGAATAAATCGATTTTCTGGAATTTTCTTTCTGTGTAAACCTGAAATACAGCAATACGAACAAAACAAAGTAGAATCATGAAAATCGGCCCTGCGGTTATAGTTAGTTACTAGCTGTACCCGCCCAACTTTGCCCGTGCACAGGAATTGTATTGCTTAGGCCTTAGATAATAATTGCTTAGGTCTTAGATAATAATGTTCTTTTGTAAAATGCCAAAAATGAGAATAAATCTATTTTCTGGAATTTTCTTTCTGCCTAAACCTGAAATTACAGCAATACGAAAAAAAAAAACAAAAAAAGAATCATGAAAATCATATAAGATGTTTTTTGTATGGGAGGCGTCACCCCGTTTGTCCAATTTCGGCGTGGCGATATGCGATAATGGATGTAATGTATTGGATATATAATGTGCACCCTCTTCATCGCCCTCCCTCTCCTTGATCTTGCTACTTGTTTATAATACTGCATTTCCTTTCCTTTCCTTTGTTTCCCTCTTCCTATGGAATCCAAACAACTACCTACCCCAACCCTACACTGTTACCATACCACTTATCGAATGAAATTCTGAAATGAAACCTGTTTTGTATTATACGACTCTCGATCATAATATACATACCTACATATATAACTGACCATAGCACTCACTGCGAAAACAAATCAACCCTTTTCGAATGTATAGTAGGTATACGTACCTCTTGCTTTTGTTTGACGATCGCAAAAGTATAAACATCCATTTGTAGCAAGGTATATGTGTAGTGTATGTATATATTTTCACTTCAGAAAATACATTTTGGCTAAAAACTGTTCCTAAGGACGTGGCTATAAACGACATAGCCTATAGCAGTCTTACAGTCTTAAGGAACATTTTAAAAAAAGTTTCATCGAAATCTGTCTAGTAGTTTTTGAGTTTTTAGCTGACAAAGAAAAGACCTACAGTTTTATTATATGTATAGATAACGTCATCCAGTTTCACCCCATAGAAGATGTTTTTTGTATGGGAGGTTCAAAGTCCCATTGTCCTATTTTGACTAATCTTCACAGGTGCACTTCTTGAACAATACCTAAGATTATCTGAAAATTTGAGCTCAATCGATTCGGTGGTTTTCAAGGTATACATAACTTATCCGAACACAAATAAGAATCCATTTTTATATATAGGTACATATACGATAAAAAAACCCTTTATAATAAGGCAAGAACTGACTTTTTCAGCAAGGACGCGTTCAATTGAATAGCACGCTGAAATGAATGCATACTTTCGGGGCTTTGATTTTTTTTGAAATCTTTTTTCTGTTCCCATCCAAGATGTAGTTTATTGCATGTTAGAGACAAAGAGCGTTTCAGGGAAATTCTCAGGGAATTTTTTGGCCGTTTTGTCAACTTGATCCTAAAATAAAATTTCTATTGAAAGTTTTGCTATTTTATTGGCTTTTCCCGAATATTCTATTAAATTGGATAATTTATTTCATCAAATATTCTTCAGAGCTGCTCATCAATGCAAAGAAATAGTTTTCCGGCTAATGAATATACATTTATTCTCAATTAATGTGAATCGAGTGACTGCGGTATAATAAATATCGGGACTTATTCTACGTAGGTAAGGATTTTTTCTCTAGAATGTTCTTTTAAAGTTTTTTTTTGTATAAGAAAAACATGTCAAAATGATTGCAAACAAAGTGCACATTTTTTTCTGAAGACATTGATATCGATGTGGGTATGAAATAAACCGCATACCTTAGCATTTTGTAAATTTTGTACCATCTGTTTTTCTTTTTAAAGAAAGCATGAAGCTTACCAACCAAAGATGGTCAAACAAAGTTTTGTCTGAGTTATTTAATTAACTTTAGGTATATTTTGGGAGCTAACAATTTATGAAAATTCCTAAATTAAGCGGAAATCAAGTCGGGACAATTTATCGGAACTGAAAGCTGAGGAACTATCCCGAACTATAGACATTTTTTTTGGAAAATGCTTCTTTGAAGAAGATACTTGAATTTTAGGCTAATTAGATTCAGATGGAAAAGTGTTTTGTTTATATTTAATTAAAATGCATGTAATATCCTTCATTTTTATTCACATCTAAAAGGCACACCAGTTACATCCTAACCTACCAACAGCTACATATCTGCGAAAAAAAAAAAATAGCAAAGAAAAAAACCTCGAAAGAGGATTTCTTTTCGCGTTCCCCTTTGTCCCATTCCCATGGTACAAATGCAATAATATTTTTGCTTCTATAATGGAATTTGCACAGGGTAAGGAGTTTGACTGTTTTATGGACAGTAACTTCAGTACTTTGTCACCAAATTCATTCATTTGTTTACTTTTTGCTGTGTTGAAATTTTGCTGATAAGGACATGAAATGCGTACATATACTCGCGTACATATACATAGTTTAAGCCATCACGGAAATGGACATAATAAAATAAGGACCTAACCAAATATACCGCGAAACCAAGTGAAAATAACACTGTAGGCTAATGGCGAGTGTGTATTAGAAAAATGACCAATTACTGCCAACGAATGGACACTCAAAGTGAGTACACAATGCAGTTGGGAAATAGTAATGCTTAAATTAAATTTCATCTAAAAGGATATAAAGAGAAGGACAGAAAAAAAAACAAAATCCATTTGTGGAGAGATTCCATAGAAGTCTGTTGGTTGTAATAAAATGTTGTTCTCCTTTACCCGTGTCGTGTGTCCTTGTCAGAGAAAGTTTGTCATTTTTTTTGTTTTAGTGTTAGAGAAAATTCCTCTTTAAGCCTACAGCGAACAATAGACTACATTTATAGGGGGATTATAGTGGCGTGTTTCACATGAACAAACTATAATGGTTAGTGGGACACAGATGCAAATTTCGGTCTTTAGTGGTGCATGCGGCATGTGGTTGCAAAGTGAATGTAAATGGATTTTTTGCTAATGTTTTGTTTGTACTGAGCTGTCCATTCCATAGTGCTTGTCGTCGTTCATAATTTTTTCAACTCAATAACGATCGTATGAATTTATATGGATTATAAATTCGATGGAGCATTTTTTTCGATTAATTAAAAATAAATTAAGAAGCGAGTCAGTCTGAAGGAATCCCAAGGCACCACACGATCATTTTATATTCGCTCTCTTGACAGAAGAGATAAACAGGAAAAGAAAGCAATGCATTAACTATTTTGAAGCAAATTTAAAGTATATAAAAGCAAAAAATCAGTTACGTACCTACCAAAAATAAACTCTTTGGAGTTGAACTGATTTTGTTCGCAAAAGTTATGCATATGTACAATAGCTAATATTGGTTTCCAGATTTCACCCTCACAAGTTCAGAAATCCAACGGAATCCACAACTTTATGATGCAACCACGAATTCATAAGCTAACTTCATTTACATTCTGAAAATACTTTTTCAACTTTAAACCCCATCTGGATATCCTCGACTTTATATCAAGGTAACAGCCAACACCAAGTTTCATTGCAATTATAGCTGATTTCCATCAGGAAGTGTATTTTTCAAGGTGAAAGTACCAAAACCCAACTACTATTATGCGATGCTGGTGCCAGACGAGAACAAGACGCCCCTTTGAAGGTACCACCTTCGAGTTAATTTTAATTAGTGCACCCGTGCATATACTAGAGCGAAATTTACCATCTGTACCTTTTTTGGTTTAACCACAAAACTATGACTAAATGGCGAAAAAAAGTTGTGCTCTCTTGGAAGGTGAAACTTGGTCATGGTGGCGGGATTTCTTTCTAATGAGAGAAAAAGGTGCAAAGAGATTTTTATTCTTACAATTTATACTTCGGTGGGAATTTCTCGTTTTTTTGATTATTACTTAAACAGCAGTGAATTGCAATTTGAATGCATTTATTCAGAAAATAATTAAAAATGTATTAAAAGTACCCAATTAGTTGGGAAGATGCGTAGTTTTTTGTATATGGCGTTAATCAATATGGAGATTCCGTTGAAGTATTCTGAGGGTTGCCAAGAAAAGGGATTAATGGTAAAAAATAGTTCATATTAAAATTTGCGGCTTTTTTGTCAAAAATGTGGTCTCGTCCCACGAAGGTATTTTGCTAATTTGCAAAGTCTGGAACTGTCTTCTGTAGTCCTCCAAATACTGGACCACAAAAAGAGTTACTCTAATTTGAGTACCACCAGGAGACAGCGGATACGAAGGAAATAAAAATCAGATTAGCTATTCAAATACAATTCGGTAGACTTCCAATAAAAACCATAAATAGTTGTAATAAAACCCGCCTGAGGAAACACAGCTCCATTTTTGAAGGGAAGCTTAAACTTATTTTTGTCGTACCGATTGCGGAGTTATTTTTAAACCAAATTTTATGACTTATACACCAAATGAAAGGTGAATTTCTGTAGATAGTTTTCCACATGGAAATTTTTTTCCACAAACAATAAAATTATTAAAATACAGAATTGTTGAATTGTACACACACACTATGTATAAAAAAAAAACAAAGGAAAGCGTTGCATATTTAAAGGCGAATTTGGAGAAATATATAGCGCCTATAGTTAATTGTGTAATTGAACGAAAATCTTTGTAAGTCATGAAGATGGATGTCGGTTCATAAAGAGTGGTTTGTAATTCAATACAATTGAATTTAAATTAAATAGAAGGAACTTTTGTGCCGCATCGTACGACTTTTATGGGTAAAGTAGAAAGAAGGCGTAATATTCTTTGTAGGTATAACTACTATACATTAAAAAAATTGTTATTTAACTTTTCCCTAAAATGCGGTAAAATTTTGGCTGCTGAATTTCTCTAGTATATATTAGTAAATTAATGACATCACAATAGGCCAACTTGGGGCCGTAGAAGTGGTTTAGAATTACCTATAGCACTCCAAAATCTACTCATAATATTCGAATCTCTTGGAAGAACCAAATCGGTCTACCGATATTTTTCACGGCATTAGGTCTTATAGCCTAAAGCCATAACGCCCAAATTAAGAAATGTCATAAAGCCGATAACAATAGTAGGTAATCAATTTGTTGCTCTAAAATTCACACAAATTTGGGCGACGAAGTGGCAATGATTTTGAAGGTGATGGCAACAGTGACCCCAAGCATACGAAATAAACTGCAAATACTTTTTGGGCTCTATTTCCATCTTGTTGTTTATTTTTGGACGTTATTTCTAAATCGATTTGGGCGCTATTGCCTAATGCCATTTTTTACTCACAATCTCTAAATTATGCAAGTTTCCCAAAATTCGATTGTTATTATGCCATGGAATTTGCGCAATTATCGATGTAATTAATTGTTATGGTTTTTTTCTTTCTTCTATTAGTTCAGAAGTAATTCCAAGAGCCTTGGAAGAGCCATGGAGTCCCTGTTCTTAGGCAAAAGCTTTCGATAGGTTTGTCTGAGATGCATTCACGTCAATACACTGCAAAGCAAAGCATACGAGCAATCCTATTTGATATTGCAATCATACTGGACGATTTTTACGAGAAAACATGAAACGACATCTTTGGTAGGACAGTTGTTAAGAACTGTCTATACGACAGCTTGTTAGGTATCGGACTTAAGCTATAATTGTCGCATTTACATAGCGGGGTGAATCGTCTATTGCAAATACACGGTTTTCTATTTCTCTATTTTTTTTTATTCTGTGAGATGAATGACAATTTCCCTTCTAAGGAATTGGTTAATTAATCATCTATAGAGAATGAGCTAAATTGACAAATTAAAATGTTTACGGATACTTACTTACTTTACTTTTGAGATCGCTTACAGTCCGTGGTGGACCACGCCCTCGACCAGCAAGCCCCTCTAGCTAGCTCGGTCCCTAGCTAGCTGACTTCAGTTCCGCACACCAATTTGGTTGAGGTCGCCCTGCAATTGTGCGCCCCACCTTTCTCTGCTACGTTGTCCCTAAGGGGTGGACACAAAGACTCGTTGGGCTGGTGCGTTGCTATCCAAGCGCTCCATACGCCATCTCAACCGATGTATCTTCAGCTTTTTGCCCAGGTCAACGTCGTCGCTGTATAGTCCACAAATTTTTCGCTTAGAAAAAACCCTGCCTAAAGTGTCACTCATGATCAAACTACCACTCAAGTAGCTTTTGAATCCATAAAATATATTCCTCAATAATTTTCCACCTCATTTGCAACCTTTATTGTAAACTAGCTGACCCGTGCTCGCCTTTAGCAAACAAACAAACTTAAATTTGGTCTATTTAAGATTACACTTTGAGTGTTTCATTGAAATCTGTCCAGTAGTTTTCGCGTTTTTAGGAGACAAGGAAAATTCCTACAGTTTCATTATAAGTATAGATATAGATTTACTGTGCACCCTCGCCCTCCCTCTCTTTGATCTTGCTACTTGTTTATAATACTAGATTTTCTTTCCTTTGTTTCCCTCTTCCTATGGTATACCGTATACCATACCACATAAACAGAATGAAATTCTGAAATGAAACCGATTTTGTACGTCTCTTCTCTTATGAACATTATTAATATACCCCATGCGCATGCCATACTGCAGCACGCACCCTATGCGGCATCGAGCATACGATCATAAACATAATATGTAGGTACATTTCACTTCAAAAAATACATTTTGTCTAAAAAAATGTTCCAAAGGACGTGGCTATAAACGACATAGCCTATAGCAGTCTCACAGTCTTAAGACACATTTTAAAAAAAGTTTCATCGAAATCTGTCCAGTAGTTTTGGCGTTTTTAAGAGACAAATAAAATTCCTACAGTTTTATTATATGTATAGAAGATGAAATTGATAAGAATTAAAAAAAACATTCCTCAACTATTCCTAGAAGCAATTTGATGAAGTTATCCGGGACATTCTTCCTCCCCCGTGGCATTATTAACTTTGTCATCTCGAAGTAGTAAATTTTTCTTGGAAGCCAATATCTCCCACTACATTTGTTCAGCAATTGAATAATTGAAAAGTATCTTGAAATCTTTTACAGATTGGTATCTCTAAATTTATTTTCCAACAGAAAATGGAAAACATTCAATGAATATATTTCTCCCAAAAGATTACTAGTTGAGATTCAAAAATTCACTCATGCAATCTGTTCCGTTGTTTTATATTATTTTCCAGAGTAAAATGCTTGCGTAGCTTTGCAAATATTTAAATAGAGCCATTTGCTGTAAACAAATTCTCCATCTGATTGTCAGTAAATTCAGCTTAACTGTCGTCTATTGTTTAAGGCTTCCTTTAGATACTCCTTCTTGGAACATTTTCTAAAACAAATGGCCAGTCATGGAGAACGATTATGGGAGCGGATATAAATTTCAATATGCCATTCCATGCAGAAAGCCATAAGTATGATCAACACTCAATGGAAAATTCTCCCAAATTCCCCCATTGCTTAGGTAGGTATATAAAATATACGATTACTGAATTTCCAACTTGGAAATTATCTCTTCATTCAATGGTCGCCAATTGGAGCACTGGTAGGGAGGATACGTTATTTATGAAATGTCTGCACATGATATTTTTGCCTCGAATATCTCATTGCACACAGCAATCTATTAGATTCTCTCTGATGTATGCAATAAGGGGCATTCAATTCATACCTTTACGTATATAAGCTTGTGCGTTATGCGGAAATGTGATTAAAACTTACGATTACGATCGTCCTTGCCCAGATTGTACCTTTGATTTGGCAATTTCCATACCACCTTTGATAGACTCATATTTTATTCATTGATTGTTGGAATTTATTATTTACTCCATGTACACTGTACACCTACTGATTAAATAAATTCCAAAAAACAAAAAAAAAATGGTCCTACAGACAACAAGAGTCCTTGCAAAATGTTTCTTTAATCTTCCACGGAACAAAGGCATTCGCAAATTGCACACAAATGGGATGTGGAAAACAAAAGAACACAATAACCAACTTATTTGTGTTCCCATCTTTGAGTCCTTTACCTTTCCTTTCGCCTTTCGCATCATCGACCCATAAAAAGTGGGTCGAAGTGAACGCGCATTCTTTGGATATGTGTGCTCATTTTCTTTAGAAATACGCTGCCGTATACCTTGGTGAGATACTGCTTCTGTGTCTACTTTTTGTATCGCTATAATCCCATGCGCATTGTTATTGCTTTACGTTTTTTAATGGTGTTATTAATGCCTCAACAAACTGAGTGTGATGTGTCACATTGAAACGATTTGCTGACAAAAAATATATGTGGGTGTTGGCAAAGGGAAAGAAAGTACAAACATAAAATGTTTAAATCGTAATTTTGTCGTCGTTTTCGGGACCCTTGCCCCTTGGGTATGCGAAATGAAGAGAAAGCAATGAGAAATATGTTTACTGGCCTTGGAGTCCTTGTTAGGCTGCCGAGAAAAAGCTAAATTTTCCAATTTGTTCGTCTTTGTTTTTCTGCGCACAAATTCCGAAAAAAATATCTTCGAGGAGAATTATGAGTTCCTTGATACTTTGAGAGGGATTTGTTTTTTTTTTTTGCGAGAATTTGTGATCCATTTGAGAGGACTTTGGCAATAAATTTACAACAGATAGGTATTACCAAACCACTCGAAGGGAAAATCTGGTTACAGTGGGACGTCAAAGGCATGCCTAATCCTTTTGAAAAATAAAGTACTATAGATACTGTTGGTGCATTCAATTTATTTCGAGTGCCAGAAAGATATGGGTTTGATAAATTTATTGGGTAGGTACTTTGTTATTGAGTTCTTTGGTCTTTAGGAATTTTCCAATGACAATAATTCTTAAAAATTCCGTCCCCCATTTGTAAGGAATTTCTACCATTATTTTTGTTTGACAATATACAATCACAGCACAAAGCATCCTGTTCTAGTTGCATGCCCAAATATTTCCAGTTTAATATAGCAAATTGCTGTTTATATGCATATCGAGCAAAATCGATTACCGCTCCGTTTGAGTGCGATGATATGCTTGAGTGGAAATTGGTTGCATTCGTATTGGATTTGCAATTTTTCCTGTAAGCAATTTCTTCCACTAGAAAGGAGCTAAAAGTGTTAGCGAGAGGAATTCGTTCGTGTGGAAATTATGGACTAAGAATCAAGTCTAATGGTCAAAACTAGAATGCATTTTGATAACCACGACGTAAATTTAGTTTTACATAAAACTTTGGAACTTGCCAGAGCAAAGTACACAGATTTTTATTAACTCGCTAGTTCATCACTCCATCTTATTCTTTATATAATATAATTCTTCTGTACGTGTTTGTAACCGAACTCCTCCTAAACGGCAGTACCGATTTTAATAAAATTTTGTGTGTGTGTTTGAATGGGTCTAAGGATGGTTTAGATTCACAATTGGACCCGGTAGGTGGCGCTGCGATCCGATTACACAAAATTTCAAATAATAAACACTCAAAAAAAATTATAAATAAAATTTCAAATAATAAAACGGCCGCAGAACAATTGCCGGACAATGAAAATTTACGAGCAGGCAAAACAACGTTTGATGGGCCCGCTAGTATAATGTATATAATTCTTCTGTACGTGTGTTGTAATCGAACTCCTCCTAAACGTCTTGACCAATTTGAACGAAATTTTGTGTGTGTGTTTGAATGGGTCCAAGGATGGTTCTGATTTACATTCGGTGAAAATTAGACAAAAGGGCGTGGGCCTCCCATACGAACATAACCAAAAGATCGTATATCAATCAAATCAATTTTAGGTGGTACGAAGTTCACCGGGTCATCTAGTTTTTTATCTAATTTTTAGTGATTCTAGATACCATATTCTTGGAACAACTGTCTCTCTATCTGAATATTTACACGGAACATATTTTTGCGAATGTATGAATGTACCTTAAGCCTTTATTGACATAAGTAAATATACAGCTCATCTGGAATTATTTTGTGGATCAACATTTTTATTCTGCATCAGCAAAAATCTAACTTTTAAAAAATAAACAAAAATACCTACCTACCTACATACATACGTATTGGTATTTTGTATTTTTATGTGAGGATGAGCGTAATTCGGATACGGATTTACGTCAAAGCAATTGGACACGATAAAATATACTCTCTTCATCAGCTTGTGAAATTTTTCATACCAGTGACGATAGATATGAAGAAAGGGAGATATTAATTGGAATTGGGTTTGCTTTGTATGAGTGTATGGATTTAAAAAAGCCTGTAGAATTTCTGCCAATACGTCATATGAAGTATAAGAACGATTGAAGCTCGGGATTAAAAATGCTTCCGCTTTTCACAAATAATGAACAAAGCTGTCTTTATTACAAATGACTACGATTTCAATGAAATACATTTTTGGGTCTTGCCCAAATTCGTAAGGCAATAGGAAATTTAGATTCAACAAGTTTTTTTAGATTATGTGAAACGATATTATTTGGCAGTAGATCATTTTATTCACCAAATTATTCAATAGATTTCTGATGTTTCAGCCTCTATTTCACGAATATGTACATTGATTAATTTTATTCCTCATTACGTAAAGCGTTTCTGGACTATTTGCATGGTATGTATCGGTTTTCAATGGGACCCCACAAATAAAGGTATCACTAGTCACACGAACTTTGTTCACAAAATTTGAGTAGGCCACCCTCCGATAGTACATTGATTCAACCGAAATTGTGGCTTCCAATTCGCACTGTATGGAGCTACCATAACTAGGATATGTTTGTGGGCTGGCGGGGATTTCTCCGTGTCAAACTCATGTCAATACTGACTTTTTATGATGGCCGTAAGGGAAAGAGGTTGTCCCTTACCCATTATAACCCTGTATTGAAATTACTTACTGTGCTGCTACATGCAAACCATCCTGTTGATTTGACGAATTCATTATCTTGTCTATAGATGTGCTGGAAAGCTCGTCTAGGTCGTTGAATCCCTAGGATTACTAGGATTATACCTGGTAGGTTGGAAACCTGGGCAGTAACATAGGAAGTGGGTTGTATCCTCAAGAGCTCCCTCATCACCGCAGCATCTACAGAGTTCTTCTTCCGTTAAGCCCATTTTCTACATATGGCACCGCAGAGTATTGTGTCCCGTTACGATACCTACGAGGGTGGACACGGATATGGCTAAATCGATTCCGGGTCTCCGGTGACTCCTTCATGGCGTTACAAATGTAATGGTAAAGTGAATATACCTTCCTGTGGAGGACATAACAAATGTTCGGCATACCTTCTCTGGTAGCGTTAAAAAATACACATCAAAGTTGGGGATCCATTGGGGGTTTATTTAAAGTTTTCTATTTTTATTAAATTGGATCTAAAGTAATTATTATTTTCTTGTTTCTTTTTCAGGTAAGTGGCATCACCTATCGGCAAGTATGAGAAGTCTTACTAAATCTTATTATTTTCTTAATAAAATAAGCTTAATGAACAATTAATTCTGAAGAATCGGTCTGATGATCCCAACATTCCACGTCTTAGACAGGCCAAAAAATCTATTCAGCCTTTTAAAAACGTTGCCCCAAAGATACTCTACGGAGGCATGATATCAAAAATTTAATATGTTATCTAACCGGTCACCTTAATAAAATGCATTTAGTCGACCCACCGAAGTACCAACTGTGTCTTGAAGAAGACGAAACAGCTGTGTATATCATGTGTTGATGGAAATAATTTTTCATCGAAATAATAAGTACGGAAAAGTTAAGGAAATCCTCTGCTGAATGCATCATCAACTACATTAGGAAAGTAGAGACGCCACCGAACTCAGTATAATTCAGACACTCCAAGTCCAAGCGCAATTATAAATCTTTTAGGTCGACGTTCATTATATCACACTGCCGTGGAAGGAGTTAAAAAGAAAAACTATTATGGACTGACACAGAGGAAAAGAGTAATTGCCCTAGGACTTACCCTAAATTAACTTTAAGATAAATTAACTGTCAATTGTCCGTTACTTGTTGTCGCTTAAAAAAAAAACAAAAAAACTAAACTCTGACCTTATCTAACACTACAATTAATAGTTTCTTTAAAATTAGTGCAAATCACCCACAAACTATTACTTAAACGTCTTAGTCTAAACATTTAGTAGAAAAACATCCCAAGCATTAATCACTTTCTTCGACAAGGATTTCGTCTAACCCCCGGGAACGTTTAAAATAAATTTAATTCATTTTCTCATGGCTGACATTCTATGCAATCAATCTAAAACCTATCAACCAGTTCTTTGAATACTAACAGCTGTATAATATACTGCTCTAGGTCTTTGTGTTTGGTTAATTAATTTCGAATGATTTTATTTCTCACCCATACAAATAAATAGTGCAATCAAATTTAATTGGCTTCTTAATGTAATGGTTCGGAGAGCATTAATCATATCTTTGATTATTATCGCTCAGTCGAGTTCACATGATTACATGAATCAGACGCTATTTGCCTCTTTCGACTTAAAAGGATAATTTAATTTGGATAATTGCTTCGAATTGGATTATAATGCAATTAAGTACCGAAGTGAATTCAAATTTAAATTCCAGCCCTATAAATATTTCTGATTCTGATGTTTATCAGAAGTGTAGAGGCAAGAGACTCCAGACGAACTAAATTTACCAAAAGGATAATACTATATACATTAAATATGAGGCAATAGACCTGATCCCAAGGATGTCATTCACTGGAACGTATATAGACTTAAAGAATTGTTTCTTGTTGTATATTTACGGATTTCAAGGAAACATGAGCAATAATCACATAATTACACAATTAAGACGATGCTGTCTGGAATAAAAGACAGTGTAGGTTTTTTGTTATGTACACCAGAAGAATCCTTAATGAATCAAGGATTACAAAGAAAACCGGGTAGTTCATTGTCGCTGCAAATGAGCAAACAATTTAAGGAAATTAAAAGAATAAAATGGATTTTATTCTGCTGAGAATAATATAAAAAGGGTGATTTGATTACATTTGAAAAATATCTTCAAGGGATTACCCAAGAAGGATTGAAATGGATATCGCTTTGTAAATTTGGGAATCCGTCAGCCATATCCAACAACGCAAAATAGAATTTTAAAAATTGGGTTCAGAATAAAATAAATGGCACGGTCTAGTCTCTAATAACATCAGGATTATTTTGGCCTGTAGAATCCTTTAAGAACATATATCGATGGTTATCACATTAGCAGCCCATTTGTGTTGATATATTGTTGAGTTCCCCACCGTATAATCTATGCTATTTTTTATTCATTACCATTTCGGTTTTCACCGGTTTGCGAATTCAAACCCTTACAGTTTGTGTCCTTTTTGTTATATTTGGTAAAACCACTCAAAGTTGTCTTTTACCAGTGAGAGACTGTGATGCTATGTGTTGTCTTTTTGGAGTAGATCATTGATGCCCATTCGCTGCATATGTTTTGGCCATATTGGCGATTTTCTCTCAATACTCATAAAAACCCCATATGCTAAGGTTAATTCCTCACCCACTATCTTCTTCCTCGTACATAGTGCTCGATTATAAATTAAATACTATTAATATTTGTTATGAATCCAAACTTAGATGTTGAGTATAATTCTCTACGTCGATCTTTTTTTTTCAGAGCAAACCATTCTTAACTGTCCTTCTCTTAGCGGTTGAATTTGCTGCCTTTCAGCTACGTATACTCTATAGGTAACATTCAAACCGTGAAACGGACAGTATTGCAAGGTACATTATATCTGAATCTTTATATGTAGCTGCTTTTTTGCCGGCGGTTGCTGTTATATTCTTTATTCATTTCTATTGATAGTGACTAATTCCTCAGCGCAGAAAGCTAAGATAATATATTCGTGGTCCAATTCCTCGATGGCTAAATCGACAAAATGGATTTTATTTTGTATGGTTCTAGGTCGTCATCGTGTATCGACTTCCAATACGATTCTCTTATAGTTCGATGCGATACTGACGGTCTCATCGATCGTGGAACTCCCCCTTCTGAGTTCAATATTGGCAGTCTGCGAGTCTCCGTGCTTCTTCAACAGCATTCACTTCTTCCACTGATTTGGACGTAATGCTTCCATCAAGCACTAATATAGGACTTATAGACAAATTTCCAGGTGTGTCGTCTAAACGCGACGACCCCGAACAACGTTGGGGATGCAGAGGACCCCATCAGGTGCTTAGTTGTCCCAATTTTACTGATAGCTAGAAAACAATCAGCTATAGTTATAGTATCTGCTGAAAATTTTAAGGGCGAAATGGTGAATTCTCTATTTCAAATCATACCATCGGCTTTAAACATTTATTCGATTTAAGTTTATGAATTACTATCCTTACTTAATATTGGTCAGTTTGCAAGTATACATACTTTTCTAGCAATATCAGTGTTGAATAATTCTTCGTCATCATAGCTTTCCAACAGATTGCAAGTATGGTTCTGACAAGTTCTCAGCAACTACTGCGACTCTACAAAAATGTTAACTTTTTGAAATGCCTATCATTTGTCAATTGTCGAAGATGCCCTAATTCTTTATCTCCGCATTGAAATTGCTAACAACGATTTAAATGTATTACTGAGAACATTAGGGTAAAACTATACAAAACGCCCCAGTAGTCTGGCACGCACACAGTTGTTGCTATGCAATCACGACCAGACCTGTTCAAACTACTTTCAGTCGGTCCTCAACTGTGTTATTGAGTAGTAGTGTTATGTGTGCTCTGTCGAAAAAAAAACGACAAAAAAGAATTTTGGCGACAAAACATACAGTAAAAATTTACAGTACAGTAAAAATTTCATTTTTTTCAAAAACTGCACATTATATTAAAATGATATATATATTTAGAAAGTACATAAAATTGGCTTTTTAGTTCGTTTTTGTTTATTTTTTTTAAACCAGGTGGGTTGCTTTATTTTGTTTGGGGCGTTTTGCACGCAGAAATTTACAAAACGCCCCAACAAAGAAAGTGTAATACGCCCCAGTAATTGTATTAAAATATAACACTCATCAGAGCAATTTTATTGCTTAATATTGTTTATAGAAATACCACGAAATTACACAATGACAATGCGGGCATTATGGTCCGAAAAAAATGAAAGAAGCAATGGAGAAGGTAAAAAATTAAACTTTGGGAGTGAATGAAGCATGTAGGGAGTTCAACATACCATCCAGAACACTGAGGAGACACATTTTAAAATACAATGCAAATAAGGCCGACAGACCATATTACAAACAGTGCTGCCAGTGTTTTGTCATAAGAATTCCCACGCAAGTGCCAAAAAAATCCCTTTTTTTCCCTCGCCTGGCTCAAAAAAGTACCTCAGATTTTCCCACACATATTTTACAAAGGAAAACAAAAAAAAAATTACGAAACAAACAACACTGCCTCAATAACTATGGGGAAAAACCTTAGTGTATTCCACTATGCCTATTTCAACACCCTTCAAAGGCTTAGGGCCAGCTTCAAAGGTTCCGGAAAAAGTTTCGGATAATATTATGTGACACAGAACGCTATCCGACAGGTAAAGGAGTATCAGTGTGGCAATAAAATCCCTGTGATATTAGATTAAGATTCTTGTCTGTCAATTATTTATTTACAACTTGTTTGTCATAGTGTTAATATATGAATATTTATTAGGGTTCATGAACAAATTGTTCCAACTACTTTTCGCATAGAGACTGATGTAAAAATTAGTTTTCTAAAAATTCAAATAAATTTATGTTGTGGCTGCAATTTACGCTCGTCAACGAAAAAATTGTCTGAAACTATATTTTTTCCAACCACTTATAATAAATATTTGCCTAAAGGCTTTAACAGGCACTTGAAACGGCTGATAGGCTATCCTAGACTTTATCTGTTAGATATCACTATCCGATCTGGCAGATAAGTTCCTGATATCGAGACTTTATCAGCTAGTCTTGAAACTGACCTTAGCCTCGGGAACAGAACCAAATTTATGGTGGGTTCCTGGCCATGAATTCTTCGAAGGAAACGAAAAGCAGACGATTTGGCCAGAATATGCTCCAAAACCCCTTTCGCGGGACCGGAATCTTTCTGATATACCCCCCAAATTGGTTAAAAACTTAGCCATAAAATGCTGGGAACATACAAAATGTATATCATAATGGGAGAATTTCTCAGGTTTAACAATGCCCATAGCAGACATGATATCAGAAGCCTTGTATAGGATTCCTTATAGGACATCATGGGTTACAATACTACCTAAGCTAAATAAATCTTGCCAACTCAGCGGAGAGCAGGCTATGTACGAGAGAAGACGAAACAACATTATATGCGAATTTGAAAGGAAGATCTTCTCCAGGGACCAACTGGATCCAAAAGAGATAAAAAAAATCATCTGCAGCAGTATCATAAACTTTACAAAAAAAGTGGAGAACCTCCTAGCCTAAACCCTCTTTCTAATCGGCTTTTATTGGCTAGGATAAAAGTCTAGGATAGGGTAGTCTGTCTTCATTATAGTTATTGCAAAAAAAAAAGGGGTGGGATTCTGTAAAATACGAAACGAAAACCACTTACGTTTTCATTAAACAGTGAACATGGCTCTATCATATCTGTGGTAATAATAATAAAAATAATAGACAGAGACGTTTTCATTTTACGTTATTTGGCCCCAGGACTTCTTTCTTTTTGTGTCAATACAAGCGCTTGTTCATGGACGCAGTCAGGTGTATAAAATAAATTGTCTTCCTGAAGTTGAACACGAAAATTAAAGTAATGTTTCAAAGAACAAAAATTCCCTTTTCTTTGTTCTGGAAAACGGAAAGTTTCCCTTTTTCCCTTTTAGCTCATTTCGAGTACAAATATTCCCTCAAAAAGGGAAATTTCCCACAATCTGGCAGCACTGTTACAAACCCAAATAATTTAATTTTCCTTACTTTATAATATTTGTTCCTACTTTTTCCTTAGGGGCGTTTTGTAACTAATGCGGGGCATTTTACCCAACGATTGAGTTACAAAACGCCCCACTTAAACTTTTTTAAAAAAATGTATATAATATATGCTGATATATTTTTGTACAAATGAAATTGCCAAACCTATGAAAAAAGACAGTTAATTATTTATTTAATAAAAGAAATACTATTTTTGTTTATTTTTTTGTTTTATTGAAGATTCTAAAAAAGTGGGGTGTATTGTAGGTATAGTTTTACCCTATTAATAGAGGCCCCTCAAGGAGCTCTCCAAGGCTTAGTCTTTGCCTGTGCCATCTTTATAGTTCGTCGGGAAAGAACGAATATTTAAATAATGTTGACGAATTTTAACTTTGGTTCGGATTATCACCCACCGTTTGCTAACATTTACAATGCTGGAGACTTTTTGTTAAATTCTGCCTCCAATAATAAATCCGCCTTCATTTGCTATCGCTAGCCATCTCAATACTCGTAGTAGAAGTCTTTGTTTTTCTTACTCCTTTTCCATCGTAAGTAAGTACTTCAGATGACGGCTGTGTCAGATTTGTAAGACTTCATGGACTCCGGCACGTTCCACCCGCTAATTCAAATATCATTGACCTTTTTTTGAATGCCTCGGTCGTTAACCCATCTTATCTGAAGCCTTTTCTATTCATTTCACATAATTTCTCCCCAAGTGGCCTGGGAGCTAAGCTCCCTTAAATTTTTGTGTTTTTTGTATCCTTTTTCCCATACAAAAACTTAGTATTTTCCTGATTGACTCCTTAACCATTTTTTATCATACCCATGAGGATAGTCAATTTAGAATAGATTACATTAGACAGTTGAGGGTTAGTAGGCGTGTGTGTATCCTATCGAGACCCCCTTGTCTCCATATTTAATTGCTTATTATGATTATATTTCATTAGAAAGCAGCTTGTTTAATTATAGTCTGAAATGTTATTTTCATTGGCGAATAAATTAATGGAACTTAATGCCAAAATAAGTTCGGCATGCATTTTCCCCTTTAAGGCTGGCTGTCCGATCTCGCAGTCCGATGGATTTTAGCATTTTTGCAAGCGAAATCTGCGAAATCGGATTGAGTATTTATGGCAGAGCTCTTAGTTTCATTCTTATGTGAAAAATTAAGTAAAAAAAATAATAGTATGTGTCTCACCTATAAGTACAACACTACTGAAGTGAAACTTCCTTCAATTCACATTCCTTAAAAACCACTTTATAGTAAAGACACGAGTCCGTGTCGAATTGTGAATCCAGGGACTCACCCAAACAAACACATAAAATATCATCATAATCGCTCCAGTCGTTTAAGAGGATAGAAAAAGTTTTTATAACCCAATCGCAGCGCCCACTACCGGATCCTATTGTGAATCTACACCATCCGGATCCGGGGACGCACATACGAAATTTCTTTCGTGCGTTTAATTTTTTCTGACTTACACCTCGCTAAAGAAGTTTCACTTCAAAAATTGGTCAGCCTGATAAGCTAAGCGATAGAAGTGAAATTCCATCTCAAGTACATATTTTCTTTATTTATTTATTGAAGTACCTACCTATAAAATGCTTAAATATCTTTAATTTTTTTTTCTAAAGACATTTTGGAAACGTCCAGAAAACACTTTAAGCACATTTTGGTAAAAATCAAAATTTTAATGACTTGTAAGAAGACATTGTAAAAAAATTGTTTTAAATCAAATTTTAGGAGTAAGATCCTTTATGTTTTAGGAGAGTTTACTTTTAAAATGTATCCACTGTCCACCTATTAAGCGCAAAAGAATATTTTTACTTTCCATGGAAATACTGCTCTAACTTGAAATTCTAGTTCTGAAATTCGCAAACATTTTAATTTTAATTTTTTCTGTCTTCAAGTGGTCTAAAAAACATAAATAAAATATTTGGAGGAAATCAAGAAAAGGTTTATAATATTTAATTTTGTTAATAAATTTTTTATACATACATATATTTTTTTTAAATCCATTAAACAATGTAAATTGTATGGGGGGATTGCTTGTGGTCACTGTAGGATTTGAAGTAGCTGCGAAGTTGGGTATATATGTAAAGTAAGGGTAATTTTCATAAAAAAAACGAATTTCCTCTCTCAAATTTTAGATTTATGTACTGTATCTTAAAATAAACCATTTTAAGTAAAAAAAAATTTATTTAAGTGGAAAGTATATCTCCTATATTCGAAACCTAATTTTTATCTTCTTCCCATACCTGGTTTCATTTTCATTTCCTGTATAAATAATTAAAAATCATTTTCTTACTAATAATCCCTAAAATTAACTCAGACTCCTTTAGACCGATATTGAGAAGAAAATAATAGCCCATCACATTACGACCTATATTTTACCTATACCTTTCTCCATAATACTTTGCTAAGAAACAAAACATGTTTTAATAACTACGAGTACCTTTTATAACCATGGTAAAGGCGAATCACTTAATGCGTAAAGTCAGGCTGTCCATTAAATTGGATTACAAAACTCAAATATGTAAATGGCACATGGCGCCCATTTTAGCCAAACTGTGTTGTTTTTTGTTTGAAACACAATTTAAACGTTCAAGTTATAGGCTGACAGCACCTGTATTATGGCATTTCGTTAAATAATTCATATAAAAAAAGTCTGAAATTATTATACACATCAATGGTTCTGACAAAAAAAAATTTAATAAAAGCCACGAAGCGAACCTTTTAGAACAATTCAACTGTAAAATATTCCCTTCACAATTTGGCCCTCCTACTTGTAAAAGTTCAAGTTAGATATAAAATCATTTTTTATTTCGACGCCTCTGCAGAGAAACAGAACGTTTAAACTTGTCAATATTTTGAGTTGGCTTTTATTTTTATCTGAATTTTATTATCGGAATTGGATTCTTTAAATTTGCTTCTTCAAAGCGAATACGAATCTCTTATTGATTTAGACTTTTATTTTTGTATATTGCCCTTTTCAAAGGCTTTACAATTACCTTTTATCTTGTTATGTAAGGAAGCTGTTAATAAATTTATTTTTTTCCCACCTGCTAGTCAATATTTATGAATTAACTGCCTCACCACCGATTATTACTTTTCACAAAGAAATTAATTTCGCGATAATATCTGTTGAATTCGTAGAATTTGAACGAATATAAGCTGCTGAAATTGAGGCAATCTTACAGTGTTTCTGACGAGGAGGAGTGTATATATAATTTGCGTTCTTCAAGAAGTTGTAGAGGCTTTGATATACCTACATAAAATGTGGCTTCCTAGAACTTGATGTTGAGGGAACTTCAAGAGTTTAATTTATGGCTTAGAGTCTAATCAAAATTGGTTTTAATAATTCTCTTGGTATAATTGGAAAGATTAATAGATTTATTAATAATAAAGGAGTAGTGAGCAGAATTATTTTTAAGACGACACGACAGTAAAACTAATTTTATAAATATTCTTCATAACTTTCTCCTATATACGTAGTTAGTACATAATATTTTTGTCAACATTTTTAGATCGAACTACATATTAGAAAATTCGGTTATTAAAATAAATAAGAAACTTCTAAAGGTGGTTATCTCTATTCCCTCTGTCTGTGGGTGGGCTTGATTGATGGATGGGGCGGACTTGGGTGGCAACCAGTACGCCTCATTAGACAGGACGATATTTTCACATGTTGGGCACCTCCAGTAGAGTCTGATTCTACCGGGTTGTCTCTATGGGTTAGAGTCAAAGACTCTTCCGTCCAGGGCGCTACGCTAGTGCCCATTCGCTCTACATGTTCTAGCCATCTTAGAAAATTGATTCGCATTTTTTTTTTTAATAGCTTGATGTCGGTGTATACCTCGTATAGTTCGTCGTTGAACCAAAGCAAATTTAATGAAGATATTTTCTCTCGAACCGACCGAAGATATCGTTAGATGGAGGCCAAGCTTCAGCGCCATAAAGCTGGACTGGGATGATAAATTTCTTATAGAGAATCTCATTAGTTAGGTATTCGGAAGAGGGCTCTACTACTTAATTGCCTTCTTAGCCCAAAAAGCAGCGATTGGCAAGAATTAGGCGCAATATACACGGAGCAACTGGAAAAAAACTGATCAGTTGTGAGTTGGCAACTAGTTTGCTTTCAGACATAACCTGCGCTCTGGCATCCGCGATGGCTTGGTCTTTGAAACGGAGGTTTGGTCTTCCTTGTCTTCTCGAACCTGGGGGCTGTGATTCGAAGATCCTCTTAGCTGGAGCATTATTGTCCATTCGCTCGATGTGGCCAAGCCAATGTAGTCGACGTATTTTGGCTTTTTTGGACTACATCCACATCTTGGTACAGCCCACAGAGTTCGCGGTTCTATATCTTCTTCTCCATTCGCCCTCCTCGCACACAGGACCAAAAATCCGCCGAAATATTTTTCCTTCGAAGGAGCCCAGCCCAGTATCAGCTCTCCCTTCTTGCTTATCGTCCAGCACTCGCCGCCATTAAGCAGAACTGGCAGGATAAGGGTTTTGTAGAGCACACATTTCGTCCTTTGAGTTAGGAGTTTTGAACGCAGTTGTTTTGCCAAACCGAAGTAGCAACGGTTTCCTAGGGTAATTCTTCGCCGGATGGCGGGTTGCCTATTGATTTCAGTTTCAAGTTTGTCAAAGATGAGTGAACAACAGACCAATCTGTTGCTAATGGGGGAGGTTGAAAAACATCCTATTTTGTACAATTATCACCTTCCCGCTATTCGAAGAAAACCGCTAAACCTATTTTAGCCACCCCAGTTTTTGCACTCCTTATGTTTTACCAATTATGTCAATATCATCATTACTGGCAATATGCAGGTAATATGGGCGGATTTTTGAAAATCGTGTTTTGCGTCTTAGCCTGTGAGTTTCGCACTTTTTTCTCAAGTATGATGTTGAAGAAGTAACATGACAGCGCTTATCCTTGTCATATTTTGAAATCAAAGGTCTTGCTGAAATTGTTTCCGAGCAAGTGATGACAAAACTAGATACGGCTCTATAACTCTTCTCTAGAAAATCTGTCATATGTAGCCTTTATTAAAATCGATAAACAGATGGATGAGTATCGATATTGACTTATTTGGTTTTCACTAGGATCTGCCAATTGACGGTTGACGGTTATGGACCTAAAAAAATAAATAAATAAATAGGTGGCGCAACAGGCAGGTAGACACCCTAGGCCTGGCTTCTCGCAACCATTCGTTTGGACGAATTTCTATTTTTGAGACGAATGGAAGGGACCTACAATTTTATGCCGAGTCCGAACGGCTGAATTGAGAAGCTTTTTCAGGACAGTCATACTCTCGGATGTTTGACAGACGTTCGCGAGAGGTGGCGCAGTAGAAAAAACCTTAAGATGTAATTTGTGTTTTTCCGGGGATCGAACCTGGGATCCCTCGCACAGTAGTCCAGCACACTAACCACTGCGCTACTGCGCCCACCGTGCCCAAAACCGCAGTGGTAGGGGCTAATCATTAAATTTTCTTGTCATTTTTATGACGAAGTTCTATCTCTCCCAGTAGTAATGCCTGATATTTTCTGGCTTGACATAAATATTTTTCGAACAAGCTATAATATAAAATTTCAGAGATATTCAGGTTCTTAAAAAACCTTTTCGAGGCATGAGTGCCATTATATTCTAAATGATTATTTGGCATTCTATCGAAATGTCATCACTGTCCTTACAACAGTGATGAGATGGCAAACTATAGCGATCCTGTGCAGCTGCAAGTAAAATTTTACTGATTAGAAAAAGACCTCCTTAATTTAGATACTGTTGTTGGCAGATGATGGAAAGGCACAAATAACTTTTGCAATAAAATCAGGCAGCGCTTCTCAATTAAAACTTAAATTTACAAAGTGCTATATCTCATAGAAGTCTAAAATTACGAACTTCGCCTCCTTGTTAAGTGAAGCCAACAGTGAACCAAATTTTACTTTTCAACTTCAAATGGCCGGTATCAGCTCGAAAAGTTTGTTCTTGTTAACAAACAAATCAACTACAGAAAAGCGCCGTAAGCTATACCTATAGATGTTTACTAATTAACTTCGGCATTATTCCACCCTCTCACTGTGTCGAATTATGTCAGTTTACCATTTGTCATCTTTGTGCGTAAATCTTGTAAATCCATGACAATCTGTTTGCACCAAAGTTTCAAGTGAACCTAAGTCTATCCAATTTCAACGGAAGACCGACAAAATAGTCTTCCACACAACACCACAAGGAATCTATTTTCACCCAACAGCAAAAATTAATTTCATTACTGAATGCTCGTATTTTACGGAGCTGATGCCCATCCCCAAAGGTATTCTGCGTCCATCCACCTGAGAGACAAAGCCTTTATGAAATGAAAGCAAAACCAAGGACGTTCTACACGTAAAAGAAAAGAAGCGTAGGTACATACTTCCCTGTAAGGCAATATGTACTAGTGACTGTAATGGGGACGATGATCAAACCAAAAATGTAAAAAGAAGTCGAATTAAGCAAAGAAGGAAGAAAGCAAGAAACTAAATTTAAATTTAATTCGAAAATTCTGTATTTTAAAAAGTGAAGTGAAGTGAAAAGTGTCCGTGGGAGATATCCCACAATCATCTGCGGGCTTTTTTGATTCTGTTATCTGTTTGCCTCCCACAAATCGGGCGGTGCGGTGAAATCAAATTTAATTTTCTGTTGACAGTTTTTCATTTATTTCGAGACTTCACGCTGAGTGCATCTTCTCGCCCAGAGTGAAAGCTGTCTCAAGATTTGGTGTGAATAAGAAAAAAAAAAAAAAATACGCTCGTCCATTGAAAGAGTGTAATGAAAAGAATGCACACAATATTTGAATCCCTTTTTTTTCAGTCTGTACGTGGCTAGGTTTTCCTTGCTTTGTGCGGCTCCATTTAACATAGCAAATGGGTTAAGGTACAAAAATAAGTTCACAAGGCATCCATTAGAAAATTGAAACATTTTTCATTTCACTTAGTGTTGCGGAGGTGGTGACGGCTCTCGGCTCTTTGCCACAGTCGGAAGGACTAATTCATAGAAATTTATTGCCTTTAAACCCAGATCTCGGACGTATTTTGGAAACAAGAAATGAGTGCCTGGCGACGACGGCCAGTAATGTAATTAAGTTAAAAATATATATATCCTTGAAGTGGGGACACCCACCCTGGGGTGCTAAATTTGTCCATTATTATTGCGGGCGGTATTCAACGTCTCAAAAAGTTGTTTATAACATTATCACTCTTATTGCCCAAGGGATCTGTTAGAATCGCATTAGGTTTCGCTTTTATTGGCCATTAATGCGAAAATCTATTACACCTTGTTATTGAGCTAAAAGAGTTGGGTTCGTTATATGGTCGTTAATATTCAATCCGGGTTTGGGATTTTTATTTAACCCACGTCAATGGTAGTTAGAAAAGGTTGAGTTGGGTTGTTTTTGTTTTTGTCAAGACTCATAATGAAAGTTTTTTTATGCGGCAGAATTGCCCCAAAGGGGTATTTGTTCTGGATTAATCGGATAAATCCACACACATGCACAACAGGGTGATATGAGGAAATTATTGAAGAAGAGTTGAGTTGTTTATTGAGGGTATACCTATCGCACTAAAATCATAAATGTTATAAAAAGAGCCAAGTTCTCTTATATAGAACAAAAAATAAAGTGTCTTACTTTTAGTTTAAGAATGTTGTACGTCAAAAAAATTGTTAGACTTACTTGGCGAAAAGAATTTGAAAACTTAACCAATGAACCTACCAATTTTTTAACATTGAACCTTCATAAACTAAGAACTTTCATACATTTCATTACATCACACATCAATTGTGTTTATTTTACCTCCCCGTGGTAACCCTGAGCTTGGAGCTTGACTTGCTGATGAATTTATAAGCGCGAGTGTTGAATACGAAGAAAATAGTAAGACTATAATGCTCTGTCCTTTCGTCCAAGGGGACCAACAAAGGGCCTGGCGCTCCAGGTTGGGAGTTGTACGCCGGGGTAACTACCCGTCTACGTAAAACTTGGATAGTTGCGAAGCAACAACAAGCCTCGGATACGAATGACCGCCATCCAAGAAATGCGATGGGATGGACCGGGCAAAAAGAGGATGAAGAACTGCGACATCTATTATGGCGACTGCTATAGGGAACAAAAGCAGAGCTTATTTGGATGTGGGTTCGTTGTTGGCTGCAGACTTGGCGGGAGACTTTTAATGCAAAGATATAGGAAGAGAGGGCATCTTTGGCATCGTGATCACCATAGACACGAACCAAAGTAAATATTTGTTGCAACGCAACAAACCATGATGACCTACATTATAAGTCGATCATTGGAATCCCCTTTGAAAATCGACGATCTGAATTGCCGTCGGCAAATACTGATATCACTGCAGCAGCTAACATACGAATAAATCGAGCGACCAAATTCCCATAGACAAAATTGGGCGCTCAGACACGTCAACAGCAAACCGATGCGTAAGCCAAGCAGTGGTGTTGTGTGGGAGGCGTCATAACTATGCAAAAAAAAATGCATTGTTTTGGTTAATTGGCACCGCCCACTGAGCAACTCTAGTCAACAATGTGTGGGTGCATGTTTTGGCGATGGCTAAACCCGCTGACCAGCTGATAAAATATAAACATGATGCGCGGGGCGGGAGCAGCTTAGCTTAGCGGTGAAGATTTGTTGTCAATACGGCAAAACGCATCATAGCAGTCAGGAAGAGCCGTATCCCCAAGTCAATGACCAGAGGAAGAGTCAAGGACAACTAGATGCAAGGTTTCCTGTAGAGGTGCAAAAGAAGAATTTGGCATTCCCATTTGTGAAACCAAAGCGGAAAATAAAATCCCTATAATTATTAGAAAACCAAGTAGTTGGTGTTTTTATTTTCGTTGATTTCCCGTCGGTAGTTTTGTTCCTTTTGATCGCTGTGCTAGATCCGACGGCATTTTAGTAAATTTGAATTGCTTGTGGATTCAGTCTCAATTACATTTTTTGCTGGTATCCTTGCGTTACAATATTACATAAAGGAATATGAAGCATATCTTTTCAAACTCAATTTTTTACCAAAAGATTTAGTGCATTAAAATTAAAACTCACAAAAGAGGGTTTTCTCGAGAAAATTAAAAATAGGGCACACCAAAAATGGTCGGATGTAGTAGGGCACAGGGTCTCAAAGGCTCTATGGCTTAAGCTAAAAATAAAATAAATAGGTGGCGCAACAGGCGGTAGACACCCTAGGCCTAGCTTCTCGCAACCATTCGCTTGTGTGAGTTTCTATTTTTGGGACGAATGGAAGGGACCTACAATTTTATGCCGATTCCGAACGGCTGAATGAGAAGCTTTTTCATGACAGTTATACTCTCGGATGTTTGTCAGACGTTCGCGAGAGGTGGCGCAGTAGAAAAAACACTAAGATGTAATTTGTGTTTTTCCGGGGATCGAACCTGGGATCCCTCGCACAGCAGTCCAGCACACTAACCACTGCGCTACTGCGCCCACTAAGCTAGATCGAAAAAAAATCTGTAGAATTATTAAAGCTCAGCAGATCAAAGTTACGAATGGCAATAGGGATACTCTCCGGGGACTGTGTTCTAAGGAAGCACGCTATGAGATTAGTTTTAACCAGATACGGACACATGCTGGTATTGCGAAGACTTAAATGTCGCAAAAGATATAACTCATCTCCTCTGTGAATGTCAGGCTATTACTCGGTAAAGGGGGAAATACCTTGAAAGGTACTTCTTTGACAATTTGGAGGAAGTTGTCCCCGCAAACAAAATTGAAACAATTTTCGGTACAGGAAGAAATATCTTGGAAGGTAATTCTTCGACAATTTGGAGGATGTTGGCCTCGCAAACAAAATTGAAACAATTTTTAGGTTTTGTAGGGAAATTAATTGTTTGGGCGAAGTGGTTTAGTTTTTTGACCGTTAAGGTTCCCCAGGAATATCGATGGGCCCAATATGGTGTCTAGTCCAGTGTGATGAACACACACCATATTCAAACTAAGGAGTGTTTGCTTCAATCCTTTAATACCTAGGATTCTATTTCTGGGGTCCATAAATGTGAGACAGAATGCAAAATACCTTCAGGCTATAACTTTTACATACTCTATCACTTCAGCGAAGTGATCACAGGGTAAGCTAATTGCCAAAGGAGTCCTTTTAGTTCCAAAGCGTTTTTAAGAAAAATCTACTATAATTTCCTAACAGCAATTATCAAGGGATCCACCCTCCCAACTCCATCGAGAATCGTTCGTATGGCTGGATTTCCCAAATTTATCTCAGTAGGTGAGCTTATTGTACTGTATAGGAGAACTGTTACTGTTGAAATCAAAAATTGGCTTGAATATATAATTCTATCTACAATTTCTCAACAAATCCCAAACACGAGCACAAGTCCTTAATAGATGCGGATATTCAATATGCCGTATTATTTTTCCCTTATGAGCCATCATGATCTATGTAGATTATAGATCATTGAATTCCATGCTCTACACATAATAAAGTAGGATTTAGTACGACTTGATGCATTGAATATCCATAACCTACTGAATTTGATTCAATTAAACTCCCATAAAAGTAATCCAATTTAATTGCGCCAGTATGCACATAATACGTGACATGAAAATGTATATTTGTCTTCCACAATCCATGCAAGGATTCCTTTGCATAATTTCAATATCAAATCACGTAACATTTTTATGTATAAATTCCCAATTTATAGGTAGGTACATTATTATAGGATTCAGCTTGGTACCTGCCAACATAAATAAAAGGAGCAAATTAAATCCGAACACGATTTTCATTTCAAATGCAACCTAATATCAGACAACAAGAAATTGAATGTTGTGCGTTAGATAATTTACGAAATTGGTGTCCCGTCTAATGGATCCGACAGTGTAGGAGCTAAAGGTAAGCCCAATGCACTTAGCAGAGGTAATAAGGATTTTTCTGTGTCAGTATTAAAACACTCGGTGGTTTCTTTGACAACGAAAGGGTATATACGCAAATCATGGAATTTAATTAAAACAATTGCGAGAAAAGTCTATTTGATAGAAATACAAAATGATTACACCCGTAAGGATACCCTACCTATACCGAGTACACACAGATTTTCCCTTTTCAAATGACGCAAGTAATACCAACTTAATGGCATACGAAACAAGAATATGAAATGCAGTGTGATCAAGAAAGGATCAAGGAGATTGCACGTACACCCACACATACGAGGACGATGCGGGGAACAGAAAACGACTCATCGTCATCGTTTATGTGTAATGTAGAAATAGGGTAGAACTTTTCTCCTCTCTATCTGTGTCATTTCAATAAGCACTCTTTCGTTGGAGCTAATGAATATGTAATCAGGTTAGCTTTCCCATTATGCACATTACACGATAAAGACGGGGGAAGATAATTTCACAGCCGTAATTGATTTCGGGGAACTTATAATTGCTCTGCGGATGGGTACAATTTAATTAATTAATAATACTCGTTTGCCAATAAGTTAAGGGCGACCGACGACGCTGTGATATCGTTTTTAATTGGCAATTATTTTACCTAATTCATAATTCATTATAAACAAATAAGTATATAATAAGTTGGTAATGACGCAACTACTTTAGAAGATTTTCAGCTCAAAGTGCTCGGAAAAAAACTGTAAACAGAGTTAGGTGACATTTTTGTTTTGAAAATGTTGTCGCTCAAGCAAGACATATTTTATGCATCAAAGTGAAAGCGGGACTCGAATAATTTATATGTAGTTAATATGAGTTCAGAGTGTTGAGTTATGTTTTGCTTTTGACGTTAATTTATGCTCCTTAACTGAACAAATTTTTATAAAATGTTTCGCTATTTGGTATGACTTATCTCTCAGAGCAACAGAATGTCAGAATAATAAGAACCTGGTTATTTCGATCAATCAACTTTTCAGTCATTGGTTTGATGCTGGCAGTGTTTTCAGAGTAGTGAAAGACATATACATGATTACAATATACAAATAAAAAGGTCACAACATTATATGATTACAGTCGGAGGGCACACCGAATTTCTAACATCGAACATAAACCATCCTGGTTCAAAATGACTTTCTATAAAAGTATGAAGGATAAATATGATAAAAAATTTTGCTACACACTGAAAAAACACAGGAAAATGAGCACAAAAATTGTAAAAACGACAACTAGCCGAAACTTCCTCCTCAGATGCAGAAAGCTTGGACTGATACCGAATTTCATCTCTAATACAACAACACATCTGGAAGGAATACTGCAACACGATCTGTCTGTTCATATAGCTACGTGCCAGTTTCGCTTTTTAAGTGTTCGTCTACACTGTGTAAGATCGATGTAAAATATAAATGTACTAGTTACTGCCCGCGGCTTCGCTCGCGCAGCCCTCAGGATTTTAAATATCACGAAGGAAACCTTCCTATGAAAGTAACTGAGAGCAGTTAGTAAATCAGTTATATAAAAATATGTAGCGAAGTATTGCCTAAAATGGTTTACATTTTTTTAATAGATACCTATTATTGATTTAGATTTATGACTACATATTTGTTACTTCTTTGATAAACACGCTGATCGAGCGAAACTAAATTTTAGGTGCTCTCCAATTTTTCTCTCCAAACATTAGCTAGAATCCTAACTAAATTTTGACATATAGTGCGCTGTGGACTATAAGTGTCAAAAAAAAAACAGCTGTTCGTTGAAAATAACTTCCTTCAAAAATACATAGACGCGAAAAAGTGTTATATTTCCGTTGTACTTTCTTTTTTCGTTGTCTGGTATTCCTTCATCTCAAATTTATCACTTTCAAAGTATTTCTCATCTAGGTATTCATTGAATCCTTATTAATTTTCCCAACACGAAAACACAACAGGAAAAAAACCGACATGACCTGTTACAATTTAGCGTGAAAAATGTGCCGAACAATTAATGGGCGAGCTAAATTGTGACAGATACATGCAGTACCTACAGTCTGAAATAAATTTTCGCTTTGGGAATCCTATTTCTTATTTCCCAATTTCATTGCCGAGCGTCAGTTTCATTAAGTTTGAACGTTTGAACTATGAAGAAAATTTAAATATTATGAAAAGTAGGCGGTGCGAATTTGAATATTGAGAAAACTCAAATATTGAAAATTCTAAAATTTATTCAAATACGCACCGCCTACTTTTATTTAATATAACAAAAATATATGAAAAGTAAGGAGCGTTACAAAATCAGTAAGGGTAAATATATATGATAATATTTATTAATCTCACCTGATGATGTCCATAGACATGGACGAAACGTCGCCGTCGTGAAAAAAAAAAAAAAAATAAAAAAAAACTGTTTTTTATTTACAATTGACCTAAAGCCCAACATACCACAATAATATACAAATAAAAAGGTCACAACATATACATGAGTAGTGAAACACACTGTAATCGAGGAAAAAAACGACGCCTGATACCCTAGTCGTAATGGATCCAGAGGTAGTCCAATGTCCAAGATATACAATTTCGTTTAATATGACATAATGTTTGACATCCGTTTCAACATATGTATTAGTGACATAGACTTCACTTGTCTATTTTCTAAAAGTGGGTTTAAAGCTATCTCATTAGACTGCGAAGATTTCTTCAATCACTCAGTTTTTTTTATCTAAAGTCCCACAGCGGCTATATAAGCGGGTGTAAGGATCCTCTAATCACCCTCTATCTTACTGTAAGTCCAGTCTTGTTGAATGTTTCCATTGAAAGTGAAGCTGATTGCCTATCCTATCCGCCGATCCTATATGCAGCTCGTATCGTATCATTAGTTGCATAAGCATTAGCTAGAAAAAATATAAACAGAGTTGCCGCACACTACTTTCTTTGCGAATATCTTAAGGAAAAGGTGTGCGCAAATGAAACATCAATGGTCCAGAAGTCCAACTCCATTTTCTAGAAATTCTTTAGAGCAATGAAAAGTGCACTAATGGGTGAATAGACTGAAATAGTTGTCCAATTTATGGTTCTGAAAAGTGGCCGAAAATATGAGTTCTTGCGTAAGCGAAAAATCACAAAACAATCGCCAGTCAATGCAGGCACGTGTGCCATAATTGAGTGTATAATGTACCTCTATAGTTTTTCTTTCTTTTTCAATACCCCGAAAAATATATAAATACATCTCATGGTACCATATTATCATAAAGGTATTCATAACCCCTTGAGCGACAGAAAATATAAAAAGGTGGATTTATATATCTACATACGGCGACCATATTTTTAGGAGCCAAAAGCGAGACAAAAAAAAAATTACGAAAATTATAACAACAAACGAAAAAAAAAAAAATTAATAAAACTGTTGTATTGGGTTATTCCCTAAATTATTATTTATTGAAGGGAAGACAAAAACTACAAAAAGAATTTCCGTCATGACGTTAAAAAAAACGAAATAACTTCAAACTTCCATATTCCATTCTTATGCCCAAATACCCTTTCAATACTTTTTCTGATATGTAATGTGAATACAGAAAGTATCTAATCCACAACCCCAATACCAACCCTGTTCCCTGTACATACCTACAAAGAGCTAAAATCCATAAGCCCCTATCCAAAGATAAAAATAATTGCAAAATAAATGTTTAATTTTTATATCTTAAGGAAAAAGGGAAATTATGTATTCAAGTCATAACTTTAAATGAAAACAGGGCACAGGCTTATAATTTTTTAAAGCGCTGTGTTGCGGGCACATGCCGTAGACATGCTGCATACATTTGTTGTGTCGTGTGCGGACCGCAATTGAAAACTTTGACGATGGGGACATAGGTCCGTTTTGGCCACAAATGTCATAGAAAAGTGTGCGATAGGCCTTAGTTTTATGGAAATTCATGAATTGTAAAGTAAGTCGATTGAAATAAGAGACAGATGATCACCATATGTATTGTCAATTTTCCCTATAGCGAATTCGCACGGGATATACTTCGTTATATAAAAACTTCGTTATGCAGATTGCAATTTTTTTTTGTATCAACTTTTATTTAAATTAATTAGTAATTTTAGTTTGGATTTCAATTTTTTACTTAACATTCAACTGCTGTTATGGGACTTTATTTTTTATTTTCTGTTGCTATTTTTTTATCTTTTGGGTAATCCCCTAATTACGATTTAATTGTTTTCGGAACAAAGTTTGAATAATATTTATATAAAAACAAATTATTTTAAAAATTCGTTATATGAAGACAAAAACGAATGAGAATTCCTAAATTTGAGTTGGCCTCGACTCCAGTAATGCGTTTCGCCCCGATGTGGTGGGTGGGCTCATCAGTAGACGACCACCACATCTGTTCTAGACGCATTGTTTGCTCGATTTTCACCGAGACTAATGAGTTTTCAATCAACAAGTGACTGTGAATCCATTTCCAGCACCAAAATTTGTTCGTTGTAGAGAAGTTCATTATAGGGAAGTTCGATTGTGTTATACCAACTATTTTTGAATACCAGCACCCTGTACGAGAAATTATTAAAAAAAAAAATATTTCTATCATTAAAATTGTGTATGTGGATAATTATACTTTGGTCGTCTCTTCCCAGATAGTCTTTTCCCACATTTGACGAAAAACGTCAAAATAATCCGTGACATTATGTTAAAGTTTATCCTACTCTCCTTGTCATAATATTCTGTAACATTTATAAATTCGCCTCTCTCCTATTATTGGTACATATCATTTGAGGGTTTCCGCAGAACCATTACACGGAAATGGTGATAAAACACCAACGCAAGGTAGTGGTCTTTCGCTGTTGACCATGCCATTAACTATGTATGTCGAAAGCTCAGTCGGAGTATTTATCGTCCTATTCTGCAACATATTATCCACCTACCCTACCATTAGCGGTCCTGCAAAGTGACTTTGGATCTGCGTTAAATTATATTTTGCCTAAGGCAGCGCCAAAAATTTATTACTGACATAATGGATTTAAAAAACGATTTTCAAAGACTGGGATACATCAGCGAAGTATGGTCAAGCAATTAATGTTAATGATTTAAATAAATGTGGTTTTGCAGCTTAAATCCATTTGTATCCCTCTTTTTTATATTTCTGCCTTCTGTGTGCATTTGAATTGTACTGATTTAATATTTACGCTTTCAATGAGGTACATCATATGGCGATGGCGAGCAGCATTTTGTTTTCTTACGATGCGCTTAAAACCAGCCTTTTTTTGTCTTTGGAGTTCAGTAAAACCTGCCAAATTTAAGTTGCCAGTTAGGAGGTGGTCCAATTGGACTAGTACGTTTTCAATAAGTAGCTTTCTATCTTACAAGACTAAATAAGTAAAAAACCTTTTAAACCTTTAAAAACCTTCGAGCTGCTAAGTATCAAATTTAACAAGCACTGCCTCAGTTGTACAAGTCAAATGAAAATAATACCGCGACGAACTTTCTCCGTAACCCGGTGGTATCTTTCTTCGACAACCAATTTTAATTCAGGAACGAATAAAAAATTTCCTTAACTCCACAGGATCGATTTTAGAAGCACCGGGGTCACTGGAATTATGACCTCTCAAAACGACGCTAATTATGTCCGGTGTCGACTTAACCAGAAAGCCACCTTTAATAACCTTCTTACACAGTTTAATGGGCTGGTGGCATAATATGCTCTTCCTTCACATAAAGCTAAGTGGCTCTTAAGTGGTAACTATTATACAGAAGTAGTGAAGTGTTTGGCATCTTGCTTGAATTTAAGGTCACTGCAACGTTTGCCAATGCACGTTAAAGGTTAAATTGAGTTCTCAAACTTTTATGCGATAGCGGATAATGGCCATGGCCATCCTGACCTGATGTAAATCTTCAGAGAGTATAATTATTATTTGAATTCATTAATAGCATCACGTAGTTGGTACCCTTTATGACAAGGGCAAAAGTCTTTGGTACCATGTGCGTGACTGATTTTATGGCTAAAAGTCGTATTATTGTACGTTTTCTATGTGTGGCTGTACAATTTTTTCGTGATTATACTCGTACTATGTATCTATTCTCTACAGGGAGCAGTTCTGGTTCAATGGCGCTACCTCTCCCAAACGGTCTACAAATATCCAATATAGTATAATAAATTATTGTAAAGAGACATCTTCTCATTTTGTTTGTTCACCATATTTAAAGATCTCTTATATTCGTCACAAACATTTTAAAACACGAACACTTAGACTAACCAATGATTAAGAGGAGCTACGACGATGTTTTTATAGAACACTTGCTGCCCGACTTTGCCTGTGCAATGGAACTGTATTGCTTCTTGTCTGTACTTAATAGCAAGTCCAATTCAATTCGAATGACGAAACGAAAAGAACACCTGTCATATTGCGAATATTCAACAAATGTCAAAGTCTATGTGCAGCGCCATCTGTTTCGAATAAATGTACTAAAAACGGGATCTTCCCGGATCTCCATTTTTCTGGTAATTTTTTGGAATATTCCTCCATAGTGCCCTTCCTTGGGCTAATACGAATCCATCAAGCCCAAAATCGAAGAAAATCCAACGATCCGTTCTCGAGTTATGGGTGCACGCTAAAGGATTATTTGGACTTATTCTATAAGGAAACCTGAGAAAAGACATTGTTAAATTAAATTTGGCCTGAATGTTTTTTGTGTACAAGTTTGCAGCTATCTTTTCGTCATAAAGAAAGAAACAAATTGCTGGATAAACTTTGTTGAAAATAAAAATCTATACGAGTGCCTAAAAGTAGGCAACGATATCAATTCTTTACTGATCACTTGAAATGCGATCGATGTTATGAACCAATTCATTTGCTCTAATTTTTCTGATTTCAAGCCGATTCTTTTATACTCAAGCCATGAGCAGTGACATAGGAAGTGGTATTTTTTGTCCTAAAGAATTCAATAATCACCGCAGCAACTTTGTAGAACTTCCTCCGTTAAGTGCATTTTTTTCAAATGGTGGAAATTAATTTCCTATCCCTCTCGGTTCTGGCTTCATTATAGAATGGCCTGGCCATAGTATTCTTGTGACACAACAAGTTTCTAGAATTGTCAGTCTAGCGTTCGCCTCCTGATTTCATGTGGTTTTCTCCCTGCTTCAAGCTTGAGTGTACAAGGCTTGCAAAGTTTGTACCGATATTAATATTTCCAGCGATTTGGAGAAGACGTACTGACCCTACCTAGTGTGATTTTTGATACGACTGTAAATAGGCTACGACTTACGTTTTTTTATATGGCTTACCGGTCCTCCTATTTTTATTCAATATCCACATTAGCTAGATTTTCTGGAAACATAACAACAATTTACAATTTGAGCTTAATTGATCTCCTCACGTCCTCAAAGTCTACATAGGAATGATTTTTATTGCAGTGCTGCTACGATTTTCTAAAGCCCATAAAATTTGTCTCAGTAAGTCCTACACAACAATTTGGAAGTTAAATTTCCTTTTTTATGAAGCACTTAGCTTATGTAACTGCCTGACAGAAATGGCCTTGCTCATTTGAGCTTTTCTAAATCCATAAAGCCATTTACAGTATATGTATTCAGTAAATCGTTCCAAATTTCTTCAACTAATTACCTGAACCAAGCCATCATTTGCAGAGGGAAAAATAATTCATTTACAGTAAATTGCGTTTTCATCGAATCCCCTTCGCGTCCTCCCGAAAAGTAGTACGAGAAGAAAATTACACATCCAAGGCCATCGACAAAATCAACAATAAAAATGGTTGAATAAAAGAAAATACATTATCCACACTCGCTGAACCCGACTGTGCATCTCACCCTTCCAAAAATGATAGTAATGAGTTTCCCCTACCACCATATAACACTCTAAGCATTTAACACTATGCTAGCTGCCTATCTGGGAGCAGGACAATTTTTCCAATAGTATCAACGATAAATTACACCAATATATTAGAGGCCTTCCGGAGAATGGAAATTGAGTTTATTTATTCCACCCATACCCTGGCATAAACCCCCTCAGCCCTCATACACGTTTGCACATTTTGTCATCAAATATTTACTTTGAATCGTTGTCCTCATCAGTGTCCTGTGACCGCCCGATCTGGGAATTACCCACATTCGGTTGTTTTTTTTTTTTAAATCCTACAACATGATAACTGCGAAAGGACTCTCAACCACAATATGACAAGGGGTGGGTATAAAGCAGTATCTTGTGTTGACGCTAAATTAGGCCAAACTTATCAACGGTCACGAACATCAAAACCAAGAGAACCTTTCGTAAATTATTCCATCAAAACTTTTGCGAAAACCCTTTGGTTGTGAACGGCTATACAAAATCACACGAGAGAATGACATTAAAACGAAGGGCGGGCAAATCGACAACGACAACAAGAAAAACAAATAAATTTTGAATTCTATGCTGCATTTAGACAGCCCACCATTATACAACAGGAATGTGTCAAGGAAACAGAAAAAGAAAATCGTGTTCCTAGAAATTGTTTGAATTCGAATAAAAAGGAAACCCACAATCAACCGCCACAATCATAGAGATAAAAAAATTTGGTAAAATATTTTCGACTTAAGCTCATGGGATTTGTCAGAATTTTGACAGAGGATCCTTTTATCGTAAATGGGTTTTCTTAAGCTTATCTGCTTTAGTATATTTGTTTTAATGTGTTGACATCTAGTTGGGAAATTTAAAAAGGCAACAGTCAACATTTCAGATTATTACGATTAAATGCTAAAAAAGTGTCCGATTTGCGAGTAAAAGTCTCCTCCCCTTAGTGTTTCAGGAAACGTTAATGCACACAGTGCCCACTTGATGTTGACATGGATTTGACGCGTGATCCTTGCTTTTCTATTTTTGTACCTATCCACTTGAAGATTTCAAAAAAGTTGCAATAAGAACACTTCACTGTTAACCCTTGATACACAAGATTTCTTGATTTCGAGAACAGGACGATATTCATCCTTCTACTTGGACAAACTAATCCTTCTTTCCGGAATCCGGAGCCATTGGCAAGTGATGTTTATTTTGAATGGATTCGCACACTTATGTTGACAGGAAAACTTTGTTAATGCTGTAGTATCTCGAATAAAGTCGTTCCTTCTTCAACTTATTCTTATCTTCATCTTAACGTCTATATATTGCTATCGGATGTACTTAAAAATAAGGTCATGTCCAAGGCAACAAAAACTATCTTCAAAATTGACTATGGACAGATGGTATACTTTATATCCCCCCAGTTAGTTTATGGTATTATCAGCTCTCCAAGAGTGACAAGGGGAGTTGGTATACTGCAGTCGCCATAGATGCTATTGTTTATGGTTGTTCATTTGGGAATTCTTCACCACACTATAGCAAGGAAGATAAACTAATTTATTTTATTCAAAGAAATTGCAAATTGTGGCAAGGAGTAGAAAAGTTTTATTTATAAAGCTGTTTGGGCATTTGTTTATCATTTAATATTGCGAACGATTCTCGAGAATTCTTATGCAAATTTCCTCGAAGGATACAAATTGGAATAAAGTGAAATTTAATTTGCGAAGTAAATCGAAAGGAATAAAAATGTTTGGAAAATTTATAGGAAATTTTATATAGCATTGGACATTTAATTTGAGAAATTTGCAGAAATTTCACGTATAAAGCTATTTGATTGTGTGGAAGTATTGTTGGAGAAATTAAGAGGTAAGATCAATAACACTGCCTGTATGTAGAGATGTATGTAGGAGATTTTTCGACGGGAAAAATAAAACACGCTAAGAACGGTGTAGCATTTTAATATTAACAACACCAGAATTTGTAATTTCGTTAATTTGATGTATCCCTACATTGCTCTCTTGAGAAGGAGCTAGTTTCTTCGGACTTTATGGTATATAATAAAAATAGATATAACCCTTAAAACATTATGTCTATACGAGTACATCAACTTCGGGCGATGTTGTTCTTTATTTCTATGCTCTATCTCAGGATCTCTAATGGAGGATAGTCAGAAATAAATTAGGGTTGAAGTAGACTTAATAACTACAAGTTTGTTTTTACTCGGAATACTTATAATCCCCCAAGGAGCTCTTGTAAAATTTATGAGTAGGTACGTGACTGCTGCCATAAATTATGTATCCGATAAGTATAAGCCTTTTGACGGCATTTTGCAGATGTGAAATCTTAATCTACAGAAGTTGGAGTTGATACTTCAAAGGAACATATAAAGGTATGGTGACAACTTGTTTATTGCATTGCTTTTTTTTTTGATACGTCGCACAAGTATTTAGGAATTATTATTGTTGATAAATTGTTTTACATAGAGCGTGCCCTGTTTTCTTATAAAGCTGTTCGTAGCTTCGATTCGATAGCTACCTGGTACCGCTCGTCAACCTCTACCACTCTCAGTTTTCTGGAAAAATGCTGTTGTCATTAGCATAACTTAATGGGCCACTTGGATATTAGATTCAATCCTAAAAGGTCAAATTTTGTTTTCTCAAAAATTAAGAAAAATTCCAGAGCTGAAGCCAAATATGACAACGAAAATAGAGGACCCCAAAAACAGGGTCTGGCCTTCAAAACTTTGAACATGAGGTTTTTTTGGGTCAAAGCTTGGCTTAAAATCTGAATTTTATTTTTATAATCAACCGCACTTCCCTCATCGCAAGACGAAGTCGACATTATTTTAATTTAGCTTTGAAATTAACCCTACTACCCATGTAACGATTGTAGGATAAACGAGCAAGTAACGCGTGACATTTGATAATAACGAAAAAATTTGGAAGTTAAAAAAAAAAAAAAAAAAAAAAACGGCCAAGTGCGAGTACACTTGCCAACCAAAGGTTCCGTACTTGGCCAAAGTTGTTGTCTTGAAAAGTCGGTTGTTCTTTGATATAATAGACTTAGGTACAAAATTAAACAGTTTTTTGTTCATTTTCAAATGGTCCGCTTGTCCATTAAGTGGGTCGCGGGTGTAGGTTGCTCAAGTGGACCCTCCATAGCTCTCGATCCTCCGCCATCGACTCCAAATCCTCAAGGGCAATCCCCATACGGGTAGAGGAGAGATTATGAACTTGATCTAACCATCTCATCCTAGGTCTACCCAGAGGACGCCTACCTGATGGTAAGGATTCCATAGCATGTCGTGGAATCCTGGTCGGGGGCATGCGTTTAACATGACCAAACCACCGAAGCATGTACCGCTCCGTCCGGAGAAGTCGCTACTCGACATTGAGTTCCTCACGTATTCTGGTATTTCCAATGCGATCTTTACGGGTCACACCAGCAACACAACCGAGAAATCTCATTTCGGCAGCTTGTATCCGCGATCTTATTCTTTCGGTCATTACCCAAACCTCATGACCATATGTAAGTGTTGGAATAAACACCGAATTAAAGACTGACAACTTAGCTTTGACACCAAGTTCAGTCCTTCTAATAACAGAATGACCAAGCTATCTCAAAATTCACCCAGCCTGACCAATCCTACAGGAAAACTCGGCATTGCTCCTTCCATCACTCGTGAATAAGATCCCGAGATACTTAAACTTCTCCACCTGTTTCAATGGGACTCCACTAACATGCAGAGTGCATTGAACAGGCGTTCTGAAGACGACCATCACTTCAGATTTGTTCACGTTAACCTTCATCTCAGCTTCAACATAAACGGCTTCAAACCGATCGAGTGCGCGTTGAAGTTCAGTCTGAGAGGACCCAAGGATGACCAATTCATCAGCGAAGAGCAAATGACTTATCCTCAGATCTCCCAAATTGAAACATTCTTCACCAAGACTGCGCTGTAACATCCAGTTCATATAAGTAATGAAAAGGAGAGGAGACAAGACGTACCCCTGGCGAAGTCCAACGCCCACGGTGAAAGCTATTGATTTAACGCCGTTTATCCGAAAACGGCTTTTACAGTTTGTGTAAAGATATTGAATGGCACTCAAGAGAGAACCGTTAACTCCATACTCCTGTAATACACTCCAGAGTTTACCTCGAGGGACTCGGCCGTATGCTTTCTCCAAATCTACGAAGCATGCATAAACAGGTGTAGCATACCCCAAAGCCTTCTCAAGTATCATTCTGAGAGTGAATAACTGGTCGGTTGTGCTTCTGCCGGAACGAAAACTGCACTGCTCATCTCCTAATCGTGACTCGACCACAGCTCTGCAACGCGTTTCCAACACATTGGCAAAGACTTCAAAGTGATATACCCCTGTAATTGGGCACAATCACCCCAATTTGCCAATCACTGGGAGTTTCGCCGCATTCCCAGGCCACTTTAATGACACGTGAGAGCCATTTAACTCCCTCTTCACCTAAAGCCTTGAGCATTTATGGCCGGATTTCATCCACTCCGGCAGATTTGCCAGCTTTTTGCTATTTGATCGCAAAAGTGACTGGGATTATTTTCCGCCTCTGTCATCCTCTATGCCCTGGATTGGATTGAGCAATTCAGAAAAGTGCTCGCTCCATCTGCCAAAGATGTCCTCCTCATTAGAAAGAAGTGTACCATCTTTGGATTTGACTCCTTCACTAATGTTCCACTTCCTTCATTTAAGACGGCGGATGTCTGAATTGAGACGCTTTTTCAAGACAGTTATACTTTTGAATTTTTGTCAGACGTTCACGAGAGGTGGTGCAGCGGAAAAACACCTTAAGATGTAATTTGTGTTTTCCGGGGATCGAACCTGAAGATCATAAAATAACTACTTATAGCTATCAGTGTTTCCATGTCCTTAGGGAGAACGTACATACATAATAAGTGGCATATGCATGCAGTAATTGCCGCGAGAAGAATATTTTCCTTTTTTGAGGACGACAGGGACAATTGCTATTTTCCACCCACTCAACAAAGGTCCAGAAGAGCAGGACAGAAGGATCAGTTTGGAAGCACATCTCTAGATTATCGATTTGATAATGGTAAAGCTTACATTTTGTACAGAGGTTCCATTTATGATCTTTACAAAGAATAAGGAAGAATATCCCTAAGTTCAACCATTAAAGGGGTTAATTGCGGGGGTCAGCATTTGTAAGCGAACATTTTTATTTTTTATTCGAGAAATAAAGAAAATCAGTTTCACCAATTTTGTGAATTTTTCTTGGTGCCTGAGTTATTGGCGATGACCCCTTTTAAGGGGCCGTTTCCATGCCCTACTTCATTCAACTTACCATAAAATCTAAATCAATTTTAATATATAAAAACCTTGGTGCGTATGTAAGTTCGATAATGGCGGCTGAACCACTGAAGCTATCCGTCTTATATTCACACCATTATGTTCCGGAATGTTTTTGTTTTTACACATAGGTGGCGATGTGTTCTTTTTTTTCGAAAATTATTTATGTACCAATTTGACTCAAATTCAAAATATGGAATATCGACATAAAAATAATTTATTTACAAAAACTGGAGCCGATAGGTGGCGCTGGGGTGGAAATATTGACGAAAATAGCAGAACAACGTTTGCCGGGTTAGCTAGTACAAAAAAAACTTGAAATGATTTGAAATTGATTAAATTGATTGTAACGGTATACATATAAACATATGTTACCCTTCCACCTTAGAGATACAGGAATCTCAAGTTGACATCGGTGGAAGGGCTGTCCGGTCGACAAAGCAAGGCAGGCATGCTTGTGTAAGCCAGTGCTTAGCTCGTCGGAATGGGTGGGATCTTCTGCTTGTCTTGCGGACTACCGTAGTTTCACATGCCTTTAAATTTTTATAGGGATATTTTAAAAATTGGGATTAAAGAAGGGATAGGAAGAAAATTTGGAAAGGAAAGGACTCTAACTAGGATTTAAAAGGTCTAAAATTTTGACAGCCAAGAAGAAAACAAACCACACCTATCGACTTGGTTGGTTTGCCTTCCTCCTTCTCTCGCCACACCGGTACCGAAGGTGTAATGGTACCTTTGAGCTACCCACCCCATTACCCTACTCATGAATGAGCAGAGTACCTTGGTTGCCACTCGCTCATAATATGTGACAACCCCTAAAAAAAAATTCAAAAAAACGTTCAACAACTCTTGTTGCTCATCATTGTTGTCCACGTCATTTCGGTCACCCTGTACAGTATGAAATTACTCACTCATATTTAAGAACCTAAATACATATATCTAAATATGTATAAAGTTCCAGAAAAACAAAACCACAATCACTCCATTCAAACTATTACTATAATGTAATAAAGTACGTATTTATTTACAAATTAATTATTCTACTAGATATTTAAAATTGTTGACAACAACAATTCTGAAAAAGAACAAAGAACAGGGAAACACAAGAAAAAAATTTAAAATCTATGCAAAAGAAATGCCTAATATAAAATTTTTTGAGGATACTAGATAAAATAAATTTAATTTGCGAAATTTTGACAAAATTTGTTAAAAAGAATTCGCTTTATAAATCAAACAAAAAAAAAAAACTAAAGGAAAACATTCATAAATAAAAGACAAACATACCATTCATCCTGGATGCAGGTGCACTTGCAGCTGGATGTTGTATCTGAAACAAAATTACACTAACCACTCTAACATAAAACACTAAAACGAATTCGAATTACAATCACAAACACTTCTAGAAATTTACTTTTTATGAATTATAGGTATATCTACTAAAATAGGAGTAAGAAATGCAAAGGGAAAGAGAACAAAAATTATAAAAATTTCGTTATATAGGTATTTAATAGGTTATTTAAAATAAGTTAATATTGAAAACATCACTAGGCAGGATCATCATGGACAGGTCAGGAATTGTTTTAGCAAGGTGATGTTGGAGATAGCACAGTTTTATGTATATTTTTTTTATGTTTAATTAGGTAGGGTTGATTTTTTTTTTTGTTGTTTGTAGATTAATGATTTATGGTTTTTTTTTTTGTAGGTATGATGCACTAAATGTATTTTTTTTTTTTTTTTATTTTTATTTAGGTTATAAATTATACACAAGGAGATTGAATTGCAATGCCCACAATTTTCGAAGAACTATATATTTATAGCTTTTAAAATGCTCAACACACAAATTTATTAAGCTTAAGGATTTTTTTTTTTTGTTAAACGAGGTGAAAATTGGGGTGAGATATTTTTTTTTTCTTTAGGACAAACGGAATCTTTAACACACGGAGACAAAAACAGACACACCAAAATATTAAGGCATTAACGGATTAAGACAACTTATTATAAAACGTTGGTTTATTTATGGATTTCAAAATTTTCCGTATCGAAAAAAAAAAGAAAATTACGGGTGAAACCAATTATGTTTCAAAGTCGACTTAGTATCGACATATTTGAAAATTCGAGACTGACTGACTACGATTTTTGAAAATTTTCAAAGAAACATTTTTTTACGGTCGAAATCAAGTAGGCTAGAGGATTATTTTTTTTTTTGTTGCCAGGATATATGTTAAGAATGGAAAATTTTTAGAATTTTGAAAAAAAAAGTTGCCGAATTTCGCAGCCATATTTTGCCGGATGTGTTCGGGGATGTTTTTTTTTCGTTAAATTTTGAAATGTATAGGGTATAATGAGATGTGTTATGTGGTTTTAGTATATGGGTGATTATGTTATGGTATGATTATGGGAATTTGGATGTAGATATTGATATGTGGGTAATGTTGGGAAATGTGTGTTTGTGAGATAGGAGTATGTATTAAGGGAGGGTTATTAGCGCCCCCACACCACATTTAATTTTGAGGTAAGCCAGCGACCGAAAAAGTAAAAGAAAAAAGGCGCAAGTATAGTATCAATGTCGGATATCCTTGGCGTGAAAAACTCCCAAATTGACACCTCGAAAATCTTCCAATTCAAAAAGGTTGTGGCCATGAACGGATTTGACTTTTGCCTTTGTGAATTTTGGGCAAAGCTTTGCACTTAAGTGTTTGCTTGCATCACTTAGAACAAAATTCCGTTTGAATACTATGTCACCCACTTTGAATTGAATATCCTTGCTACGTGTATTATATGTGTGGGCGTATACATCATGTGCTTTAGCAAGGGATTCTTTCAAGTGGGCGTGTATCACATTCATTTTGGAAGCTTTCGGAAGAAGATCGAATTCAGCATTATTCAAGGCTCGTAACGACTTTAGGAGCTTATAGTCGGAGCCATGTTCAACTTTACTCTGACCGAATAAAGCTTCGTAAGGCGACATGCCGATAGCTGAATGGACTGTCGATCTTAGTGCACTGCCAATGGATGTCAACTGCTCATCCCAGTTACGTTGGTCTTTGTCGATATAAGAACGTATGGCAGCTAAAATCGAACGATTTACCCTTTCGCTTGCGTTGGCTTGAGGCGAATAAACAGCGGTTCTTATGTGAGTGACGCCATAGGTATTAAGAAATTTGGCAAATTCCTTACTCACAAATTGTTTCCCATTATCCGAAAGGATTGACTCTGGTACTCCAAATACAGAGAAAACTTGTTTCTCTAGAAATTTCACCACGCTGTCACTCGTCGTTCTGCGTAAAGGATGGATAAGGACGAACTTAGTCAACTGATCCAAGCAAACGAAGATGTAGCTGTTGCCATTTTTCGACCTGGGATATGGTCCTAGAAAGTCCACATATAAGTGCTGGTATGGTCGTTCAACAACAAAAGCTCTTCCCATTTTTGGTTTCAGTGTGAAGTTTGGAGCCTTTGTGCTTTTGCACACGTCGCAGTTGGAAATGATCATTTTCACTTCAGCCGCCATATTAGGCCAGTAAAAACGATCACGTAGACGGTACAGGGTCTTTGCAACTCCCCCATGCGCAGCTTTCGGTGGTTCGTGAGCCAAAAGGATCAAACGTTCAGTAAGATTCGATGGAACCCAAAGCTTCCACACCATGTCGTCTTCAACAGGATGACCTGTGCAATGCCGAACCTTCTTATACACAAAGCCCTCCGAGACTTGGAGGTCCGGAAGTTGATCTTTGTGATTAAGAATGGTTTCTATGAGCTTGGCATACTCACCAGATTTAAAACTGGGATCTGCAAGGTCAACGTGAAGAACATCATGTGGGCTACTAAGAGAAGGAACATCGCCAAGGGCATCAACAGCATATACTCGCGATAACGCGTCAGGAACAACGTGCTGAGAACCTTTGCGGTGTTCAATCTCAAATGTAAAGCCTTGCAACTTTAAACTCCATCGAGCTAACCGACCGTTCAAGTCCTTTTGGTTCATTAACCACTTTAAGCTCGCATGGTCTGTCACTACCTTAAAGCTCTGGCCTTCAACGTATGGTCGAAACTTTTGAATGCCAAGGACCGCAGCTAAACACTCCAACTCTGTAACAGAATAGTTACGTTGTGCAGAATTGAGTTTGTGGGAGTAATAATATATGGGCCTTTCTATACCTTCTTCATCCATTTGGCAAAGTACACATCCAACACCAGAGTTTGAAGCGTCGCATAAAATAATGAAAGGCTTGTTGAAATCGGGATTGACAAGAATGGGAGCAGATGTCAAAGCGTCCTTCAATTCATTAAATGCTTTTAATGCGTCTGGTCCAAACTCAAATCTTTTACCTTTTTGCAATGTGTTGGTGATTGGTGCGGCTAGTGTTGAGTAGTTCTTCACAAATCTTCTATACCAACCTGAGAGTCCAAGGAATCTACGTACTTGACGAGGTGACTTTGGTACCGGAAACTCAACAATGGACGCTACCTTATCAGGGTTGACCTTCAAACATCCCTTACCTACAACAAAACCAAGATATGCAAGCTCTTTAAAACAGAATTTGGATTTATCCACGTTAATGGTTAGTCCAGCCTCTGCTAATCTACCAGCTACGAGCTTAAGCATAGCCAAATGTTCGTCGAAGTCTTTCGAAGCAATTAGTAGGTCGTCCAAGTAAACAAATATGTTTTCTTTCATTTCGTGTGGAATCACTTTATCCATTAGTCTGCACATGCGTTGTGGCGCATTGCAGAGTCCGAAGGGCATTACCTTGAACTGGTATAATGGTCTTCCCGGAACGGTAAACGCAGTCTTTTCCCTTGAGCTTTTCTCCAACGGAATCTGCCAAAAGGCATCTTTCAAATCCACACTTGAAATAAAATGAGAATCTGAAAGACGTCCTAGCAAACCCTCAATATGCGGCAACGGATACGCATCCTTCTTAGTGACGGAATTGATTTTCCTAAAGTCTAGGCAGAGTCGGTTTTTACCAGTTTGCTTCCGCACTAGAACTACAGGAGAGCTCCAGGAACTGGAACTTTCCTCAATCACATCCATTTGAAGCATGCGATCCACCTCCGCATAAAGAAGGTTTTGAACCGCTGGAGAAACAGGATAGTGTCTTTGTTTTATTGGGACCGAATTACCAGTATCAATGTAATGCTCCTCCATTTTTGTCTGCCCAAGACCATGTCTGGAAAAGGATGGAAATAAAGACTTTACTTGTTCGAGAGCTACTAATTGATCTTGAGTTAGCTGATGAATATTTGGATCTATTGTTTCGGTTTTGGATATTTGAGACAACTCTGATATGATATGCGGAGCCAAGTTAAAGAGCTTCCAAAAATCTACCCCCAAGTACAGTTTTTGGTCTAACGTCGGAACTATGAACAAAGTTATTTCTCTCTCTAAGCCATTGTACTTAATTTTAGCGTTTACAATGCCCACAATTTCCTGCTTATGACCACTAGCCGTGCTAACACCTGATGAGAATGGTCTATACTCAATGCTATTTTGTTTTAGGAACTCTATAGCACCAGCTCCCAAACAGCTGATTGAAGCTCCAGAGTCAAGGAGTCCAAACACTGGGGTATTGTATAGCAGCACGTTAGCATACGGTCTAGGATCTTCAGCATTCAAAAGGGTAGTTGAGGAAATTGCTTTGTAAAGATTTTTCTTATCCTCAAAACGTTGACGAAGCTTAGAGATTTTCTCGGACACATGTGGTGACGGGTTAAATATCCGAGAACGTACTGTCTCATAGTTCACGAGACGTTCGTGTAGACTTGGTCTTGGCTGGTACGAAGTTTGTTTTGGGGTAAGAACAGGAGTGGTGTCCCTTTTTAAAATTTGTGTAGGTGCTGTGTGGTCTGTTGAACTGTTGTTGTATATGCAGTCTGTAGTGTTTACTGTTGTTGTTGTTGTTGTGTACCCGGACGATGCATCTGAGAGCAACCTTCCCCGGTCCTTACATTGCTCCTTCGTCGGTTTTCCGAACATTGTGGACAGTTGGGTGTGGTGGTGTTGGCGAGTCCACACTTAAAACAAAACAATGAACGTTGCGGACTTGGACATTCTTGGAACGTATGTCCTGACACTTTGCAGTTCCAACATACCACTGCACTCATATCCCTAGGAGGCCTTGAGAACTGGACGGCTTCTATGGGTTGAACGTAGGCATCGTCTGTAGTCTCATAGCACAGTTCATTTACCCTTCTGTGGAATTGAGGTGGGTAATTTGGTTGCTGTCTGGATCGTGCAAAGTGTTCAAGACTATACTTTTCCATATTGCGGCAGGTGTAGACCATTTCTGGAAGGCTCTCGGTCTTAAAGGTCAATAACCTTCCACCAATATCTGAGCAGACATTTTGCCGAATAAGAAAAATAAGTCTTTCTGGTCCTCTGGGAATACGGAGTCTAGAATTCATTCTGAGAAGGTCAGAATAAAAACTATCAAATGGCTCATTTGGTTTTTGTCGTCGGTCGTCCATCTTTCTCGCTATCTCCTCATCGGTCTCTAAGCTCCTAAAATGCTCAGTCAACGCAATTCTGAGAGAGGGCCAGCTTAGGCGTGGATGAGTTTTCAGATGGATCCAAAACCATGAGCTGACTTCTCCGTCGATGAAATGGTGGAAATTTTTTACGATTTCATCCCATTCAACATTGTATGACTCACGGAGATGCTCTAGCCTGAACAAGAAGTCGTCAACAGTCATGTTTTGATTGTCGTACTTTAATCCCCATTTGTGGAAGTCTCTGTAGACAAATTGGTTCCGTGGAACACGAGTTGGATTGGGATCGTCCAGGCGCATTTCTCGAAGTTGTTGGGAGAAATTGCAATGGTCTTGTGTATGGGTCTGATAGGTGGGTATTGCAGGGTTGTGAGTATTGTATGTAGGTAGTAGTGTAGAGTATTGAATGTTCTGTGGTTGATGTGTTTGAGTACGAATTGGTGGAGTTGTGGCACGAATGGTTTCGCGAATTACTTCGGCAACCTCTAGACGAAGTTTTGCCCTTTCGTCTTCTAATTGTTTTCGAAGGCCGCGTTCATCTTCGGACCTATTAACGGCTAATGTGGTGGAGACAATATCCCGAACATAGGTACGAAGTGAATCAATAACGTGATCCGTATTCGTATTGTCATGGTGGTTTATTTTTATGGGAGTGGAGGTATTATTATGATTTCCAGGCTGGGAAATATTTCCATGGTGGGAAATATTCTCTAAAATTGCAGAATTGGGTGGGCCTGGAGATGGGTTCGGATTCGAAAATGGATTTGAACTATGAAACGTTGAATTTGGAGTCTGAATTTGAGACAGTGGTTCAAGTCCTGATGTGTGATGTGCTAAAGTGTCCAGATTAGTTCCACGAGGAGGTGAATTTAGTGCTGATGGATATGGTTTATTATTAATGGGGTCGAGGATTGAAATTAAATTATTGGATGTAGAAGGGTGTAACATAGACGGGTGTTTTACAAACCTATTTTGATTACGATGATCATTGCTTTCGGGGGAGCAATGTTGAAAATCTAACGGATTTAATTGTGACAAGCCGTGTGCTTCACCTCTAACTTGCCTGCTTCTGAGGAAGTAACCATCTTCCATATTGTTGTTTGGGTTAGACATTTTTGTTCAATATGAAGAGAAGAGAAAAATTAAGTAGAATGCGAGAATAAGAAAAAAAACTTAATGAAAAATGAAGGGAAGAGGATGAAATAACAAAAATTAAACCTAGAAAATGAACTAAACTTGAAGGAATGAGAAACAAAACATGTATTTTAAATATGTACTATTATTAATATTTATATGTATCAGAATTTTTAATATCAGAAAAACAAATGATTCGATTTCAGAATCGTCTATTTATGTTGTTGGTATAAATAGTATTGAGTGTTGGGGTGACTTTCAATAACGCGGACAAACAAATTAGGACAACAAGAGAGTTTTGAATGGTGCTTTGAGAGAATTAACCATCAGTTCTGTATATCGTCCGTGTTCATGAAATTATTGCCGGCACAAACAACTAGCATGTTCATGGTTCAACTAAAAGGATACCGGATAAAATGAACAGAAGATGTTAAAAGGATCGAGGAAGTCATAAACAAGTGCTTGCAGCAACTGACGAAAAGGTACTACGGAAATTCCCTTTCCCGGACAGCAATGCACTTAACGCTTATGAACTTCCGACCTTGTGACGAAATATAATAGTAAAAGCTGTAAAAATGGAGCAGATATATATCCATTTAAAGACATTCACCATTATATCTCGTATGTTGATTAAAGTTTTCAAATCCCCTGCAAACAATTGATGGTCTGAGGAACCAGCAATGGACAGAAGACTTGAAAACCTTAACAAACGACTACATAATACAAGAACCGATTAGTTATTGGCTGAGTTCCAAACATGAAATTGAAATTTGAAAAAAAAAAAGTTGAAAAAAATGGAAATTGAAATGAATTTGAAAGAAAGGGGAAATTTTAATTTTGCACAAAGAGATTGCGGAACCAAAGTTATGTAAGCTTTGGCCCCACGTTGGGCGCCACCTGTAACGGTATACATATAAACATATGTTACCCTTCCACCTTAGAGATACAGGAATCTCAAGTTGACATCGGTGGAAGGGCTGTCCGGTCGACAAAGCAAGGCAGGCATGCTTGTGTAAGCCAGTGCTTAGCTCGTCGGAATGGGTGGGATCTTCTGCTTGTCTTGCGGACTACCGTAGTTTCACATGCCTTTAAATTTTTATAGGGATATTTTAAAAATTGGGATTAAAGAAGGGATAGGAAGAAAATTTGGAAAGGAAAGGACTCTAACTAGGATTTAAAAGGTCTAAAATTTTGACAGCCAAGAAGAAAACAAACCACACCTATCGACTTGGTTGGTTTGCCTTCCTCCTTCTCTCGCCACACCGGTACCGAAGGTGTAATGGTACCTTTGAGCTACCCACCCCATTACCCTACTCATGAATGAGCAGAGTACCTTGGTTGCCACTCGCTCATAATATGTGACAACCCCTAAAAAAAAATTCAAAAAAACGTTCAACAACTCTTGTTGCTCATCATTGTTGTCCACGTCATTTCGGTCACCCTGTACAGTATGAAATTACTCACTCATATTTAAGAACCTAAATACATATATCTAAATATGTATAAAGTTCCAGAAAAACAAAACCACAATCACTCCATTCAAACTATTACTATAATGTAATAAAGTACGTATTTATTTACAAATTAATTATTCTACTAGATATTTAAAATTGTTGACAACAACAATTCTGAAAAAGAACAAAGAACAGGGAAACACAAGAAAAAAATTTAAAATCTATGCAAAAGAAATGCCTAATATAAAATTTTTTGAGGATACTAGATAAAATAAATTTAATTTGCGAAATTTTGACAAAATTTGTTAAAAAGAATTCGCTTTATAAATCAAACAAAAAAAAAAAAACTAAAGGAAAACATTCATAAATAAAAGACAAACATACCATTCATCCTGGATGCAGGTGCACTTGCAGCTGGATGTTGTATCTGAAACAAAATTACACTAACCACTATAACATAAAACACTAAAACGAATTCGAATTACAATCACAAACACTTCTAGAAATTTACTTTTTATGAATTATAGGTATATCTACTAAAATAGGAGTAAGAAATGCAAAGGGAAAGAGAACAAAAATTATAAAAATTTCGTTATATAGGTATTTAATAGGTTATTTAAAATAAGTTAATATTGAAAACATCACTAGGCAGGATCATCATGGACAGGTCAGGAATTGTTTTAGCAAGGTGATGTTGGAGATAGCACAGTTTTATGTATATTTTTTTTATGTTTAATTAGGTAGGGTTGATTTTTTTTTTTGTTGTTTGTAGATTAATGATTTATGGTTTTTTTTTTTGTAGGTATGATGCACTAAATGTATTTTTTTTTTTTTTTTTTTATTTTTATTTAGGTTATAAATTATACACAAGGAGATTGAATTGCAATGCCCACAATTTTCGAAGAACTATATATTTATAGCTTTTAAAATGCTCAACACACAAATTTATTAAGCTTAAGGATTTTTTTTTTTTGTTAAACGAGGTGAAAATTGGGGTGAGATATTTTTTTTTTCTTTAGGACAAACGGAATCTTTAACACACGGAGACAAAAACAGACACACCAAAATATTAAGGCATTAACGGATTAAGACAACTTATTATAAAACGTTGGTTTATTTATGGATTTCAAAATTTTCCGTATCGAAAAAAAAAAGAAAATTACGGGTGAAACCAATTATGTTTCAAAGTCGACTTAGTATCGACATATTTGAAAATTCGAGACTGACTGACTACGATTTTTGAAAATTTTCAAAGAAACATTTTTTTACGGTCGAAATCAAGTAGGCTAGAGGATTATTTTTTTTTTTGTTGCCAGGATATATGTTAAGAATGGAAAATTTTTAGAATTTTGAAAAAAAAAGTTGCCGAATTTCGCAGCCATATTTTGCCGGATGTGTTCGGGGATGTTTTTTTTTCGTTAAATTTTGAAATGTATAGGGTATAATGAGATGTGTTATGTGGTTTTAGTATATGGGTGATTATGTTATGGTATGATTATGGGAATTTGGATGTAGATATTGATATGTGGGTAATGTTGGGAAATGTGTGTTTGTGAGATAGGAGTATGTATTAAGGGAGGGTTATTAGCGCCCCCACATGATATAATTTTTGACCTGTTTTCTCCAATAGAGTGTTAAATATATTTTTCAGATATACTAACTGCTCCTTGGGTATACTTTAGGTAAGTTTCATGTGCAATATATAAATAAAAGGGAGGAAACTATAACTGACTGTGAAGGCATCTCTGTGTACAAAATAATCATAAAGGGTAAAAGCTGTGTGAAACCGCTATTTATGTTGCATTTAGAATTTAAAAATCTGGCTGAAATCGAGTGGGTACCTAATTAGTTTTTGGTTAGATGTTTGGCATGCATGTGGTATTCACTTAAATAAAATAAGTAATTTGCATATTTTAGAGGCCTGTAATTAAAACTGGAACCTCTATCCAAATGTGGATAATTTTTTAGGCAAACAAAATCGATGTACATTATTTCTAGTAATTAGGGGAGAGATGAGTTAATATGCTGAATAACTTCAATTAGTGTGTCCCATCCATCGCACTGCAATAATTAAGTAACCACAACAATTCTTTCGTATATGCTTTTAAAACCACAACCACAAACAAAATACGTATTTAGGGATTATTGCACGCAAAATCCGAAAATCGGCTTTTGACCAAAATGACTGCATTCATCCATAATTATACGAGAAAATAATTAATAATGGTGGCGAAATTAAAGCCAAGGTCTTATAGCAATTTACCACACCTTCATCACTTAGACAACTTAACAGTTACGCTTATATTCTACGTCTACCCTTTAGCCAACACCAGTATATCTAAACCATCCAAACCAATTATGCTGTATTCGCAGCTAAACAAATTGTCTTGCTGTTGCAGTAGCAGTATATTCGTCTAAACTCTCCAACTTTACCAATTTCATCACTTTAAATGAAAATTTGTAATCCTCTTAAAATTCCTGGAAAACGATTTCTTGTATGATGTTGGTTTCGGATTAATATTAAAATATTTTCCAAAAACACATTTAAACAATTACAGCCTTATTTATAAACTTTATACACTCTAATAAATATATATGAGATTTTTGCCTTTAGAGCTATTATAGATAGCTCTTATATTATAAAGTTTATAAATAAGGCTGTTAGAGTTGAAAACCAATTTTAATTTGCAACTGCAAAAATTTCTCTCATATGTATTTACTTTGAAACTCAAATAAATTTTAACTAACCATACTTAGAAATGAGAAATTTTTTTAAGCATTTGGTTAAAAATTCTCCACATGGTTGCACTTTAAAAACACTTTGAATTCATGGATTATAAACTTGAATATTTATACAGATACACCTCAAGGGAAATATACGAATAGAATAGAGGTATTGGCTTGGGAGGCACATGTGTTCCAAAGTAAATGCATTTATTCTAATTCCAGTTTTGCTCAAGCTAAACGAGTTCCAGAAACGATTTAGTTTTGACTATGAATTTTCCAATCGATAACATTTTTGCATATTTATTATGGTAAGCTAAAAGGAGATCATTCTGCTTACATGAGAATTCAATGAATTTGCACAACTTCAAAGGATATACCGAATTTTGAAAACTATTTCTGAGATTACTCATATTTCAATTCTTCGTGGAATACAATCAGTAATCATATAAAGTATTTGGAAATTATAGACTAAAGTTGGTGAATTGAATTTTTTGAAAATGATTCGTAAATTTTTAACTAAATTAGAGATAATTTGTAATTATTTTCGAATAGCTGCTTCACTCATATAAAATCAAATATTAACCGAATTGTTATAAAATTATTTTATTACATACTTACGCATGTCTTTGAGAACTGCTTATAATATATATGAATTCTAAAGTATACTTGACCACACATTCTGCGCCCTATTTCACTAACTTGAAAATGGATGAACAAATTTGTACCTATTTATAACTATTTTTCCACAATTATTGAAGGAGTCAATTTTGGTTTAAAGTAAAAGTGAGTTTTGCTGAATGTTGCAAAAGATTTGTCGCTTCAACAATTAAAAGTCGTTTTCGTGGTGTTTTTATGGAAAACGGCTTCGAAAAAGAGGTTTTGAAAACTGAAATATGTTTGGGGAATATTTCTGTTTTCGATGAAATTTTCGAGTCTTTACGGCTCGGTGGGAATACGGTAGATAAAACTTCAAATAAGATGAACTAACTTTGTCTAAATAAAATTGGCTAACTTTCTAAATAAACTAGGCCGCATACATACCTGGCAATAGTACACTAATTTGGGTTATTGAGTGCAATAGAAAAATCAAATCCAGTGCTAATGAAAGTTCGATTGCACTAGCACTAAAATTTTCAATGTTAAAGAAATTTCAATTCAATTAGCAGTGAAAATTTCAATGCTAATGAAAATAAACTTGCATTAGTTCAGTGCTACTGAAATTTCATTAATTAAATTAAAAAGTTATAAAACTGAATTTAAAATTTAGAAAATTTTTATAACACTTTATTTGCTCTCATTATCATGAAACGGATGTTTAGTCTTCCTTCTCTTCTTGAAACTATGGGGCTGGGATTCGAAGATCCACTTAGCTTATTGTCAATTCGCTCGATGTGTACGATTACGTTTTTGGCTTTTTGGAATACATGCGATCCTTTTACCTTAATGAAATTAAAGCATTCAAATTTTCAATGTTAATGTAAGTGCAATTTCATTAGAAGTACAATTTTCAATACTAGTGCAAGTTAACTTTCATTAGCATTGATATTTTCAGTGCTAGTGCAAATAAACTATCATTAGCATTGAAATTTTGAATGGTAGTGCAAACGAACTTTAAGTAGCATTGACATTTTGAATGGTAGTGCAAAATTAATATTAGATTAAATAAAATATTAAATCGAACAGCAGTTGAAGAAATTTTATTGATTTCGAATATTTAATTTTCAATAACACCAAAAGTTGTATGAAAAATTGTGGATTCGCATAATATATTCTTCAAAAGATTAAAAACATATTTTCGTCAATATCGCTTACGCGATTTGGTTCTATATTGCTACACTGGTACTGGCCCGTGAGGGCTGTGAATTTTAGTCAAAATTGGACAAGGTGCCATGCCCCACCTCCCATACAAAAAAAAGTTCAAAATGGTAGGTATCTCGAAAACCACCAAACCGATGGAGCTCAAAACTGGTCAAAATTGGCCAAATGGACATGGCACTTCCCAAAGAAAAAAAAAAATATTCCAAACGCTATTAGGTATTCTCAACTTCTCTTATGGGAGCTAATGTTGTATAACTTGGAACATTGATGTGCACGAGTAAAGCATCTATCCATACTACTTATAAAATGCAACGTCCTCTGTTCGTTTCTCCATAACTCTAGAACCATTCGTCCGATTTTCATGATTTCTTTTCTGATTTATAGATTTGTGGCCAACTTAGTCCGTAGGGTGGGTGAGAATTGTTCAGGTGTAAAGGAGTCGCGGGGAGTAAGGGGGGAAGGGGGGGACTTAGGACAGGTTGCGTAAGGACTAATTTGGTGACTGGGGATGGGTAAAGGGGTCGTAGGGACTAACTCTGGAATTATTTGGCCGATTTTAAAAATTCTTTCAACATTGTACTGGCTACATCCTCCGGATCAGTATAGGTAACTTGGGAGAGGATGGAGGAAGGGAAAACGGGGGTATAGGGGCTATCTTCGGAACTACTCGGCCATTGCTGGAGTTGGACTCCGACAGCCATTTTTTTCACATGGACAGCTATATGTTGCATGTTCGCGTGTGAGCTGCAGTTGTTTATACTTGCGTTCACTAAAATAATAACGTATATAGTTTACAAAAAGGCATTGCGATAAAATATTTTGTAAGCTTAAAATAGAGTTTAGTTTTATTTAAAAGAAAAGAAACCGGCGGGCGGAGCCGCGGGCATTTGCTAGTTTAAATATAAAAGAAAAAACTTACTGACTGTGAGGAATTCTCTGTGTACCAAATCATGTACATGTGAATTTAAGAAAAACTATGAGACCTCGCGTTGCTGCTTTGAAATCGGCCTTCCAGTCGGATTTGACTACAAATTAAAATTCAGTTAAAAAAGCAGTCAAAGAGATGCAAACAAAAATCCAGCTAAAATTCCAGCTATGATTGAAAAACAACAGAACAAAAAATTCTCAAAATAGAACCAAACTAATCGACTTAGGCGAATAACATTTTGTGAGAGGACTTCTTTTTATCGTTTTCAAGTTTGGTATTGAAAATATGCTATGTAGGTTAAGTAGTTCTGGTACCTCCCAAAAAAAAAACTAATATTAGACCTTTTGCATGATTTTTACGCTGTGCAGGGTATCAAAGCATCGGAAAGCAAGATCATAACACTTTTACTTGTTTTTAATTTTTTTCTACTACCTTTTTTGAATTTTAAAATGTATACTGATTGAAAATAAAATAGCTAACACGAAACATTTAAAAACAAAATCAAAATCGTATACAACTAAAAACCAGGGGACTGGATTTTAAGAAATGCATATTAATTCAATTCAGATCTTACTGGAAGGCAGTAAAAATAGCAACGCTGATTGAGGCCCTATTGATTTATCTTTTAGTACCTATATTATAGAGAAGAAATATGAGGACATAATCGAAATGCCGTCTATTTAGTCCCACACACTGTTAGAGTCAGTCCATCGTGTAAAATTAAAGATATTTCTTTCTTTATCTAATTGAATAGATATTAAAATAGTGAAATTTCAAATTTCGCTTAAACGCCGAGTAATTTAAAAAAACGCAGCGAATGCATAATGCTTTCCCGGCTACTGTGGCATTGTAACTAACAAGTCATCTACACTCAATCAAACTAATTCAAAATCAAATGACACCAACCACGTCTCGCCCCTCTTATAACTTTTTAAGACATTAAATTCCCACCGGACAATTAAGGGTCAATTATTATCGAAGACTGTCTGCAACAATAAAATGTGATCCAAATAAGATTAAGGGCGGATTTGAGGAAAAATAAAATGTTCTAACTTTAAGCAAAGCCTAGTCAAACTTTTTTTTGCTGAACTCGGTATACGAAATCCCGATACAAATTGGTTGATTTATTAGATCATCATTGCCTAGTCTAAAAATATTAAAGAAAGCACCAACATTTTCGCTTTGATTTGCTGATATCATTCATAAGCACAGAGGACTTTGGCTACGCATACCTATAATTTTCGAGATTCACTTTGATTTGGTTATTCACATAAAATTCCAGCCCACATATAGTCAGTTCCGAAAGTCCTTTCGATATATTACGTGACATTATTCTGTCTCTGTGTGCATGTACAATTTCAACCTATATCGTTATTATGTTTTTGGGTTCTTGCGAAATATTTCATTTTGTTCCCACAAACAGAAAACAAAACTGAATAGGTATATCCGATTTATTGATATAGTTCGTCTGAAAGCGACAAACAGAAAAACACATCGCTCAGTAGATTGTGTGTGTTTAGCTATGGACTGATGCGGACGTGTAAATTGATGTTGATCCGATTATCTGAAATTCATCAGCATTTACCAGAGTACTGCCGACTGCGATGATTTTTCTTTCCTCCTCTAATAATATGTATATCTGTGAAAATATTTCAAAAATCCGATCGAATATTCTATCTTTTTTTTTATTCTTGGGGAGATATAATTTATGGATTCATAGGAAAAGTGAATTTGGCTATGGAGTGTTTATTTGGAAACAAAAATATCGATAAAATATGTGTTGACATCAATGGGTAACCCTTTTTACAATTTATCTCTTATTAAAAATGCAAGCTAACGTTATTTTTGATTTAGCCAGATACTGTTAAAAGGAAAAATGTATGTTTTTGTTTTGAACTTAAATGATTGTGTTTTGTATATAAAGTAATTCATTTGTTAGCCAGGAGAATGGTTTTGTATTATTAAATGCTTTTACTTAACTTCGTGATAAATTTTAGACTCTATAAACAGTGTGTTGGGATTTCTATACCTATATACCTAATAAAGTTAAAAGTGCCACATATCTTATATGTATAATTCTTCTGTCCGTGTTTGTTACCGTACTCCTCCTAAACGGCTAAACCGATTTTAATGAAACTTTCTGTATGTGTTTGAATGGGTCTTGGGATGGTTTATATTCACAATTGGACCAGGTAGGTGGCGCAGCGATGCGATTCCACAAAAGTTCAAATAGTAACCACTCAACAATAAATGAAAAAAAATAAAAGGCAAAAAGTTCATGAATAAAATTTCAAATAATAAACACTCAACAAAAAAAAAAGGAAGAAGCTCATAAATTTCTCGACACCCGTGGGAGCTAAAGTCGTAAAATTGTAGACATTGATGTGCATTGTCCAAACAAACAACTGCGTGTGGGCGGTTGTCCTGGGCATTTCGCTATGTGGGTCTTTATTGTTAGGGCCACTCACAAGCGAATCACTTGATTTAGCCGACTATTCCAAAATGACAATTAATTAAACACTTTGTAAGAAACAACTTTAAATTATGTACAACTTTATTTTAATCCAATGATTCTTAAATTCTACGTTTTAATATTAATGCAACAGGCGTCTGTCCGCCATGACTATCGATCTTAAATTCAATATCAAATGTAACAAGGCTTGGTTTTTATGGATGGGCTTTGATTTATTCGCCCCCTATAATCGCATCTGAGAATTACATGTTTTTATTATTACTACGTTACTACCTTCTCTTTCTTCCGGTTATATGTTTTATCTGCTTAATGTTTTTCCTGCCATCTATGAATCAAAACCGCTACATCACCCCCCTCCTAGCGTAGCGATCTATTGAATTTTATAAACCTAAATATGTATCTTTTGTTTAAAGAGGTTTAATTATAGGAAAAACTCGACGAAAATGATTTCATTTAAAAAGTTCCTATAAATAGTACGTTTAATCCGTTCGTGTAAACCCGGTACACATACCCGAAGATGTAAACCATCTGTCTGTCATTCAATTTCAAGTGTCATAATATGGCTTAATTCTATCGATTGACACCGATGAAGATTTTCCAGCCTTTTCAATTATAAATTGTTTTCGCAAGCGCCTTATGACTTTAAAAGGACCGTCGTAAGGCGAATCTAATCCAGATTTAACTCGGTCGTTTCTTACTAGGACATGTTTGCAAGTGCCTAAAATATTTGGAATGTGTACGGAAGTTTGTGTTTTTCTTGTTTGCAGTGCCGCTGTTGGAATTTTGTTGAAGAACTCTCGTAATTGCTGAACGAAATTGTCTTCGCTCAAATCAATTGTTGAGGATGAGGAAATATCCCATGGGATTCTGATATTTTCTCCGTATAGGAGTTCCGACGGAGTGAAGTTAAAGTCTTCCTTTTTGGTGGTTCTAATTCCCAGTAATATTAGGGGAAGTGCTTGTGACCAATTGACCTTATCTCCGGATGCCCGTATAGCAGTTTTAAGTTGCCGATGGAACCTTTCCACCATCCCATTTGCCTGTGGGTGGTAGGCAGTTGTGCGAATGCGTGTTGTGCCTAATAATTTGGTCAGTTCTTTGAAAAGTTTCGATTCAAACTGCGAGCCTTGATCTGATGTTATTGTGATTGGCACTCCAAATCTAGATACATGCTCGTGAACGTATGTTTTTGCAATTGTGTCTGCACAAATGTCTCGCATTGGATATGCTTCTGGCCATCTAGAGAACCTATCTACAATGGTCAACAAGTATTTATAATCTTTGGACGGAGGAAGCGGACCGACTATGTCTATGTGTATGTGTTGGAATCTACCAGCAGGCACTTTAATTTGTTCGATTGGAGATTTTGTGTGTCTTTGGACTTTTCCTTTTTGGCATGGATGGCAAGCTCTTGTCCATAGACTAATGTCGGCATTCATTTTTGGCCAGAAATATAATTTGCTAATCTTCTTGCGTGTAGCCCGCGTTCCTGTATGTGCAAGACAATGTATGGATTGGAAAATTGCTTTACGTTTGCATTGAGGAATGCCTATTGATGTCGGTGGACGTTTCACACCATAAGGAGACTTCGTATGCAGGTATTTTTATGTATTCAAGTTTTATGCTGGAGTTCTTGGGTGGGTTTTGAATGAGTCCCACTAGTTCTCCATCCGCATCTTGAGTCTTTGCCAACGCCTCCATTCCGGGAAACAGCAAGTCAATTGCATCAGCATCTGGGCGTGAGAGGGTATCAGCCACAACGTTGAGCGAACCTTTGATATATTTGATATCATTTGTGAACTGGGCAATAAAGTCCAGCTGACGCTCTTGTCTCGGGCTGCGCTTCGTCTTGGTTGTAAGAGCTGTTGTGAGTGGTTTGTGGTCTGTATAAATACAGAACTCTTGCCCCTCGACGAAGTTTCGAAAATGTTGAATGGCCAAATAGATGGCCAGTAATTCTCTGTCGAAGGCAGAGTACCGTGACTGTGTGGGTGATAGCTTTTTGCTAAAAAATGCTATAGGTTCCCAGTGCTCTTCCCTGTACTGTTGCATTACCGCCCCTATGTCCGTGTTGGATGCATCCGTTGCAATGCTGAGCTGTGCATTTTCTTGTGGATGTCTGAGAAGCGTGGCATTAGCGAGTTGTTGTTTTGCTATTGCGAAAGCTTCTTGGCAAATTGGCGGCCAAGTGAAGTCTTTAGCTTTGGCGTTGATCTTTGATAGGTGTGTTAGATGACCATAGACTGGCGCAAACGTTCTTGCCAGGTGCGGTATGAAGCGGTGGTAATAATTCATCATACCTACAAAGCGTTGCACATTTTTAACCGATTTCGGTTCGGGAAAGTTTTCGATTATCTTAACCCGATCTCGTGATGGCTGAATACCATTTTTCGAGATGTGGCATCCCAAGAACTGTAGTTCCGCAACACCAAATTCACACTTCGAAGCCTTAATACGTAAGCCGTAATCGCATAAACGCTGAAACAATTGTCTGAGGTGATGCTCATGTTCTTTGTCTGTTTTACTTGCAACAAGAATGTCGTCGACATATACGAAGACAAAGTCCAAGCCCCTTGTCACCTGGTGCATAAAGCGCTGAAAAGTTTGGGCAGCGTTACGTAATCCGAAGGGCATTCGCGTGAATTCGAAGAGCCCAAATGGTGTTGTTACGGCCGTTTTGTGGACGTCCTCCGGTGCTACAGGGATATGATGGTAAGCTCTTACCAGATCTATTTTCGAAAAAGCTGTACAACCGTGGAGAATGCCGCTAAAGTCGTGTATGTGCGGTAGGGGGTACCTGTCAGGAGTTGTTATAGCGTTCAACATCCTGTAATCGCCACACGGCCTCCAATCATTGGCTTCTCGCTTGGGAGCCATGTGCAAGGGAGAGGCGCATGGGGATGAAGATGGTGTGCAGATGCCAATCTGTGACATATAGTCAAACTCGGTTTTTGCGATTTTAAATTTGCCGGCATTTAGCCGCCTGGGCCGTGAGAATGGCAATGGACCTTTTGTTAGGATATGATGCCTAACCGAATGAGTCACCGGAAAGTTGAAGTCTGGTGAGTTCAATAACGAGGGGAAATCCGTGAGAATGGTATTATACCTCTGTTCCACGGCGAAAAAACGAGGGCTGGCAATATCTAGTTGGCAAAGTGTTCCGCTGACCTTTGACTTGGTAAGCGGGTCGATTAACTTGGCATTTTTGAGGTCGATTATTAAACCAGTTTGGTGCAAAAAGTCCGCACCAATGATTGGTTTGGTAACAGACGCGATTAAAAAGGTATGGTTGAAGACACGTCTGAATCCAAGAGTAGTCCGAAGGTATTTGGTCCCGAAGGTCTTAATGGCGGAACCATTTGCGGCCGAAATGAACTGATCGGGTTTAGAGTTTTGGGATTTGAACTGTGACGCTGGTAAGGCTGAGACGTCGGAGCCGGAATCGATTAAAAAAATGATGTTTGAAATAGGATCTTTTATGAAAAGACGGCTGGGTATATTATCTATTCCACTGCCATTTGCCGCCATAATGACAGTAGAAGTTAGTTTGGGTGTCTAAAATTGCAAGGTTTATTGCATTTGCGAGCATTTTGCCCGTATTGGGAATGAAACCAGCACATCTTATCCTGTCTTGAACGCGATCTATTTCGTTTGGGGTAGGTACTAGAAGGTTGGGTTTTGGTGTTGTTTCGAGAGCGTCTATTTTGAAAATTCATGTTCGAGAGCATTGACTTGATTTCTAAAATCTCAGCTTGAAGGTTATGGTTGATATTTGTGAGTTCACTGATTGATTTGCTGGACTGGGATGTGATAGAGAAGGTGGAGGTTGTCTGTTGCTGATATACTTCGAAGATACCATCTGCAACTTCAAGCAACTCCTCCGTTTTAGACTTGGAACTAGCTTTGACTGAGACTTGCACGAGCGTTGGAAGGCGTCTTTTCCACAATTCTATTATCAAGTTTTCTGTTACCAGTGTGGATTGCCCTGCCAACGTCTTCAGTCTTCGATAAAAGTCTGAGGGCTTGCTATCACCCATCTCCTCACCTGACAATAGTGCCTCTATCCTTTTTCCCTCGCTCATCGAGTGACGCTCAATGAGAGCTTTTTTTAAATCAGAGTAAGGGGTAAGTGAATCTTTCACTAGAATATCATAAACGCTTGCAGCCACGTCCTGCGGCAATGATTGAACGACATAGTGAAACCTGGATTGCTCGACCGTAATATTTCTAATATTAAACTGTGACTCAACTTGAATGAACCAGATGGCTGGCATCTTTGTCCAGAATTCTGGTAATCTTATCGCGACGGCGTTAACGGATTCCCTGGAATAGACGGTATCTGATCCAGGATCGATATTTTCACCATTCAATGGATTTCGCGCTATAGGTGGGTTTCCCGCTATAGGGGGATTTCCTACTATAGGGGGATTTTGTGGCGGTTGTGGCGGTTGATCGACCATGTTTAAGATTATCTAATAATCGTAATTTTGAAAAAAAATTTTAAATTTTCGGAAGAAAAAGAGGTTTACACTTTTGACAAAAGAAAGTATTACTGGATTGCGAATAGATAGCACTCGGTTAGCGAAAGCAAATTTAAGATAATATTAGAGAGCGGGATGGTTTAGCACGTTGCTTTAAAATATGTATATGTATGTACTATGTTATACGTGTTATGTATAGCGAGAATAATTCTAATAATGCAAAGCTTCCATATAATTTGATCATACGTATTGTATATTAGAATATATTAGATAGTAGGTATATATTTTATAATATTATGTAATGTGATATACTTAGAATATTTCAAATACATACATATATACGCTGTTCTTGTTGATTGTAGCCGGGATAGTGCAGTGCTGATGGTCGCTGTGGTGTGGTGCTGGTCGTGGTGGTTTGATTCTGGTCGTGCTTCTTTTGATGCTGGTCGTGGTGGCTTGGTGCAGGGCGTGGTGTTTGGGTGCTTGTCGTGGTGGTGTGTTGCTCGCCGTGGTGTTATGGTTTTTTTTTTTTTTTTTTTTTGTTTTGGTCGCTGATGTGATGTGGGTGTGAAGCTGACCGTGGTGGTTGATGGCGATGTGTGTCGGACGTCGGCTTGGTTGTGCGCCTTTGAGGTTATGTTGTACGTATATTATGTTTGGAGAGAATTTCGCTTTGGTGCGTTCTGTGCCAAAAGGTTTTTATTATGCGTGCACTTCTTGTTGTCTCCTCAGAGGAATCGTATTATGAGTTTTTTATACGACGAATGTGTTGTTTGTGGAATATACGGTGGCTGATGATGCCGCGTGGTTTGCGTGCGGGGTCACCAATTTCGCTATGTGGGTCTTTATTGTTAGGGCCACTCACAAGCGAATCACTTGATTTAGCCGACTATTCCAAAATGACAATTAATTAAACACTTTGTAAGAAACAACTTTAAATTATGTACAACTTTATTTTAATCCAATGATTCTTAAATTCTACGTTTTAATATTAATGCAACAGGCGTCTGTCCGCCATGACTATCGATCTTAAATTCAATATCAAATGTAACAAGGCTTGGTTTTTATGGATGGGCTTTGATTTATTCGCCCCCTATAATCGCATCTGAGAATTACATGTTTTTATTATTACTACGTTACTACCTTCTCTTTCTTCCGGTTATATGTTTTATCTGCTTAATGTTTTTCCTGCCATCTATGAATCAAAACCGCTACAGGCACACGTCTAAGGAAATAAGCACACGGAGTATAGAATCAGTCAGGACACATCGGTTAAATAAAACGGCCTCAGAACAATTGACGAACAATGAAAATGTACCTACGAGCAAGCAAAACAACGTTTGCCGGGTCCGCTAGTAGTTGTATATAACGTTAAACTTTTCAGACTATGAGTTATGGTCAGAAAAATACGTATCACTTGACTAAGATGGCTAGGACATGTGGACCGAATGGACACATTCCAACTCGGGGGAACAACGCTGTGCGGCTCTATACCTACTCTTTAAATCAGAAACTGAAATTCCTAAAAAGAAACCCAGAAATATGAAAAATGAACTAAAAGCAGCATATTTGAGACAAATGTGACAGTGAAACTACTTGAAACTCTCGACCAAATGACTGATTTCATTGAATTTTATAACCGCGTGATCGCCTTGCCATTTTGCCAATGGTTTTGGGACTGAATGGCAAACATTTCATGGATTCACATTCCTGCCTGCTCGATGGACACTAGACCTAGACAGTTAGACACACTCATTGAATGTCTAGTACATTACTCAATTTTTTAAACGTTAGCATGTCAATATCTGACATATTTCTTGACATGTGTAATTGTAGCTTAGAGTTAAACTTATTTTTATCATCAGTGGTTGACAGTGAATAAATACCCCTATTATAGAACACAACTCAACTTAGTTGAGTTGAGTTATCTTCAATTCAACTCAACTTTCACACAACCCAAACTAACTAACAACTTATAGACAACCACTGCCATATTTGTTGTGTTTTGATAGAAAACTTTTCTGTCAGGGTTGTGTATGACAATACGGACAATACCGAATTTCGAATTACATAAAACCAAGAGACAACTCAACTGTAGTTGTAGTTGTCTTACATAATAGGGGCACAAATTATAAAACAAATTAAATGAACAACCAAAATCACAATGAACGTGAACGTGAAAATGGCTTAATTTTGCTTACCTATATGTTAAAAGGCTACAATTTTTTCATCTACGAATAAATAGTATTTGTCAGAAAATTGGAAACGTCTGCAAAAATCGAAAAAACGTCTAAAATTTAATAGAACTCGTCTGAAAATAAATATAAATCAGTAGAAAATCAGATATTGGAAACGTCTGAAACAATTTTTAAAACGTCTGAAAATAAACATAGATGCACTTGAGAATCGGCGTTGTGATCTTTAATTCTTTAAAATAGCTAAATGTTTTCAGACGATTTTTGTATTTTTCAGACGAAAATATTTTAACCTATGTCAAAAAACCAAACAGTATTATATATATTTGTTAGAATTTATATACATAGACTCCATTCCGTGGGGAGCATATCAGCACATACCTAAAACAGATAACATTTTGTATATTTCTCAAACAAACACTGGATTAGGTATTTACTGAATAAATATTATGAAACCCGAGGGAATTATGTAGACATACGGAAAAAAAGAAAGAAAACAAGAAGACATTGAATATCCATCTAAAAGTGAGCGTTAATCTTTACATAGAGTAAAGGAATTACTTTAGAAAAGGATTTAGACTAAGTCTTTGGAATTCGCAGAACATTGACTTTATCTCATTCATCCATCCATAAGAAGAAATGGGATTTATTTCATATCATAAGAATGTGAAGAAAGTGGTAACGTCTTTTTGTAAATCTAAAATTGTTTGATAAACTACCTAAGTCATTGTGTCATTTTACTTAAATAAATAGTCGTCCCAACAGGTTCATCCATATGGGACTCTATGCCTAGCAGTCGTAGCTTATGACATTTATACTTTTGGATTTTTGCAGCACTTTCGCGGAAGGTGACGCAGTAGAAAAGCCTTAATTTATAATGTTAACTTTATGTAAATTTATACACACTTTTGCAATATTGAAGAAGCAGAGCATTTTTTAAATTTCTTTTATAGTGTAGAAAATATAAAGTTCTAGTTTGCAGAAGTGTTGGAAGGCTTTCCCTTTGCAACAAACTTTTCGGAAAGTTTTAATACATGCTAAAATTGTTCAACTGTATTTTTTTGTTTTTACATTTAGTTCCTTTATAAAGCATCATTTCGTTGCAGTACAATTTGTTATTCCCAATTTTTTTCCTTTTTAAGTTTTGAATAATTTATTTTTCTTTATTTTAATTTAAGCAGTTAGCAACAAAGAATATTCTTACTTGAAGAAATCTGGTCCAGAATTATTCTGATACGAAAAACCTTTATCAAACTTATGGTGAACATTTAATTTAAGGACATTAGTTTTGACAATATGTGCAACTGTTTTAGATAACATAATAGAATTAATACAATTCTTTGTTCTGTTGATCACGGCTCTGTCTAAAATCTGGGCGATGTGTTGGCATTTTTTCTTCTTCCTTATGGTGTATGGTGTAGTTGAGTCTCTGCTTAATATGTACACGAAATGCTAATGATGTCTATACCAGGCCAGTACTGGTGGTGAGTAGCATGCGTAAAATCTAATTTTCCCAGACGACTCCTGAAATAGTCATTGGCCTGGTTCCGGGGTCTTCGTGGAAACGGAAAATATCAGACTTCATTTCTGAGCTGATGTATATACAAAGTTTATATGTGCTATATTGTGAAAACTGAGTTGGGGGAAGATGCATTATAAATAATGTAGTAACAGCTAAGCACAACTTCAAAATTCTCTAAATTTCAGTTATGGCATCCGCGCATAATGAACTAATGAATTCCCCGTTGAAGAAAAGGTTCAGAATAGGAGGAGGAGGTTCATTCCTCGGCTTGCCAAGCTTTAATGGCGAGTGCGGTTTTCACGAACGCAGTCTTGAAATGGTTAATTTGAATTTGCTTCAAACTTTGTATCACAACTCGAGCCGAAATCAGAATTTGTATATAAGCTCCAAAATTAAATGGTAGATACTTCCTATTATGTATAACGATTTCATTATCTTGTTTTTGTAGGTAGAGTTAAGCATTTTTAGGAGCGTGTCGATGAATATAAGGTTTACAAAAATAATTTTACAAAATAGCGAAACTATTAATTGAAGAAAATGCTTGACGAATGACAATTGACAAGTGAATAAGCTGAAGGCCAAAACGCGAATGAATGTGGTGATTAGAGAAAATATGCAAAATGGTAGGTTGCTCTAGTTTCGCACTCTTTCGGTCGATCCTTGAAGTTGGTGTTATTTATTACGTCATCAAATGTCGCTGGAAGGACTGGCGAAGATGATGGTTTTTTTGAGCTGGGAAGATTGCTGACCTTGTCAACTTGAGTGGCAGTCCAAAATATGTGAATATGGTCGAATCTCGAAGATGTTTGTTCGAAGTCTCCAATGGGGGATAACGTACTACGAGTTATTTTCGATCGTTGGCACGGAATGCATACCTTTGCCCATGTTCTGCAGTCTTTTTTTAAGGCCAGACAAATTTTGAAGATACCAGTTTAACTGAGGTAATGCTCATGAATTGGGAAAGCCAAAATCGCTGAACAGAGGTCCCGCTCTCGTGACAGGAAACACAGAAACGTTACACCGGCTTCAAGGATATAGCACATATAACGAGAAATAACACTTCCAATAACAATCAAACTAATTTTTACTATTTTCATCATCACTGGGGATCAAAAGCAAGAAATTGCCGCCAACCATGCAATTTCAACCAGCGAGTGGGAAACGAGAACGGGCTTCATTGATCACGGTAAATGACAAGCCAGATTTCCAGATTCGGGCTCGAAAGTTTCAGTTTTTCCACACACCGGTCCACGTCGAAAGTTTACGCCTTTCGACTACACTCTTTTTGCCGCCAATGGAACCCCGATACCAACCCACGTGTTTTAGGTTGAGTTGAATTATAGTATACACTTCTTGGAAACTTAACAATGGAGGGAAAATGAAAGGCTCCTTTTTGGCTTGGGTTGATAAAACGTTATAATTATTTATTAGCTTAAATACTTCATCTATATCAAAAAACTGTAGAATATTTTTACATTATTTTTTGCTTTTACTATTATTTACATTAACATTGACATTTAACAGATTACAAAAAAACTAACCACATAGTGTGGAATTCATTATGCACAGAATTGCCATTTTTACTTTACTTTTAGTTAGAATATAATTGAATTGAATTACTTTCATCTTTCGTCAACACATAGAACTTTAAAACTTTAGCCCGTAAATGCAACACATCATTTCAAAGTTGACCGTAAATAAACATTTCCAAAAAATCTGTATTTTGTACGTGCTCGCACTCATTCCAAATCCTACAGTGACCACAGGCAGGGGGTTGCATACAATTACGGGCTTTTTAGACCAAGAGCATGCTGCAAATTTTGGGTGTGAATGATAACCAAAATAGATGAGTACTCCTGAAAAGTTTGGAAATTTCTTATTTCAAAAATATAATTAAAGCCATAGTTGAGTTTTTACGTGCTTTAAAAGTGTCTGGTAGGGGGTTGGCCCTGTCTAAGATGTCTTGCACCCACATATTCGTGTTTGGGGCGTCAAGCTCTACATTTTAGTGCCAAATATAATTATTGGTTATATCAATTAGCACAAAAACGGGTTTCTTGTCGTACTATGAGAGCGCGTCTGGCAAGCGGTTGGCCGCCGGCAAAACGTCTTGCACCCACGGATTCGTAGTTAGGGAGTAATTTCCTTTATCTGGAGACTAGTTTCAAGTAGTTATACTAATTATCCCAACTTTCAAAAAAAATTTTAAAAGTTGTAAGACTTTCATTTTTGAAATAAGAAATTTTCAAACTTTTTAGAGGTACTTATCTCTTTTGGTTATCATTCACACCCAAAATTTGCAGCGGGCTCTTAGACTACTTGGAAACGGGCTTTTGGATTGCAGGTAAACGTACCTAACCTAACGAGCGACCCAGTCGTGTACATTCTTTTTGTCGTTCAAAATTGAGAACATTTTTGTTTTCATCTGGTTTTTGAATTCGAGCGCGCAAGCAATGAACAATGAGTAAATGTGGATAACACATCCTCTCTGCATATATAAATAGACTAGGAGAATATGCATTTGTTCGCCTTAATATAAATCCACAGATAAATACAAGAATTATTCGATAATATCCTTCACCTTTACATCCTTTTGCGCAAAAAGTTCTCCTTCCTGTCTAGCATAATGAAACGACATCATTAAACGACTTTACTACGGGACTCTATTGGATCTAGATAAGATTGATAATGGCATACTTTTTCATTTGAGCTTAACATAATTTTTTCTACGTAAAGCGATCCGTAACGTTACTTAATTATTCCAACAAAAAAATTCCTTTAACTATCTCCGATTTCAATTTAAAACGTACAGCGGGTTGCCAAATTAATAGGGACATTGTTTCAGTGTTCTTTTGAGCTTTTGTTTTGGTTCTAAGCGTACCTCGTGATTTTTATTTCTCAGTCTATGTGCTTAACGGTTATTTTTCACTGTCGGCGGATATTCAAAATGGTTTTATTCGGGGGAAAAACCGGTTTTATTCTTGAAGTGCAATCAAAGGCAGAACAAAAATAAAAAGTTTTTTTTTTTGAAAATTTATTGGGGACATTTTTTTAACTTCTTTTAATTGAAACGTAAGTAATGCACTTTATTTTGTTTAAAGCAAAGCTTTTCTAAAAAAAAAAAATCTTTTTTTTTAATGATTTTAGGCATTTTTTCGGAACAGAATGAGTCGAGGAATGGATATCACTCCAAGAAAAAGAACGGAAATAAGAACTTTATTAACTCATTCGAGTCATTCCCAAAGACAAGTAGCTGCTATTACCAGTTTAAAATTAAATTTGGACCAAAATATTCCGATTACTCGCAAAAAAACCGGTAAATGTGGATTAATGTCCCTATTAATTTGGCAACCCACTGTAAATTCCACCACTACCAATGGAAGATTTAATACCCTGAAGGAAAATATGAAAAGTAAAATATGTTTGAATCTACAATAAACAAGATGACTGGGAATACATGACTTGAATGGGCATACACATAAGTATATAGTAATGCCTGCAAATTAAATTTTAATATTTAATTATTCACGAGTTCTGGAATTACATTTCACGTAAAGGTCCACCTTGGGGGTAATTCTTGGCTTTCGGACGAACAACGCGTATCAGATGATGAGTTAAGTTTTTATTTATTTATTTTTTTTTTTCCTCAGTTTTCTGAGTGAATAGTGAGAGATATTCAGAGAGGCAGATTGTAATGAAAAAATTAATTCATCCGTGTTACTGTTTACTCGACCAGCTATATACAGATGCTGCGTGATGGTGAATGGAATTTTGATTAAAATAAATATTTTATAAGTATGCGTACTGATTCACTTCAGCAATTTACAAACGCATGGATTTGTATCTGTAATTTTATGGGTGTTTTAAATACAATGGTAGTTTGTGTTAAATTCACAATAATACCCTATTCACACCAAGCCAAACAGACGAAAACTTCATCGAAAACAGAAGTTTTCCCATACATATTGCAGTTTTCAAAACGAGTTGTTTGAGATCGTTTTCCATGAAAACGCCACGAAAACGAGTACAATCGTTGGGTTGTTGAAGCAGACACACCTTTTGCAACATTCAGCGAGCTCAGCAAAACTGCTGACAGGATTACGGTGACCAGATCCATGCCCACCAAAAAGAGGACACCTTCAAAAATTTCAAATCAAAAATTGAAATATCGGGTTTTTTGTAATATTGTTTTGATGCAAAAAGATTCTTCAAACAATTCTAATAGTGACTGCAAAAAAAAATTTTCAAAAATCTCTTCGCTAATATTTTTTATGATTTTTTGAATGGGATGCTCTCAGAAAAATTTTTTATGAAAAGGAGGATATTTTAGGAAAAGTGACTGAAATAGTCATTTTTAGAAATTTTCAAAAAATCATAAAAAATATTAGCGAAGAGATTTTTGAAAATTTTTTTTTTTGCAGTCACTGTTACAATTGTGAAGAAACTTTTTGCATCAAAACAATTTTTTTTGAGACCGAGGAAAAAAGTAAAAAAAGTAGACCTTTACAAAAGTTCTAAATTTTCAATGGGTACTTAATGGGTTAAGGAAAGTTTTGTATTATTCAAACAGAATTTAAATTACCTTTCCATTGTAAGTAAGTTCAAATTATGAGTAGAATTAACTTTAGTTTTGTCAAAATACTTATGGCCACCATTGTATTTATAATTTACAAAATTGGTCAAACAATTTATTTTCGTTTAATTTGTTGGGAATTTTGTTTAAATCGATTCATGTAAAACAATCAAACTCATCCAGAGATTAGCCCCACCTCTGAAGATACTTTAAATACCTTGAAAACCTCTAATACATTTTTCCACGTTTAATGCATTATTTTCATTCCCATCTTTAACTACAAATTTTAGGTCGTGTTCATGTTCATACCAGAGAGACGCAGAAAATTTCTGAATTTTTCCAAAAAGATACCGGACATTATTGTTTAAGATAAAAAGAGGACATGTCCTCTTAAAAGAGGACGTCTGGTCAGCCTAGACATGATAGCTCTCTCTCTCAGTGCTGTCGTTTCTTCTAGTTTTTTTGTTTACAAATGTGGAATTTTTTTGTTATCTTTTGTCAGTATATTTTGTTATCAGTTTTTTCTATAATTTTAGAACGGCAGCACTACCTGCCACAACTAAATGGTATTTTCAGATGTTTTGATTTTGATTGTTGCTTATGTGAATTATTTTATGCATTTAACCATAAGTTAATGATTATCAAGTAGCTTCAATAATTTTGTTTGTATATTATGACAATACGAGCGAAGTTTAGTAACTAAAATAAAAGTCTGGTCGCCACAAACATTTCATAGCTAGTTTCACAGCTAATTGAAACGTCAAACGAAAACGAGTTGGTGTTCGGTGTGAATGCATCCACGAGTTTTCTAAACTTTTTTGACGAAATCTCGGTTTTCGGCTCGATGTGAATAGGGTATAAATCAAAACAATGCGCTGCCAGATAATAGACACATTTTTGAAACTGTAATGGGCAAAGTTCTTAAGATGCAAAATTTATGTGGTATCGTGTAAAATGATACGATTGAAATTTATTACAGTAGCACAAAGAACACAAGCTCCACTGTAAATTGTGAAAGATTGAACCAAACTTGTGCCATTATGATACGAGTATAATTTATGGATATTTCTGCAGACAAATTATTGCCAAAGACAAATTGTTGTGAATGGTATTCTCCTAATAAGCAGGGATATTTCTATGAATTGTACCTACCTTATCTGCTTTCTTAGCTAAGGACTTACCCTACCCTATACCCTATCCAAACGCTTTGTGTAGCATGGCAATGCTTACTAAAAAGCGTTATAAGGGTTATTTAAATTGAAGGTAGCAAATTTCAATCATGAATCATTACAACATAAAATTCCCTTTCATTTTCTTGCGCTAGACATATTTTTCTTCTACCATCTGCAATTGACAATCAAGAAAGAAATATTATTATCTAACAGACAGAAACATGGCAACAGGTTTTCATCACCAGACTGGAAGGGAAATATCTGAAATTATTATTTCAAATGAATACCTCTAATGAGAGTCATTTCATTATGTGAACTCGAATTGATTTCGCACTTGATCGGTTTATGTGTCACTTTGCCTGAATGCTGTGCTGAATACCTACGTTAAGCTTAGTCCCTTTGATGAATTGTGTCATTTTGATTTAGGATGTGGGTTCCCTTCTTGTGACTTAAATAAAACTAATCCATAATGATAGGTGAATTGTCCATCAACATGGTAAATTCGATTTTTTTTTTTTTGTGAGCAGAATAGTGTTCACATGATTTGATTTTTTTAAACGTTATTTCGTTATTTCGTTATTTATTGCTTGTAGTTGGACCGCTAGGGTTCTAATTCACCATTGGAGGCATTTCATAATAAAAAAGTATTTATTCGTAGTCCTCGATGAGAGGCATATAGACCAAAATAGGTCCATTGTACTGCCACTAGAAAGGACAGTTGGTTTGGGTTACACTTGTGGAACCACAGAAATTGTACTATAGTTTTCTGCTCTTCCTCATCGTTGTAATAGATACCCAACCTTTGGGCATACCTCCTAATTGAGCAGTCTGGTTATGAAATTTGTTAGTATGGCAATGTTACCTTTTTTGTGCCTTAAAGGTAGGATGGACTTTTTATAGTCTAGGTGAGGCAATTAGTTCTTTAAAGGTGTTGCATTGGCTTAAGCGGGTTTGCTTTTCGGAGTATAGAAGAATGGATAAGATATTTTGCAAAGAAGCAACGCTGCAATATTGAATACGTACTGCTTTTACCGCTGCGCTTCGCCGAGCCAGCTTCGCAATTACCTGGGATCTTAATGATCTGGAATCCCGCAAAGGATGACTTTAAACTGATTGGACAATTTTCCCTGTTTTCGATTTTAATGTGCTAGATATGACATATGAGAGATTTGATAGCTGCCTGACTGTCGATATTACATTATTATAGTATTTGACTAACAATCAGCAGCTTGTCGAATGGCGGTGACTTCATCTGAAAACCGGCGCATTAACTCAGGAGGTCGATGGACAGGCACAGGTGGTTTGTCGAGAAGACACCATCACTAAGTCCATCTGGTATTATTGACATCGCGTTTCCTGTATAAAGAGTATAAAGAGTTAGAAGAAAAACTGTGATATTGGAAAGATGTCATTGTATCGTGAATATTTAACGTGACCAATGTTTTGTTCTCTCATATTTGGATTAGGATAGATTATGAAAGGGTGTGTGATGAAAAAAAAACTCATCACATCCACTCGGAGAAGAGGGCAGATCTTGGATCCATCTTCTCCTTATCTACGCAGCTTCGGCATAAATCATTGGACTCTGTCCTCTACTTACGGAGCAAAACTCCATTGGCTTAGAAGTGTCCCTGATTACAGCATCTATTTAGTGCCAGAAGGCTATTTTTACTTTGGGCCATAAAGTACGAGAGGTAGAGCAGCCCTGTCTAGATATGAGGAATGAGTCAGCTTCTTTCTATAGTCAATATGCTATAGCAATTGGTGGCAGTGCCAAAGCAGGGTTTGACCGAATGGTGTCTAATGGTTTGATTTTATTGTGTAAGATTTGCTCGATTTCAGGTTTGTCAACGAATATAGTAGTTATATCCGACGGAACAACAGGAACGTCTTCTATGTTTCTTGACTGACCTGAAAGATTCCTATTTTTGCAGTGCTTCCAGTACAAACAACGCAGCTGTGGAAATGGAAAAATATATCACTCAGATGTCTACCACAGCACAGCAACTTCGAATACCAAACGGTCGGGTGGCTTCAAACGCTCTATGATGAAAGAAGGAGTACAAATAATCAGAAATCCTTTTTGACAAATTATGACACCTTTTGAAAGATCCTTAATATTTTTTTAAAAGTTATCTTCGAACTGTTCGAAGAGTAGCCACTTGCACTAGCAGCATTATTTATGATATTATTATTAAAAAGTATTGGAACATCAAGTATAAACTGCTCGTCATCAAGTTCTGTCAATTTTAGGAGGCGTTATTTCTCGTCAATATAAACATCCCCAGAACTTTAAAGAATCAGGCGTGTCTCTATTATTTTTATTGCGAAGCTATGTACCTTCTGTTGAGCTCAGAGCCCCACGCGCAAGCAAGAACCATAAACAAGACAAGTAACTCCTTACAAAATGTTAAGCTGTTTAATATCTCTTGACAGCAATTTCTCTCCTTCATCTTAAGTTTGATAAATAAGTTTAAAATTTTAATAGGCTATCGCAATTCGATACTCTACTCTTTGCGTACTAGGTTAGGTATGCAAAGTAGGAGATATCACTTTGAGAATTATTCTCTATTTGGCAACAGATGAGATGAAAAGCTCTTTCCACGCTATTCCTTGCGTAGTTACACCAAAGAAACCGCTAAAGTAGTTGTAGGTAGTTCTGAATATTTAATGGAAAGTGTGCTGTGTATAGCCACAGTGTGAATTTTAACTTTTAAAGAAAATTATTAATTTTTGTTTAGTGGCATCTGAGGCTATTTTGCTAATAGCTAATTTAATTATGACTTTGTCAAATTTTAATTAAAATATTAGACCCGGATTTATCCTGTACATGAACTAAATTAGCTCAAACTTTTTTATCTCTAACCTAAATACCGATAGCTCGTCACTGTCACTGGTTCGAATTTATTTACAAATTAGTAATTTTTGCTTTAAGTGTCCAGGTTAAGTTTTACAAACTTACATTGGAAACTTTTTATAAAATGGTACAAAAATAATGGTTAAATGTAGGTATATCTTCAGTACTCATAATATCCTCATAACGAAACTCAATTTTTGTATCCTTTAAATTATTTGATTTTGGGGTCTTCGAAAACACGCTGGGCCCATCACTAAAAAGCAGAACCACGTTCAAGAACAACCCTTAAATGTTATGTTTTGTATTTAAAAAGTGTATCTGAGAATAAGAAGTAAGAAAATACATTTTGGTTAAAAACTGTTCCAAAGGACGTGGCTATAAACGACATAGATATAAACGACATAGCCTAAAACCATATCACTGTCTTAAAAAACATTTAAAAAAAATTTCATTGAAATCTGTCCAGTGGTGTTCGCGCTTAGAGGTAACAGACAAAATTCTTACAGTTTTATATATAGATAAAGATGAGAGTCTCCCACTTTATCTCCCACTTACAATTACTAATGCGTTGCAATTTATCTCAAATGGTTATTAACTTCTATTTAGTAAAAATAATGCTCAAGTCACTCACATGATAGTTAGCTATGATTATAAGCATTACGGCTTTTCATCTAAATAGGGTATTGCACTTCAAACGACTTCATCATTGCTTGCTGAGTACATCAACATGAAGTTGAGGTTTTGTTGTTAAATAGATTTCATCACTTTCCATGGAAACGTAGAATGTTTGAATGTGTATTAAATTACTACATCTACAAGAAGAAAGCGAATCTTCAAGGATTCTCCATGCTTCTTTTCATGATGATAAATTGTTGCCTACGATTTTCATGACTTTCCCATGAGACTTCTTAAATGTAAAGTGACAACAATTTTTGCAACGTCAAAAGGGTATATTAGTTTGATGCGAATTTTAGTGATGAATTCACAAGTATCTTGTCAAAATCTCAAGTGACACATTCCTGTTGAATTCTCACACATGTACTTGTTGTCTACAAAGTTTCAAAGCTCCTTTCATTGTTAAGAAGATAGACGGGATCTCTAATTATACTGTTTCTTTAGCCCTGAAAGTCAAATAAATCCTGTCTGAGTATTTGATTTGAGACTTTTTGTCTCAGGGTGTATATTTGGTAGACTATTGGTTAGATTTTGCATACTCACTTGTGTTATTAGACACCACAAGCCACACCACAATATGTAGTTCCATTTCGTTATGGGTGGGTTGCCTATCCCGCGAATCGTGTTTGCATTTAAAAAAAAAAAAAAAAAAGAGCGTTACTAAAGATACAATATATTGAACCTCTGTAGCTGAAATCATACCACGTTGAGTGAGATATCTTTTCGTCCCCACAATGTCTTCTTATTTTGGTTTTAAATCGGATTAACTGCTACTCGAGTCATTTTTCATTCAGACATCAGGCATAATGTGATTTTGGCTTGTATGTCGTTTCAAGTAATGAACAAAGTGAGTTGTGGAAATGTTTGACGCTCTAGCACTTGTCATGCTCTAAGTTGAGTTTCTACAGGCGGTTGACATCAAATTAAATATGTTGATTATGGTAGGGATATTAAAATTCAAAATCGATCCATGGATCATTGCTGCACGATTAAAGACATAGTCTTTCCAGCGACGGTTTTTTTTTATATTACACTCTCAACAATCTATACATGTAGAATAAAAAGCATATAATGAAACAGCAGCATGTTATGAACCCGCTTAAATGCAAAAAATATTTAAAAACTAGTATTGTCGGTATCGCCTTTCCAATCGAAAAATTTTTAAACTAAGATTTCATTTCTATGATTTTTTGGCCTTCTTGTCCACATCTTCTAAGTTGGTAGGTCACATTGGCTCTTAAAGTAGCACACCATGTGACCATGTGAATGTTGCCCGACTTCAGAATTATGCGCTGCTTGGACGCAACCCTATCCTCAGGAACTACATGTCCCCTTGAGTGTTCTTTGAGTTTCTGATGTCACCTTGTTGTTGTATTTAATTTCCATTGTGATCCCACCTTTCAGTTCTCGCACCTCGAAGTAAGCACAGAAGTTTTACGACCTATGGCATTCTTTTGTCGATGTTTTTCACATGAACTTATCAGTTAGAAAAGCAGGTCGCTTCTTGGTTCCTTTAGACAATTATTACAGATTCACCCGGAATGTAATCGGAATTTTTGAAAATTATTTACAAACATTTTTTACAAAAATGAAATGTTGAGATAATATGGCTATTCCAAATGTTATAGCAAACTCAGTTTTTCTCTATAAAAATTTGTACAGCTAATTTTACTAATTACTACTCATTTTTTAAAAATTTGATTTTCTATACTTTACCTGAAATTGGATGTTCTCAAATTGACTTCGTCTTAGGTTTTGCACTGGAGGTACGGAAAACAGTAAGTACTTTAAAAAAACTGCTTGTATTTCGAAAACGTAATTTTTGGATTCGATACAAATTTAAATTTTTGGTAATGTTTATATTCTGTACAAAGAGTAGTATGTACTCAGTTTTGTAACAGTTGAAAAAGTAACAAGCAAAAGTGTTATCATCGGCTTGGCCGATGCTTTGATACCCTCCACTGCATAAAAGTCATGCAAAATGTTTGCCATGCCATATTGGTTTGGTATAGGAGGTACCAGAACTCCTTGACCGACAATTTTCAATAGTAACCTGACGACGGTAAAAAGAAGTCCTCTCACAAAATTTCATTCGCCTAGATCGATTCGTTTGGACTCTATCGTGCTTTCAAGAGAAAGAGACACATCTAAATCGATTCAGAATGTGATCCTGATTCAGAATATATATACTTTATAGGGTCTCCGGATGAATCCTTATTGGCGTTACAAATGTAATGACTAAGTGAATATACCTTCCTGTGGAGGGTATAAAAAAAGTAATATTTTCTAGAAAACTTTTGAACTTTTTTTACTAGGTATTTTATTTGCATAATTGTACAAAAACCGTCCCAATGATTTTCATTGAAATATATACTAGCGATAGCATAAGCACTCTAAATAGGATCCCGTATTTATTTTTTCACAAAAATATGTAATTAATGCTATTTTATACATACATACTTCTGTAAAATGTCTACCTATATCTCGATCTGAGTTCACACACCATGTATTTTTTGTAAAATCCTTTTTTTGCATTAAATATCGTTTCTGTGGTTACATTATTAAATAATAATAAAAAAACACCAACAATACTTACAATGAACGAGAAAGTTTCGAACGATCAAGTCGTGCACCTTATTATACCTTCCACAGGAAGATATATTCACTTTCCCATTACATTTGTAACGCCAAGAAGGAGTCACCGTATACCCCCTAAAGAATATATCCGGCAAATAACTTTTTTTTTTTTTGAAAATCCTATAAAAAAAAAACTACTTAATATTTTCTCAAATTTCTTTTTTTATTTGAAAGTACAATCCTTCCGGTTAATAATGGAAAATAATTTCATTCAAATGGCTGCCTCGGCTGGGCCTACACGATCGGTCCAATTTGTAAGCACATTATCGATTGTGTGCAGCTGTATTTCACCAATGGCTTCACGAATATTGTCCTTTAAAGCGTCAATTGTCTCTGGCATGTCGGCGTAACAGTTATCTTTTACGGCACCCCACAAATAATAGTCCAACGGTGTCAAATCGCAGCTCCGCGGTGGCCAAACGACGTCAGCTCTGCGGCTGATAATGCGATCTTCAAAAACAGGGCGCAAAACATCGATTGTAGCTTCGGCTGTGTGGCACGTAGCGCCGTCCTGTTGAAACCAAATGTTTCCCATATCCTCCTCTTCAATTTTTGTGAACAAAAATTCGTTCAATATGGCCCGATAACGATCGCCATTGACTGTAACGGCCACTCCTTTTATGCCTCTGGACCAAAATCCGCACCAAACAGTGACTCCTTTTGGGTATATCGGCTTTTCAATGTATGCGTGCGGGTTTTCTATGCCCCAAATGCGACAATTTTGCTTGTTTACATACCCGGCAAGATCAAAATGAGCTTCTTGCTTCTTCTTCCAAAATCCGTACGCAATTTTCGCACACATTCTGCAACATTACCATGATTTTCAAAGTAATGTCGCAATATTTCCCAGCGTTGTTCAAGCGTATACACAACCATATTCGTTCAGCGGAAGGATAAAACTAATTATCTGTTAAATCAGACATGAGCTAAGTGTTATCATTCGCGAAATAAGCACTAGTTGAAAAAAAAAAGTTAGATGGCGGAACCTTTATATTCTGAATCAGGATCACATTCTGAATCGATTTAGCCATGTCCGTCTGTCTGCCTGTCTGTTGAAAGCACGATAGCGTCCAAACGAATTGACCTAGGCGAATGAAATTTTGTGAGAGGACTTCTTTTTATCGTCGGCAGGTTGGTATTGAAAATTATCTATGTCGGTCAAGTAGTTGTGGTACCTCCCATACAAATCCAATATGGCATGGCAAACATTTTGCGTGAGTTTTATGCAGTGGAGGGTATTAAAGCATGGCCGATGATAACACTTTTACTTGTTTTTGTTCATTTACCTTCATAAAAGTACATATTATTCCAATTTGTTGAGATACTTTAACAAACTGAAATGTCAGCTAAGTACTGATACTGAGGCAAAAATATTTCGACTAGATTTACCAGTTACCTTAAAAAAAATATCAATTGAAAAACTGGAAATGTAGGCCAATAAAGTGAAAGAATTTAATCTTTTACTTGGCCCCCAGCATTATGGATCCTTTTCTCCCCCTCACCTTGATGCAGCTCAAAACATGCATTATGTCCCCTTATGACACATTTTTCAATATACCTACGCATATATCATTATATCACCGACTCTTTCACTGGGGGTCGAGGTGGTAGTTTGATAATAGCATGATGCTGGGACTACTAGCTTACCGAAAAACTTTAGAAATACTTATATATTTCAGCAAAAGCGATTAATTTAAGCACAAATTGTTTCCCAAAATCCATTATTCCTTATTGATAAAAAACATTGTTTGCCGACAATTTATTTCCGATTAACCGGAAAACCAATAAAGAGGTATTTTTCTTATCCTAATAGGAGTACCAAAAAAATATCTAACCTGCTCCTGGCATTGCAATAATAGTAAGTAATGGTATTTAGATGTTTTTTCGGAATTTTTTCCTCAACTCATAACCCGAAAAATTGGATCTCACTCTCTGATTGTAACAAAAGACGAAGAAGAAAAATCAAACGTTTCCAAAAGCGATTCGGCATAATGGGCACACTTGTTCACATAAAGGACGAATTAATCGCAAGCCATTAAGTGGGTACTACTTGTGTTTTGTCAACTCATGTGGAATACGGTTTCTCATCAAGAAACCGATTATTTTGCCGTCTTTGTCTGAAGGAAATGTATTTACCACAATCAGTTCGATAGAAAATTGTATTGATAGAATGAACATGTTTTCAGTCACATTTCCAATGCAACAGAAAAACTAATTACACGTATTCGCATACAAACCGTCATTCAAACTAATATGAGTTATTAATTAAAATATAAATGAAAATATAAATAATTTACTTGTTTATTTAGATAATTAATTTATGGCAGGACGGTCTAAGGTGGGCGTTGATTTGCAATGAATGGAAATGGCGCAAAATAGAAAATTCAGGAGATGAATACAAAATATATGATAAATATTTTGTTTGTCCTTATTCTGTTAGTTATAACATAAAATAACAAATGCAATGAGATGAAAAATTTCCTGACAGTTTTATTAAGTTTCAATTAATATTCAAGTGGAATTTTTATTTGCACACATGGTGGAAAATATTCATTTGTTTCGTTGTGTGAAAATATCAAACGGATATGACAACCAAATAAATATTTATATGAAATTATTATTTATTGTTATACCTACGCCTTGTTTTGATGGCGACATTTAAATTCGTTTTGTTAGTTGCACTTGCTTATAATGTAATCGGTGACATTTGGCAGCAGCTTTGTATGGGTGGCACAAATTTTAAATAAATAAACAATTTTAATCCAATCTTTGGTGAGAAAGAAAATGCTTTTAGTTTGCAATTTTATTTTATTTTAATTTTTTTTGATTTTCTTCGGAAGCTCCCTTATATTTGAGGCTCCCTGAAATTACGCCAAAAGAAATTACGCCAAAAAATTAAAGTTGAAAAAGAGCCGAAAAACCTCCATACAAATTTGTGGCATTTTTTCCTAGGAACAATCGCTCAAATATTTTGACACAAATGCCGCTAATTTTGACATTTTTTCCAAAACTCTTTCGGACATTTTTTCCATTTAAGAAAATTGAGAAAACGCCCAAAAAAGTGTTTTGGAAAAAACACCAAAAAACATGGAACGAAAAACGAAACCGTAGGTATGCAACGCCCCTGCTTGGGTCAGATTTGGGGCCTTATTTTCTTTTTTTTGGGTGTAATTTCCATTTAACTTTTTGGCTTTCTTTTCAAAAATATGGTGTAATTTCCTGGCATTCTGGTGAATTTTCTTTTTAATTTTTTGGCGTTTTTGCCAAAAATATTACGGTGCAATTATTTTGGTCTTTTTTCCAAAACACTTTTTGGCGTAATTTCTTTTGGCGTAATTTCAGGGAGCCAGAATCAAAACCCTGTTATTGCAATTTGTCTGACTTTCTTATTAGAAAGTCGAAAATGCGCTTTAGTGGCCACAGATGTTGAACAATCACAACATGTATGCTCAGGATCTAAAGAATACAAGCAAAAAAAGTGCAATCACTGAGGAAAACATCCCCCGTGTTTCTATCTTTATATTCTTAATTATAAAGATTCCACATTACCTAGTATTCGTTTTTACATGTTGTCACTTTCAAGAGACATAAGTCGAAATTTGTCATTATACAGAATACAGAAATGTCCAACATAAAAAAAACTCGTTAGTTCTGCCCAATCGGCATAATTGTAATTCTTATAATTTCCAAGTTTTGAAAAAGTGTCCTTTCGATTTTTTACGGTAATAATTTTTTTGGGATATGAAATTTAGATGAAATTTGCTTTTAAAATTTTAATATTTTTGCAATTCGAGAGATCGGCAATAAAATCTGGGGCCAGTTATAAACACTCAACTGTACCTAAAACTAAAACAGTAAGAGGAAATAAACACTAAAGATAAGAAACAACTCAGCAGGAGATCTACAACACAAGCATCCAAATAAAAATATCAAATACTCATAAGAGATTTTATGATCAATCCTACACAAACAAGGTAAGAGCAGCTACACAAAGTAACCAACATGACCATAAACCCTGAAGATAAGGAAAACGACTCATCAGGATAATGGGTATAAATAGCTACAACGCGGAAGGAGCGATACAGTAGTTGCTAGCAAACCGAATCTAACGTTTGTCCTACTAAAACTAAAAACTATTGTCATTTGTTAGAATAATGTAAAAATTTAAAATTATATATACATTTTTTTTTTATAAAATTCCTACGAACAAATATAATTGGCCAGATCACGTAAAATAAAAACGATCGAACGAAATCGTTTTGACAATAGCAGGTCTCTGTCTATTGTCACAGATATAATAGAGGGAGAGAGAGAGCTTTAGCGAAAACGATATCGATCGATCGTTTTCATTTTACGTGATCTGGGATCTGGCCCCTGTTAGTTAGTAGTGTTTTCAAAAAAATTTCAGTTATTATGGCCAAACTCTAAAAAAATTACCTAAAATTATGGAAGGAAGGAAGGGTTATGAACTGGGAATAATCACATTCGAACATTATTAGAACTCGACGACCAAGATCCGATTGTGATATTCAACATTGACAAAAAAAAAGTTAACCCCACACAAATACCTAAAGTGAATATAGTCATTAGATTTTTTGGGCCCTAGGCCTATATTATATTTCCTTTTATGTTATCTGGTAAATACTGTCTATTGACAATGAGAATATTTACTTGGCAAGAGCACAAAATGATGTCTTACCCCAAAAATCACTTTTCAAATATAGGAAAACCTGTAAAGGTTTGCTGTGCACTTATAGGATTTCAAAAATGTGGTAGATTAGATTAGATTAGATTAGATAAGTTTATTCTTTAATTAAAATATGTTAAATACATTTTACAATTTCATGAATAATTATACTAGACATGACAAATAAATGTCGTCTGCCAGAGTGGCAAAATTGCTTTAAAATTAATTATAATTTTAGTAGATATGCATATTACTTTTCAAAATAGGCTTAACATTTTGGAGAATAAAAAATAAAAAAAAAACAAATAAATTGTTTAAAATTTAGCACGAAAATTAATTCTTTTTACTTTTAGTTTAGTTAAAACAAACATTTTTTTTATGACTTTTAGATTAGTTAAATCGGATCTGTCTAGGACTTTAGGTAGATTGGGCACAATTATACACAATTTTCCGCCACCCGAAAGGTCTTAAATTTGTTAGCTACTTAACATGAAAACATTTTAATATAGCCTCATTAAAAAATTATATATAAATTTCGAGAGATATTCGAATCAGACCACCATTGTCGGGACTCTTTTCTTCTCCCTACCACTATAAACCTTACCCAGAGAGACTCTCTGGACTTCACCAGAGTTCTTCCCTGAGTTCGATTCCTAGTGTTAACGTTAGCATCTGTTTATGTGAGATATGTTTCATCCAATGGGTCTCGATCTCGACCCAATGTAGTCCCAAGATCCTCATTCTTCTTCCAGCCAAAGCTGAACATTGACACCATATATGTGCCGCTGTCTCAGATTCCTCCAGGCATAGCTTACAAGTATCCTCTCTAAGGCCCATCTTCCGTAAATTATACCCGAAATTACCATGACCTGTAGTTAACGCCATCACCACCCATTTAAATGTACCTCGACTCATGCTTAGGACCCGTCTTTGAGTGGAGCATGGCAAGCCATTTTATTACCATTTTAGCTTGTCTACATTGTTCCACAGTTGACCACCTTCTCAGATGTTCTTCCGTGATCCATTTGTGAATCAGCTGTTCTACCATTCCTCTACCAATCAAAAGAATGGTTCTGGTCCCAGCAACTTTTCAGTTGACCCCTGTCTTACAATGGGGTCCGCCTTTTCGTTGCCGTCGATCCCTCATTAAAAAATTAAGATAAATCGAAAAAACAAACAAAATTATTTAGTTCCCAATTCGCCAATTCCAAAGATGTCTTGTAGACATAAATCCATTGAAGTCGAATGCAGTATTACAGTTGAAACAACGACCAGATGTCGGTAACATTTATGGCCAAGGAATGTGTATCTAGTCTTTTGTATTAATGATTTAATAACTGTGACATCAATTATCTAAAATAGTCTCAAGTTGTATACAATTTTAGTCGGTGAATATTTCGAATTACATTAGGCTTAACTTCTGACGCCAAGCTTCCATAAATAGTCTCGAAAAGAATTGAAAATTGATTGTTAAATTAGATGTGGGGAGAAAAATATGATTTGACCTAAACATTGACGGCATTTCGATTTGAATTGGACATGAAAAAAATTTTATATTTGACTTCAATATGAAAGGAATATGAATCTCACTCGAACGTGCAAAGAAGATGGGTTAACCTCAGACGTGAAAGGAATATGAGTTTGACCCAAAGAAGAATGTAATTTGGGATCTAACCCGGGCGTACAACTATTTTTAGATATGACCCAAACAGGAAATACATTTCATATTTGAAACGAAAATACAATGAAAGAGCGTCTGGATAAAGTCAAATCGCTATTAACAACTTTTAGTTTGATAATACATATTTTTTAAGTGCCATGTGTCCCTTAAATAAAGCGTTTCCTTCTCGTTTGTTTGATCGGTCTTGACGTATTGTTCAACACCGGAAAAGGCACATGTTACACTTTAGGATTTTTTATTTAAATTTTTATCAAAATTGTAGGAATTTTCTCTGTTACCTCAAAAGGCGAAAACTACTTATAAATATGTAAATAAATAAAATAAATAACTAGGTGGCGCACCCAGCAGGTAGACACCCTATGCTTCTCGCAACCATTCGTTTTGAGTCAGTTTCTATTTTTGGGACGAATGGAAGGGACCTACAATTTTATGCAGAGTTCGAACAGCTAAGTTGAGAAGCTTTTTCAGGACAGTCATACTCTCGGATGTTTGTCAGACGTTCGCGAGAGATGGCGCAGTAGAAAAAACCTTAAGATGTAATTTGTGTTTTTCCGGGGATCGAACCTGGGAACCCTCGCACAGTAGTCCAGCACACTAACCACTGCGCTACTGCGCCCACTACTTAACAGATTTTAATTAAACTTTTTTTTAAATGTTTTTTAACACTTTGAGATGGTTTTAGGCTATATCGTTTATAGCCATACGTCCTTTAGAACAGTTTTTAACCAAAATGTATTTTTTTCTGACTCAACTGCAATATTTAATTCTTGATTGCATTTAATACATTTGAATGATAGCCATAGCGCTTTATCCTGACGGGAAAATCGACAACATATCCAAAAGGTATATGAAGTAGATGGGCAAATACACACCACATGCCATTGGATTTATTGTGCTTGTATTTGCCTTGGTCCCATTTTATGGAATACATTTTTATATGGCGGTGACAGTTTATTGATTCTGCTTTCATGTTCAATGAAGGTAGAGCAGAGGTAGGTGATCAGTTTTGTCTCTTGCAATGTTTTTAAAGGATGTCTGCTTTCCGTAGTATAGTTTTTTTTTCTGGATAAGAAAAAGAACGCAAAATGTCATCATATCCGCTTTATAGTGTCAACTTAAATGTGGCACATTGTTGATGGTTTTAGTTCTTATATACTTTGTGAAAAGTTGTCAATAACTGACACGTTTACAGGTAGCATCGTTGGATGTATCTAATATCTTACATTTTATTCCAGAGTATTACCCCATTAAATTGAAATTCGAACAGCTGTTTGAACATCCTTTGCGGCAGAGGTGTAATAAGCCCTCCACGATGATGGCAGCAACCGCAAACCATGCAACAGATGGTGGGTGGTTGGTATCCTGCCGAAGGGCGAACGTTTTCACAAAATATGCGACATGGGATACTAATCATTTTTGATTCTGAAACCGCAGCCAGTATTTTTTTTTTATTGTCGATTATATTGTGCACTCAGGCAATTTTGCCATAATAAAGATAAATGGTAATTTGATATGAAATTAAGAAGTGTGCTTCGGGCTTTAGTTGGCTCAAAGCCAAATCAATTTAGTGATACTTTCTAAAAAAAATATTCCCTTGGGAGGAGGATCTCTTTCTTTTTAATATGCATCGTTTATGAGGTAGATTTTTATTTTAGACAATTTTCTAAACGAGTAGGCTGATGAAGGTCGCAAAAGGGATTTTTCATTATAAGAAAATCAAAGTGTAATAAGATGAATATAAATTAAATTTGTAATATTTGTTTTGTATGTTTTTTATGTGGGTTATTAATTTGGTGGGTTATTTAATTATGTTGCGTGGGTGCTCATTTTGTGGATAAGATTGGAAAGAATTTTTGGTTAAAAGCATGGAGAGCAGTTCCATCGCCTAATTTGATAAGGAAAAGTATGTTATGTATGTAGTTACTTTTATTATACCCACGGATGGTTATTATGGTTTTAATTATGTAGCAAATCCGTATTCTTGTTAGCAGATAATGGTATTAGGCGGATTTATAACTTCTCAAAAGAAAAATTATGATCAGCAAAATGGGCTTTTGTGTAGCTATTTAAATATTTGCGGTTTGTATTCTTTAATGTTTTAAAAATGTTTACATTTTTATTATTTTAACCTTTTGTTTTTATAGTACCCCATTTGTGGTTAACCACTTTGTATATTAAATGTGCACACATGTATATTATGTTTTTATACCCGGTACCACACTGTGGTGAGGGTATACATATTCACTTTGTCATTCCATTTGTAACGCCCATAAGGAGGCGGTGTAGGTGTGACAAACTATATAATATTATTGATCAGCATCACCTTCTTAGTCGATCTAGCGATGTCCGTCTGTCTGTCCGTCTGTCTGTCCGTCTGTCTGTCCGTCTGTCTGTCCGTCTGTCTGTCCGTCTGTCTGTCTGTCCGTCTGTCCGCACGATTACGGCCGTAATTTAAGAGCTATCGACTTGAAATTTGGTACGTAAGCTTTTATCCACCAAACTGAGGCTAAGTTCGAAGATGAGCAAGATCGGATGAAAACTACTACTACCTCCCATACAAAAATATCAGATTTATATAGCTTTTATGTTAAAAATTAAATTTAAATAGCTACAGTAAAGATAGCAAGTTTAAACTTTGCACATATTGTTTTAATAACAATATGGGGTTTTCTCAAGGGCAAGTGTTTAGGTGTTTTTCCATTGTAGGTCACTGCAATTGGTTCCCTCTAGGGATCGCGATGGGCCCTTTTGGTGCCTAGTGCCGTATGAGATATCTCTCTCATACCCCTATTTAACCTAACCTAACCTAACTGAGATCACAAGGCTTTTAAAATCCTGTGCCCCTCCAAGTGTTACCGCATTGTATGTCTACCATTTTCATGGAAACCCCGGGAACCAGCTGTGTTCTACTCTTGCAAATTGCGATACGTTACGCCCTAAAAATTGGAAGCCCATCTTTGCGAAAGCCGAAAGGAACTCTTTTGTTTAAGGGTTTGTGGAAGGGTTTGTTTAGAAAGTTCAGCAAAGATCCATTTATGTCCAGATGGGTTCTATTTTTTGTGAAATATGTACGTATGTAGTGGTATAGTCGAACACTCTGCAAATTCATCTTAAAAAATATCAGCTGCCGTTTACTTTAAAGGGAAGGGAAAGGAGAAGATATTTACATTTTCTATTTAGGCCCGATTAGAAAGAAAAAGTCATAAAATTAGTGCGAACAATTTTGGCTATCACGGTAGTCATCTGATTTAAGATTGCTCTTAGTTTTTCTTACAAACCAATACAGAGTCCGACAGAAAGGTTGGACAATTTTCAAAAAATTTAAAAACCCGTTAATTGTTCCATAAAAAAGAAATGTATTGGCAGGTCCATATTTTCATAGCAAATCAAGTGTGGGAAATCAGATCTGTCATGTGGTCGCAACGATCAGCGATGCACTTCTGGAAGCGTTCTTTAAAGTTGGTAGATATCCACTCTTTCCAACATTCGTTGGTAGACTTGGGCGGCTTCCACTGGAATCGCTTCCTTCAATTTTTCCAGTTTTTAAGGCTTGTGCTCATAAACACATACCTTTAGCTAGAGATGAATCGATAAGAAATAGTCGTACATAAATAATTCAGAGGACTGAGGATGCCATTGAATGTCTCTAAACCTGGAAATGACGTAACCAATGAAGAGAGGGCGAATGACAGTCATTGATGCAATTTAGCTGTGTGGGCTGTTGCCAATAGGGGTGGAAATGTAGGATTTTTGAAGCAAAATTCGGAACACGTTCGACATTTTCAGGGATTCGAACCGTTCGTGGAGCCTCTGGATGAGTTCTGTTCGTCAAAACACTTAGTGTTCCAACAAAGAATGCTATTTCGCGCATGAACAGCACAATTTATTTTGGATGTTAAAGTGGTGACGAAATTCTCGCTGAACTGCCTTGTCCGACTCATTATTTCGGATGAAACTGTCCTAAGTAAAAACGCGGTGCTCTTAGCTCTACTGATTAAAGTGGTAAAGCAAACTTATCGGTACACGCCGCACAGCCATCATCCCAGTAGGAGGAGTACTAGCCATTTCAAAATCGTCCTACCCCTATGCCGGACCCTGTATTATTATCATTGTGGATATATCCTTATTCCTTGTTTCAAAAACTATAGTTAGCTACCTAAACTCTTTGTATTTGCATTTCTTTCAACTCTTCTAATCTCGTTGTTCTCTTTTTCATACTCTCCTTACAGCCATTGATTTCTATATTCATGAGGGATACAATACAACAGCTGAGTTCAATACGAGCAGAATGACGATGGGCTCTAATCAATCGGATCCCATTTACTGTGGGAAGGGATTGGATGATTTTCACACTAGGTAAGTAAACAGTTGCCGCCTATATACGACTACACCCTGATAACCTGTATAAACGGGACGAGGTGAGCTTGCTTTACAGATTGTTTGAGGTGGAAAACGTCCGCCTACGAAATCGTAATCAAATCCTTATGCAAATAGAGTGCTTCCTATGGTAATGTGTTGCGTGTCATAAGCCATTATATACCGTATAGCGTCAGTTTTTTTTTGGTAAATCGATGCACATGTCCTGCATGTTAAAAAGCGTTCGATTCTAAATGACTCTCATTAAGCGTTATTAATTCAGTTGTGTACGGTGCTGAATTGCGTTTTAATTAAAACGCGTACCACGCATGGTTTTGTTGTGGCTAGAACTGGATAAATTGCTTAATTACAGTGTCGGAAATTAATTAGAGAAAGCCAGGTTTAGTAAAATGGAGAAATTAGTGAGCGAATATATTTTAGTTCCTATCGCGAATTGTGCGTATTCGCCATAAATTGAATTATATGAGGTTTGATGTAGGCAGCAAAACTGAAAACAATTTTGGAAGAGGATCAAATATATAAAACTAATTATAGAATGTTTTCATGGTTTGAGTTTGAAAAAGCGTCAATACTTTTCCTAGACCGTCTTAGGGGTATGAATGAATGTACCTAATTCCAAGTGCCTTGAAAGAATCCTCACAGGACATTCGTAAAGTAAAGTTCGTAAAGGACCCTTTTTTGAATAAAAATGGACCCTAATATCTTGATTTTTATCTTACTGAAAACGCTTTCTAAAATATCGGGTATTTATTGCCACTCGGAAACCTTCATGTAATTAAACAAACGGGAGGTGTTCACAGGGCTACGAGAAGATCACTTCAAGTTTGAAGACTATTTCCGAATGACCATAAACGCAATCGACTATTAACCTGACAAAATTGAGCACAAGATGACGACGAAGTGGACAAAATTAATCTGAAACTCAACTACTGAAGGTTTGGAAAAATCAAAGCGAAGAGAGCGGAGAAATCAAACATGTTTGAAATAGCAGCTTTGCTCTCTTGTTGATGCTTTGCTCGACATTCGAGCTTCGAATGACGCTGGACCAGGCTGTCGTTCATTAATTTGTTGGGTGCTCAATTGTTGAATCTACTTACATTCATATTTAAAGAAAATGATGCCTTAAGTATGGAGAGAAATAAAAGTTTTAATACCCAAGGAAGGGAAATGCTCTCATGAAATCCCAAAGGATCTCGGAGCTATTGGAATTTCCTCCTAAAAATTTTAGAACATCACGCTTACTGTAAGTGTAAATCAGTGGAAATGCTTTCCATAGGGGACTCCCTCCTTCATAAGGAGTATACAATGGTTGCATTCCTAGATATAGAAAGCGCTTTAAACAACGTCGGCTCATCCGCAATCGCTAATGCACTAGCAGATCTGAAAATAGATACCTTGCTTGAAGAACTGATCAATTTGATGCTCAATAGCCGGATTATTAACTCTAGTCTGCGTGACATATCGTGAGAAGATCTGTCACTAGAGGAGCCTCACAAGGTGGCGTCCTAGGTGTGACCTGCATAGACAATGTGAATGCCTATGCCACGTGACATTGTTATTGCGCCGTGTCAGGAAAATAAATGCTTTAAAAGAACTCCTATACAATACGCTCTTAACAGACTAGTAAAATCGGCAAACAAATGTTTGTTGGGGGTAAACCCACACAACTGAACTTGTCCTCTTCTCCATGAAATATAAAATTCCACGTATTGACCCTTGATCTATAAATAGAGTTGGTCATTCTCAAATGAAGCTAAATACTTTGGGTGTTATTTTAGATAGAAAATTGAGCTGGGAACCTATCTAAGAAAGAGTTAAAAAAGCCACTGTGGCACTTTTCTCTTGCAAAAAAGCCATAGGAAACAAATGAAGTCTACAACCTCGCACCACTCTGCAGTCGTTCGTCTCAAACCAACTTCCTAATGTACCAACAAAACAATCTAAACACTTTTAGGACATACCCAGGCACAGTTTGGTAACAACTTTCAAGTCTCCATTTCTATTAAAACTAGATCATTCTGTGAGAAGGGAGCAGTCTTGGAAGATGTATCTATCCATTTCTTCATGGTTGGACCAAAAACTGTGGAGTTGGTGGCGGTGTTTTCTCAATCAAGAATCAAGAAGGGCAAGCCACAAAAATAAACTCAACAACTGCTGTTCCAGGACACGATATGCTTTCTTCTGCCCTATTCGATCTTATCACCTCGAACGTTTAAAATACTAAAAGAACGCCATCCGTAGATCACAAGGTTTTGAACAGGAAAAAGCAACATTTGTTTTTAAATGGCGAAATGGGAAGCACTTACTGCCAAACAAGGATTCTGTTGCATATTGGATTGTTTTGACAGCTCAGCTATACACACACACAATACATACAGTGCATACGATTCATTCCGCCATATTACCTTTGCCTATAGACACACGTTTTTGTTAACCTAAAAATAAGTTACCTACAATAAAGAAATGAAGTCGCATTAAAACTAAGTGTTTGCTTTAATTTAATACGATATAAAAATTGGCGACGAGGACGGTTAAAATTGTCGAATTTTTTTTTTGGCTAAGTACCTACACAGACCGAAATTATGGCAAACGAAGAAGAACGGCGGGGTGCTCCAAGAACAGTGATGGTACAGAGCTTACAAACATCATTTGCGATTGAACCATTCGAGCCCCAAAACATTAAATGGACACGATGGGTGGATAGATTCGAGACAGCTATCGCCCTGTTCGACAATTCAGCAGAGAAGAAAGTCCATCTCATTTTGCACTACATGGGGAGCGAGGCTTACAACACATTGTGCGATAAAATTTCACCTATAAAACCATCGGAGAAGACATATGCAGAAATTGTATCAACGCTGACAGCATTTTATGATCCAGAGCCGAATGAAATAATGGAAAATTATAGATTTCACCTTCGGAAGCAAAAGGATGGCGAGACGGTGGATGAGTTTTTAATCGCGTTAAGAAGATTGTCAACGAAGTGCAAGTTTGGAACGTATCTGGAGACGGCACTGCGTAATCAATTTGTGTTTGGGTTACGCAATCAACGAACCCAGAATCGCTGTTTGGAAAAGAAATGTTTGACATTGGATTCAGCACTGGAACTTGCAAAAGCCATTGAATTATCCGAGAAGGGCGGCGCTGAGATTCAGAAGGTGAAGGAGGACTCAGTCAACTACGTCAAGGAGAAAAACCATAAGAAAAACTATCCGGGAAACGTGAAGAGGGATGAAACTTCCAAAATTACGCCATCCAATGTTAAAATTGGACTAAAGAAGTGTTTTCGATGTGGAGACGCCAGTCACTTCGCAAATAAATGTCGATTTTCGGACTCAGTCTGTCATGGTTGTGGACAAAAAGGGCATCTGAAAAGGGTTTGTTTCAAATCGAAGAGGTCGAGTGGTGGAACCACTAATCACTTGGAAGACGACGAAATCGTACAGCTTGATGAATTGGCGCACCTCGAAGAGATCCATCAAATCGGAGAGTCAGTCGCGGTAACATATCGTTCCAAAGTCCTATGTGAACTTTTGATTAATGATTTTCCTTTTACTTTCGAAATAGATACCGGATCACCCGTGACTGTGGTTGGCTTGGCGGACGCACAGAGGCATTTTGGCAGTATTCGAGTTGAGAAAAGCGACATTGAACTGGTCAGCTATTGTGGCAATAAGCTGGAATGTCTGGGATTCCTTCGCGTTAAAGTGAAGACGAATATACATGATGATTTCAAAAGACTAAAAATGTACATTACACGCTCCAATCGAAGCCCACTGCTGGGACGTGAATGGCTAAAAATCAAAAGCTTCAAAGCAAACCAAGAGATACATTTTTGTTGTATTACGTTCTTGGAATCAGTTGCATCCCTGACACAAATTGGCATGTGCCAATTATTATAGAATAACAGTTCCGCAGAAAATAGTTACTGAATGTTTCTAGCCTAGGATTTAAGAAAAAAACTGTACTTTTCAAATTGGAAGTCCTTATTGAAATTCACAAGTTTACATCAAAAAAAAAATTACGCTTATAGGCGTTTAATTTTTTATTTATAAATATCCACTGAAGAGAGCCTTTAATATAAGAAATGCTGGGAAATATTAAAATTTTATTATATTATTGGAAAAAACGACGTTTCGGACGTGATTACGTCCTTCATCAGGCGGCAAGAAACAGGAAGATTTACATTAAAAAAGGGGATACAGCCAAGAAATACAAATCAACCCCAAAAATTTTCATAATGATATGAAATAATTTAAGACTATAGAAAAACACTACATCTAATAGCGGGCGAAGATCGATACTTTCGATGACTACTGTTAGGTAGGCTGGTAGGTAGTCATCGAAAGTATCGATCTTCGCCCGATATTAGATGTAGTGTTTTTCTATAGTCTTAAATTATTTCATATCATTATGAAATTTTTTTGTGTTGATTTGTATTTCTTGGCTGTATCCCCTTTTTTAATGTAAATCTTCCTGTTTCTTGCCGCCTGATGAAGGACGTAATCACGTCCGAAACGTCGCAAATATAAAAAACTTGTCTTTGACCTATAGCCCGCAAATTGTACAGATTGTAACGTCTATACATAAGGTCACTTAAAATTTCCAATTATTATTGGAAAAAACAAATTCTTTATCGAAAGAAGTAACTGGAACAGCGCAAATCGCTAAAGTCTACTTCAGGGTTGAACCTACCTTTACTATGAAAATCGTCTTTACCGTTGTGATATATGAGTGACTGAAGGCGCACGTAATTTTATGCGATGAAGAACAGCATCTACATATATAGGGAAAAACTTGATGAAGATGTAACCCTCTGGCAGTCATAGTTATTAATGCAGTATTCTTCAGAGTTGATAGAATCGATAGCAGAAAATAGCACAAAAGCAACAAATTACCACAAAAGACCACCTGCCAGCAACGGTAGTTCAGAAAAAAGGCTGCTGTTTATTTTTTTGTTCCCTATGGTAGTCGACTCAGACATGAGAGTATTTTTTTAAAAATACACATTTCAAAAACAAAATCCTCACATGCCAATTCTTATACGCACATAATGAACACCTGACAACCAGCAAACTCATCCCTCTGGATAAAAAATAAAGGTCATATAGATGTGAGATTTTGAGTCTCCAGAGTGAAAAATCAAATACGACTATAATTGAAAGGTTTTCGCATAGAGGAGGAAGCGTTGTGCCATCCCTTGGTAGAAATTTTTTTATATTGTTATCAACTACAAATGTAGCTATAGGTACTTACTTCTATAACCTCGTCCGTAACCGAAAGTAAAAATCGATAACATAAATATATCCGATAGCCACGTTCACATATTGTTAATATATTTTCGAGTGGTGGTGGTGGATGGCACATAAGTTTGCTTTTTATTATTAAATAGTAAATGAAAAATAAATCGTATAGCTACATATGTTACAAAAAAAAATATTTTTCTTTCACATCAGCAATCACAATGGACGAAAGGACGCATCAGTGGATAAGCACCCATCTCTCTCTCTCAACTAATTGAAAACCAATGCAATAAAATAGACAAAAAATTGCTTTATATGAATTTTAATATTTTATTCAATAAGCCCGGCTTAAAGCGGCCAAAATGATGTATGTAAAATGGAACACAGAAATTATTAATCCTACGTTGTAAATATGGTTGACTTTTTTTGTTGGAGCTTGGTGCAAAAATAACTCTAAATCTAAATGTATTATTTGACAACTTTAATCTGACAGTTTACAATTTGCAATCTATACATATAATAAAACTGTAGGACTTTTTTTGTCAGCTAAAAACCCAAAAACTACTGGACAGATTTCGATGAAATTTTTTTTAAAATGTTCCTTAAGACTGTAAGACTGCTATAGTATATGTCATTTATAGCCACGTCTTTAGGAACAGTTTTTAGCCAAAATGTATTTTCTGAAGTGAAAATATATACATATGTACACATACACCTTGCTACAAATGGATGTTTATACTTATGCGATCGTCAAACAAAAACAATACGGATATGTACTACACATTCGAAGAGGGTTGATTACATTACATATCCAATACATTCCATTCATTATCGATATCGCCACGCCAAAATTGGACAAACGGGGGTGACGCCTCGCATACAAAAAACAACTTCTATGATTTTCATGATATTTTTTTTGTTTTTTTCGTATTGCTGTATATTTCAGGTTTAGGCAGAAAGAAAATTCCAGAAAATAGATTTATTCTCATTTTTCGCATTCTACTAAAGAACATTATTATCTAAGACCTAAGCAATTATTATATAAGACCTAAGCAATACAATTCCTGTGCACGGGCAAGGCTGGGCGGGTACAGCTAGTCTCATATAAAAATATCGAGTGGCATAATTTCCATTATATTATAGTAAAATTAAAAATTTTTATTCAAATAAATTTTAATTGATTGAATCGCAATACCACGTACGTTTTAATATTCCTTAAGGATAGAATTGATAGTCGAGGAATGACTTAGTTACTTTTGCAAATATTCCCATCTGAGCTGAGGCAAGAAATAAAGAATCTCAAGGGTTAAAAACTGATCCCAGAAATTTTACTAGTTTCGCAATTAGATTACAACGCATTCCGAGTCAAAGGAAAGTCAAGGAAGACATTTTATACTATATCCATCAGGCAAACCGTAGAATGGCAAAAAGTCTACAAGGGATATATCTCTACTCTTGATGCGCGCATCTACATTTTTTTGCGTAGGCTTTAGCGATGCCACCTGCCATTTGGTCATCACGCAGTTGGTACAAAGACTTCGGGTCAAGGTGGAGGGCGACCGTAACAGTCTGCCCCCTGCCTATTGTCTCTGACGCGGCCATCACTAGGGAGAGAGACTGGTGCGTGTCAGAGGTGGGTGATTGAACCAATCTGCTTTGCTGCTTAACCAAAAGTCGTTGATTGGATTGTCTGTTGGAAAAGGATGGGGGGTGTTAGTTCGTTAGTTCAAAATGAATTAAAGCCATAATTGGATTATGGCGTTCATTCGCATTTAAAAGTGAACTATCGCCATTATGGCGTTAGTTCATATGGCCTTCGTTCACGGCACCTACATACCTACCATTTCAAAAATTCGAATTTCAATGCACGATTTAAGTGAAGTCACTAAATCTCAATGTACATAATAGGTAGGTACCTAGCCGCTAGCACTATGATTGTATTTTCTTTAGCCACCTGCATAGACCTCTAAGTGAAAAAGCGTTCTTATCTTCAACCAAATCCATTATCACTATACATATTATATAGCTTACAAATAACTCCCTACGGTCAATAGTCAGCCAGTGGATGTATTGAGATTACCTGATAATTGTCTAACTTACACCGAACACACCCAATTTGGGACTTCAACAGACACCACCTTGGCATGACTGAAGCAATAACAAAAACATTTCCTGGTCAGTAAAATGAGTTCGCCAACTCGCTCCGTAAAATTCAAGTATCCACACCCAACGGTTTCTTTTATTTTTGTTACCGAAATTGGATTTTCGTGTTTCGGAAATAGTGTCACTAAGCCGTATCCCTTCAGGTAAACTATGTGACATAATATTATAACCGCAAAAAAATGCGTCTAAGTAGTTTCCTTGTTCTTATCTCTGGGTCAACAAGGAGCTGTATGTATAACACACTAACGAGTAGGACCCTACCGACATGACCGTTTGTCATTGTTTAGCGGGCTATATTTTCGGATCATTTCATGCGGTCTATGATGACCAAAGTTGGTAGGAGAAAAATCGATTAAATATAGAACGAGATGAGGAAGGGTCACTATCCGAAGACATATTCTCTTCCATTTCACCTGGCAATGAATTATTCACAAGCAAACACTTTGCGGCTGAAACTTAACCTCGTGAAAGGTTGTAACACTATAGACAATAAACCGATTTTACAAGCTGTCTGGAACTGTTCACCTGTTATACAATAGCTGATTTAGACATGCAACTAATAGATGTTTGTTTGATGTCAGTATGGGTACATGGAAATAAATTATACATGAGTGTTAAGCCGTTAATGCCTGGAAGGAGATCAAAGTGGTCCTTTGACTTTCGGAGTGGTCGTATTGTTTGAATTGGACCGACAACCTAACAACCAACTAATGTGTTATTCTGATCATTTTATCCCATTAGTTTAATTGATTGAGTTCTGCCTTTGAGGCGGGGTAATAAGGAGTGGTTATGAATTTGTATTACAGATGTGTGGCCAGGCCATACTTTGCACACGCAACAATGACTTGGAAGAAATAGATAGTTTTAGGAGAACTGTCCAAGCATTTAATACATGGCACTCCATATGGATGATGCTGTTCATTACTTACCTATAATATAGCTAAGGGTTTTTTAATTGATTCATATAGTATACAGCCTGGGGTTATGTATGGTATAGCACATCAGATAAATGACCGCCACGGCTTTTATTATAATCATTAATACACCTCCTCTTTCAAGGTGTTGGTGGTCGTGACCTTGTTTGCATAGACCTTTGACTTCAAAAAACCTTAAAGAAAAAAGTCCAATGGCTTTAAATCGCAAGATCTGGATGGCCAATTCTAAACGCAAAAACGGCCGATTACACGATTGGGATTACTGACTCGTGCAGTAATTGAATTGTTTCTCTGGCTGTATGGGATTGGGCAACGTCTTAATTGTTACTGCCTGACCAGCCGCATTTTACCAGAATAATGGTCCAATAATATGTCCAGCCCATTTTGCATTGATGCATTTGTTTCTCAACAATTACTTGTGGGTTTTCGGAACCCCAACTGCGACAATTTTGACGATTAACGAAGCCATCAAGATGAAAATAAGCTTCATCACTGTAGATGATTTTGTTCAAAAAATTCTTTTAGGAATTATTTTTAAAATATTGCTCAACAATTAAAATGCGTTGTTCTTTCGTATAGGGCTCAATTTTTACCCCGAACTGTCAGCTGTCACATTGTAATTTTTTTTTGCGTTGGCATCACTGTAGGTACTATTAAATGGCGCAAAATCGAAATTTTGCGTGCATTATGGGACACCCTTTATAATGAATTCGTGTTTACTTTGTACATAAGATTTAGATGAGTTCAGCGGAGATAACAGTGGAACGTAAGGACTATTGGCACAAATATCATAGGACGTACCGACTATACGCTGAACTAGGTTTTGTTCGAATTGTGCGATTTTAGGGACGAGTTGAACAAATACTGTTTTGCAACTTCTCGAATCCAGAAAAATAGGACAGAAAAAAAGATACGTAGTGTAAATTGGTAATTTCGATGCTCTGGAGTACCTATACATGTGGGGACAAAGCGCAATCTGCAAGCATCGAGCTGGCTATGAAAGCATGATATCTGAGCGAGCATATTATGCCGAATTCCTATATTTTTTACAGCTGGGTAAACATTTTTACTACCCCTTATACATTGTAGTACTTTTTGCCTCCGCTTTTGGTGACATGAGAAATTGAAATGCTTAGCAAGTAGTAAAAGTGTTATCCTCGCGGCTTGACCAATGCTTTGATACCCTCACTTGTATATGTATAGATACAAGTCATGCCTGAATATTTATCTTCCTGTGGAGGGTCATTGCAGTCATTTCTGGTTTGCTTAAACTTTTATTGGTTTTCCTTGAATGAGTTGGCTTTGTAAGATCGTAAACTTAATTCCTTCATAGCTTCGGCTATCCACTTCTTTTTCAATTAATCACAATGATTAGTTAAACGTCCTAAATAGGGTGTTAAGTCCGCTCCAGGTGCATTTCTCGTATTGCCATAACCCATACGGTCCTTTTGCACGTTTCTCTTTAAATTTGTGGTCGGAGTACGAGAAATTAGCTGATATGGTGTAGTAGTTGTAATCTGACAAGTCTAGAGGCGATAATACAGTAATAGAGTATTACTGTGTATATTACGGTGGTTATAATATGTACGTACATATTGGCATTTTGACCATCAATGTCTGGTTCACGTGTAGGCTCATATGCAAGCTGTTTTAATAGGTTTACATTAGATTTGTGAATAAATTCCTTCGGGTGTTGTCTGTTCAGAAAGTCGAAGCCAATCAGAATTGTGTATGCTGTAATGACCCCCAATGAAGGTATACCAGGGAAACAATTCGTGTTATGGAGTCAAACAGCACATTGAACTCATTACAAAAGCCAAGTTGCTGTTAATGCGGATGATTCTATAAATAAAACAATAATGAATTATTTCCTTATATACGAACATGAGCCCTTTGAAATTAAATTACGAACTGGAACAATAGAAATAATCTTTTGGGGCTTGCTAGGCTACGTTATTACGCACATAAAGGGCGACAATGCGATGTAGAAATAATAATGTGACACCATCAATGAAAGTTTTAGCTGTAGGGTGGCACTTGTATGACAGCTAATAGCGTATCCAATTAAGGCCGCATCTGATCAGCTTATTTGCCGCTTCGTTCCTTTCTATATTTAGAGGAAATACACAAATGATATCATGAGGCTTCTAATCTTACTCTTGTTACAGTGTTTTGGCCATTTCTGCATAAAGAAAGAAAGAAAGAAATCAAATCTCCTGTCTTTTTGGTATAAAGGCTTGCCAATGTTATGACTTTGATTCTCATAATCAGGATATAGGCCTGAGTATCTGAAAGAGCAATGCTTTCAAGTATTTTTGAATCTTCCCACTGTTTTTAACGTTCGTCGAAAAAATCTCAATGGGCTGTAGATTTAGAAGTGTTTGCAGACTTTGCAGCGGTGTGCTTGACCTTGAATTACTTAAGGAGTAGATAAAGAAATAAAAGCAAGTGTTATACAGGATATTATTAGAGGAAAAGTTGTGACGATACTTTATGGATGGAATTGACTTTAAAGGCTTCGGCTTCTATCTATCTAAAAAAAAATAATCACGGGTCTATTAAACCTTTTTTTTAATTGTTTGGTACCAGCGTTCCTGATGACTTTACATACCAATAAGTATTTTTAACTAAAGTGAATCCTCTCTCTGTCATGATAGTATGGCAAAGAGAACGGAAAAAATTATACCACTGATTCCTACTGATTATAACTGACTTCCTGCAAAATTGGAGAGCATTTAATTTCCGGCAGTTCATCCACACATCAAAGTTTCACATAACAGAATATCCTGTGGTCCGAGGAAAGTTTTTAAACAATGCCAGAGTGGACATTAAATTACTTTTCTGGCTATGGAAATGATTTACTACTTCTCCCATGATACAGATATATAGAGTACCAGAGTTTCAAGGAGTTATACCAGAAGATATAAAATCAACTCTGGTAAATTTTGGTAAATTTAATGTTTCCCTCGGTTTTAAAATATTTTAATTTACCAAAAAAGTTATTCCTTTCAGCTATGATGAATCATCTCCTCGTTTAGTTGTCTTCCATATATCAGTGAAATATCCAGGACATTGTTGCAGCTGGTTTTTTCTCTGCTCTGAAATTACATATGTGCATACCTACATAGTTCATGTTTTCAGGGAATTCCTGGATACAAACCGGTTGCGAAATTAATTAATTTTTTACATATGTCTTCACCTGAATTGGATAGGTCAGAATGATGTCAAGATTCTCTTCATAAGGTTTATGGGGAATTCAATCGTTCTTGAAAATCGTTTAAAAATGTCTCCTATGCTCTTTCGATTCATATTTTTGTAAAAGTTAAACGAAGTGAGCTAAAAGGACTTTACTTGGCTGCCATGATTGAAAGGGTTGGGTATCTACATTCCATCAATATTTTGTTGGAAAAAGTAGTAGAAGTAGGTAGAGATGTTGTGTCTTCTATTTCCAATTTCACATTTGGCAGGACAGTTGTTTTGATGTCACTACCTGGGTCTACGAAGTCATTAAATACAGTTGAATATAGGGAAGGATTTTTCAGAATTAAGACCCTTCCGTGTATATGCAAGGACTATCTAAAAACTATGAATCTGTCAATATTCTATCACAACAAGATGGAAACCATGTTGGAATTGTATGCACTCTTGCACCCTTCATTCAATTCAGGAAAACACGCTTAATATGCCCTCTCAACTTGCAATAACTAACTTTTAAAGCATTTCCTCTTCTTTCCCATTTTAAACGATATCCTTGTTCGCGTAGCAGTCAACTCCAACTGGTGCTTGTAACTGACTTCATATTGCCTCAATTCCATTCTATTAAAATGTGTCCTCAGTTAAAAGCTCTCGTTGATATTAAAACGTCTTTACCATAGCAAACCTCTTAAATTCATTTTCCATCCTCTTTGCAGCTACAACGAATGGCACGGCTATGTGTCCCTCCTTGTTTGTATCCTGGGCATCATAGCGAACATCTTGAACATCATCGTACTGACGCGTCGAGAAATGCGATCACCCACAAATGCCATCCTCACGGGACTCGCAATCGCCGACCTTACCGTAATGATAGACTACATCCCTTTCGCGTGCCATGAGAACATCCTGCCGAACATGAACTACCCACGAGAAAAGCAATTAACCTACAGCTGGGCATGGTTTGTGAAATTCCATTCGATTTTTGCTCAGACCTGTCACACGATATCAATATGGCTGACAGTGACGCTGGCGGTATGGCGCTACATTGCAGTTGTTTACCCCCAAAAGAACCGGCTATGGTGCGGCATGCGAACCACCATTATTACCATAGCGACTGCGTATATCGTATGTCCATTAATTGCGATACCACCGCCGTACCTTGCGTTCAGCATTACGCCATTCAACGAACTACTAGACAGTCATGGCAACAAGATTGGACCGACGAAATCTGCAACCGATGGCAATAGCACGCTGGTGACGGAGGGTCGTAATGTAACCCTTTATAAATTGGCTCCCAGTCAATTGGTAGTAGACTATCCGGCAATAATGTCCTCGAACTTCCTCATCTATGGTGTTCTTATGAAATTGATTCCCTGCTTCGCCCTAACCATACTCAGTGTACGGCTAATTGCAGCGCTACTCGAGGCCAAGCGTCGACGAAAGCAATTAACTAGCAACTCAAATGGAATGAAGCACATGGTCAACGGTAAAGTGGTGGATAAACCGCGCAAGAATAGCAAAACTCTTGAAAAGGAGAAACAAACGGACCGCACTACAAAGATGTTGCTGGCGGTTTTGTTGCTGTTTCTTATTACGGAGTTTCCCCAAGGCATACTGGGTCTGTTGAGTGCCACCCTGGGTGCACCATTCTTCAAGCAGTGCTACCTAAAATTCGGTAAGTCTGGGTTGGGGTTGTTTCTTTTTTTTGTTATTCCTATTATTTTGTTAAGGGTTGGGAAATTGCTTTATGAGGTGCTACTTGATTATATAGCTTCCCTTTTCCGGTTCAGTTGATTTGGCAAATTGTGAGAGTTTTGACCAACTGTGCCTTTTTATGATTTGTATATGGTAAATAACCGTCATTTGGGATTGCTTGGTTTACTGACTGATGGAAGAATACCAATTAGCAGTGAAATCGATTACGGGGCTAGGGTTCTTGCAAAAAAAAAAATAGAAGGTCCCGGGAAAAGACAGATGCCAGTAATATCTTTGCGCGAGCAATAATTAAGCCAGCACTTCGTTTATTTGCCTAAGGAGCCAATAAATTAATGGTATCTTGCCGTTGGTATCTAGAATTTATTGCCTTTTTATTCTTCCTTGTGGTTAACACTTTTTAAATATTTTATAGACACTTATATAATAATGAAGAAAAAAAGACTGATCAAAATGATTTATTGGGTATATACCACAGCAGCTGTTGAATTAATTTTCAGGAGCCCATAAAGGCAGATATTCTCCATTTATATGCTATGGACCCCTGCCTTAGGTGATATATTCGGTGGCATTAAAATGTTAAACCAAACCGAGTTTATAATTTGACATTATCGATAAATTGCCAAATATTAATTTTTTGTGGGGTGCATGGAACATCCTATTTTAAAAAGTAGATAGCTATTATGTATTTTATTTTATAATACACTCACAGAAAACTATAGTCATTACAATTTAATACTAAATTTCGCTTAATTTTTTACTATTTTCAATTGTAAAATTGTATTTTATATAGTACTTTGAGTTTTGTTTTACTATCTGTTTGGAGGTCACATTTCCTGAGGTTTTATGACTCGGCGGTAAATCTGTTTGTATCGCCTGGCCGATGGATAGGTCCCTCAACGCCGACTTGGTTGTATCCATTTTGTGAAGAATTTCAATATTTTAAACTGTATCCCGACATATTTTGTCTGGAAAGCTTCGATTCTGATGTCACCATGCAATAAAAACCCTCGCGGTTCCCCAGCACGATAAAAAATCTTGAAAACACTAAGTTTCAAAAAAAAAAAAACTAAAATAGTAAAACTAAAAAAATTGCAATTAAAATAGTAAATTAACCAAATTTGCTATTTAAATTGTAAATAGATAGTTTTACAATTCGGATAGTAAAGCCTTTACAATTTTTTTATGTGTGTGTATAAGCTTTTCGTTTATTGAATTTATTTTTTTGTCAATCTGAGTTTAACTTGGGAATAAAATTAAAATACTTTGTCCTCGTGAAGGCAATACTTTTTCTTTGGGATCAGCAGACACACCTTTCGAAACACTCAGCGAGGTAAGCAAAACTGTTCGCCATTAAGATTTAAGAAGACTGGCAAAAATGGCTGTGGTGGGGATGATTACTCTCTCAGAGAGAGAGAAACTTATGAAATAGTTAGGGAACGCTTTTTGAAGTAATCTATGAATAACTACAAATGCATTTTTTTTTTACTTAAATTGCAGTATGTGATATGACCTTTGGTAGTACCAAAGGACCTGAACCCCACCAAAACCCAATAATTCATAAATTGTAGTGTTAAAAAAGTCTTTAAACATTCTGATAATCGCAAAGAATTTCCTAATTTATTAACAACTATAGCTGTACCGGTTTGGCTGTTCACGTGTCCAGGAATTGCATAGATAATATGCTTGTCTGTCAGGATAATGCTTATCAATGTTCCAAATTTTAAAAACATTAGCTCCCATGATTGTCGAAGAACACTCTCGGGCCAATACCTAAGATTGTCTGTAAATTTGAGCTCAATTGGTCCGATAGTTTTCGAAATGTACGATTTTGAATAGTTTTTGTTTGTATGGAAGGTGCCACGCTCTCTTTTTCGTTTACCCGGGCAACTTTTCCAATTTTTTTTTTTGCCGTATAAACCTTATTCGGACTAATATCTTTCCCTCTCAAAACCGCTTTCTTTTTTGAATATATGTAAATACGAGTTAAATTTAGTTACGAAAATAAAGGTCCTGTCGACAGAAATAGTTCATAGTTATATAAATATATCGAAGAGTTATAGTTAACTTTTTATCGAAAACTCAATTTTTAGTGCGTGCGGTGTGAATATGGTATTAGACTATGCCCACGTTGAGGAGTCAACTATCCTGATGGTGCTAGCAATCATCAATATCTGCACAAACCACATAGAATAGACCGTCGACTCCTCCCACAAAACGGACTTTGGCTACAAGCTGCCTACGGGCCCAGGATTTTTCATGTATCGGTGCTGTACAAAATCAAAGAAGTGCCATTAACGTACGCATACTTTAATAATCCTAGGCCCATGCTATATCATGGAATAATCATTGCCGCCATTCATTTTGGCATTTCACACGTATTCACAGACAGGGGAATTAATTGCGGGGAGAATTGGGAAGTTGCATGGAAGTTGGCGGTCTAGTCCTAGGTGGTTTGTGGATATCTGGAAATCCTTCGGTAGCTAAGCGACAAGCAATAAGAATTTCAAAACTGTCGTTCAATAGCAAACCGTGGAAGTAGACATAGACACCCTAGGCCTAGCTTCTCACAACCAATTTTTTCAATTTTTGGGACGAATGAAAGGAACCTACAATTTTATGCCGAGTCCGAAGGCCTGAATTGAGAAGCTTTTTCAGGGCAATTATACTCTCGGATGTTTGTCAGACGTTTGCGAGAGATGGCACAGTGGAAAAAACCTTAAGATGTAATTTGTTTTTTTCCGGGGATCAAACCTGGGACCCCTCGCACAGTAGTCCAACACATTAACCACTGAGCCACTGCGCCTACTTGCAAACCATTTATCTATGTAAAATTTAACCAACTAACTAACATAGGAATTCGAACAACATGTTGAATCTACATATCTAAACTCAGAAAAGTCTAGCGCTATGATACTTCGGGCTAGACATGTTCATCTTTGGTTAACTCTAATCAACGGTTATTTGAGCTGACCAATTTTGGTCGGTTAAACGGATTTAACCAATTATATCTATTCTAACATTTTTTTGTTCAAGTTTTCATATCAGTCAATAACACAACAATTTTCTTTTAAAAACTATATACTCGTAAAATAAAAATTAATTGAATAAATAATAAACCGAAAAAAAAAATGTTTGCTTCGTTTCCGTTAAAATAAAAAATTCGTTGCTATCTCGCAAACAACTTATTTTATTCAATTTAACATCTATTGATGCCCTTTGGAGCCCCTTTACACACAGTCACAGTTCAGAGTTCAGAGTCACTTAATGTCCTTGAAATGGCAGCATGACTATAATACGAGACTCTACCTACACTAACACCGAATATGCAATCTGTGTCACTGGGAGGGTGAGAGAGTGCCGAGGATTCGATGAACTTATCGAAAGGATATACGTTTGACCGACCTACAAGACAGACAAGACAACCAATGCATACTTGTCAACAGGGAGAATATCACTCTGCCAAGACTCATTTGGCTACAGAACAAGCAAACTTTGAAACTCGCCTTAAGGGGACATAATTTCCAGATAACTTCTACAACTTACAACAATTTAAGTGCAGAAATAACCCCTATCTGAAAGTACGTATATTGTGTCTGTGTGTGCATAATATATTTCGGGACACAGTTGAATTCAAAACAAAAAAAATATAATTTTTTTTATTAGTAGGTACCTGACATATTTGTGGCTTTCAAAATGAATGTCTTTACTGCATACGTTACTATATTTTAATATAGACTTTGGTTATAAAGAAAAATTGCGTTATGTACGAAAAAAAAAATGAATATAAAAACATTGCACATCTTTTTTTTTTTGTTGGATTCCAATTCAATTTCATTTTATAATTTCTTTATTTTGCTGTTGCCAACTTTTACTTTTTTTCCATTTGACCCTTAAAAATGATTTTGTTTGTAAAAGGAATTCCACGTAAATTTTTCAAGTGGACAAAATTTTGATGTCCACATACCATACTATTTGATGAAATACTTTGAGGAGTAACAACGTTTATCGCTTAAATTAGAGAGTACCTACCCCTGCCAATTCTTGTTGGGAACTTTTTTCCAAGTATTTATTTTCCCTAAAGAATACACAAAAATGGTATAACCTTTAAGGTTTCGACTTGAAATGTCTAGACACCGAGTATCTTGTTATTAAGTATAGCTTCGGGATATTTGGCCCTGCCATGCGTCGAGTGGAATGGTGATGGTGATACTTTTTGCAATTTGCTATGCCAGACCATTCGGTTTCCACCTCCTTAAAAAGATGACCTTCATCTTAAAATGATTGACTAAAAGCGTAATAATTGTAATGTCTGCACATTTGCATACAAACTGTTGGAAGACATCGATCAGCTGAAATCACAATTGCATCTTCCGCCGAGAGTTAACTAAATGCACCATAACTGGAGAGACATTTTCACAGTCTTACGGATAGCCTCTGTTAACAACTGTCATCGTCATGAGAATATATACCGCATTTCGCCTCTCATGTGTCCCGTTTTTAAAGTTAAAGGCTTTTACTTAACTTCGTGAAAAATTTGTTTTGTCAAAATCTTGCAAGCCAAATTTGAACCACTTTCGCTAAACTTAGAACTTTGAAATTTTCCATGCTAGTTGGGTTGTGAAGACAATGCAATATTTAGAAAGAATTTTTGGATTTTGACTTCCCCTGCCCCTTTAAGGGAGGCTTTTTCATAACACATGATCCATTAGCCGTATTAACTTGAAACTTTATATGGCAATAGATAAGTCAAAAGTAGTACATACCTAATTCATACTTTGTACCAATTCGTCCTATAACGATTGAAAAAAGGGGGTGCAAACTTTTCAATTTCGACCTTACTACGCTCAACTTGCCATTATACTTATAAATCTATGCAGGTCAACTCAAAAAGTCCTTATAATTGTTAGACAATACTTCACCGAGTATTTTGAGCTAACATTCATTTTTCTAGTCCATCCAGAGGGTAAGATATAATAAATTGAAAATAGATCTTGTTCGGCCAAATGCGAAAAAATTGCTATCTCGATTGCAGTTGTGCTTAGGAAGGGTAGTTTTAATTTGCGTTCTAAAAATAGAATTGGCATACGGCGGGCATTCAGAAAGTATGCTCATAATGACGTATGGCGTAGTTGAATTTGATCTCTTTATGCATTAACCAAACTATGTACATATGTACGTTACGTACGTATATAAGGAGTTTGTATGCTATGCACAATCGTACTCGTACATACTTATATTTGAGATCTGCAGCTATGGAAAGTGTATACGTAGGTTCGCGTAGTAAAATCAATCGAACCATACCTGTCGCGAATTTTCATTTATGTAGCTATTACATATATCCATTGACTTTGATGACAATGCCATAAAATGATAGTAAAAAATAGGATATATAGGGGATACGTTTTTAACTTGTTTTCGTACTGAAATTGATGAAATTCCACCCCGATATCTCGCAAAAAAATCTCGAATTTAAAAAATCTCGAAAAAAAGAATCTAGAAAGCATAATCTCGAATAACAAAAATCTCGAATTAAAGTGAGATACGTATGGGGGGCATGATGCCCCCCTGCAGGCACGTAGCCAGGGGGGGGGCTTGAGGGGCTGAAGCCCCCCCCGAAACGTTAAGCAAAAAATAAAAAACTGAAACTTTCTAATATAAATTCAAATCTTCCGCAACCATTCAAAAGCAAATATAACTTTAAAAAATGTCATTAAAAAACACGCACCAGAGAGCCGAAAAACTCGACTTATTCTAAGCCTTTGTGAAACGAAAGATTCATTGAAAGGTATGACAGTATTATTTCCTTTGTAGAGCTCTTCAAATGCATCTCAATAAGTCTTGAAGAAATAACCAGCAGAACGTGGGCGATGTCTTCGAAAGCATCAACACTTTTGGCAGCGATCCAAAAAAGTTATTTCCTAGTAAGCTTCATTGTATGCGAAAAACTTTTCAATTTAACGCTACCCTTATCAGTTTTCCTACAGACCAATTCCTTAGATTTCGTTTCTGCTATCGACCGCACAAAAGACGTTCTGAATTCTCTTAAGAACATCAGAGAAAATGCCGAAGATTTTTCCAGATAGGCTTTTCAATCCGAATCCCAATTTGCCGAGGACTTATTTGAAGTTGAATTAAGAGCCCCAAGAACTTCATTGAAACAAACAACGCGTTCCAATCCAGAAACCTATTCTACTGAAGCCTATTTTAGAGTGTCTATACTGATTCCTTGCAGAGGAAACATGGTTAAAACAAAATCTTACGGAGAGATTCATGGTCAACGAAGACGTTCTACCATCATGTCATGTCAAAAAAAAAAAAACAAGACGTCTTCTGTTTTGAAAAAAATAATTTTAGTATGTTCGTTTAGGTACATACGAATTAAAAACTAATAATAATCAGTGAATTGGAATATACAGGGTATCCCAGTTAAGCAGTATAATCCTTTAAGGATTAACTTGAATTTGTAGTAAAAGCCGTTTTTTTTGTCAGACAAAAATGGTCAAAAAGAGACTCGATATTTCTCTAAAATCAACTTTTTCTTTCACAGCACCCCAGAAGAAAAAATCCATGGGTGTTAGATAAGGTGTAAGGAGATCTGGGTGGCCAAGGATTGGGCGAAATCGACCAGTTCACCGTTCATTAAAAGTATGGTTAAGGAAAGGAATTACCCCGCTGCTACTGCCACAAGGTGCTCCATCTTGTTGAAAGAACATCGCTCTTCTCTGAAAAAGAAGAACATCTTCAAGGAGCTTCGGCATTCGTTCTCTAAGAAATTCAAGAGAATTAACTGTTTGTGGAAGAACGTGCGGGCCACTAGTGTTTTCAAACATTTTCGCTAAACCTCCTTTGAAATACGAACACATTTTGAAGAAGTTGTTCAAAATAATTAAATTCTTACCTTTGAAAGGATGTTGTGTGTATTAAATGGGGATTGGGGTCTGACCAAATGGTGCAAATCATGGAGGTTTGTAGCTTTATAAATTAGTGAAATTGTGTGAATTGCGCTTCGTCAGTCCACAGAATGTTCTTGAGAAAGTGTCCGTACCGGTGCTAAATGGAAAGGGTGTAACCTATTACTCTGGAGAGTACTGTGAATCCTGGTTCTGGGAAGCTTCAGTTGCACAGCTAGTCCTCGGACCTGACTAAAGGCTTAACTTCCACAGCACGCAAAATTCCACCCTTAATTTCTGCTGCCGCTGAGTCTGAACGTCGTTTTTTTTATTTCGAGGAGCTCACCCGGTATCAACAAGGCGCTGATACGCATCAGTACCCGGCTACATGGTGTATTACGATTTGGGTTTCGGCGTTGAACTCCTATCTTGTCAACGAAGCGTTTCCATGGCAGAACCCGCTTACAAACACTATGTCCGCATAATCACGTTTTGAATACATTTTGTGGAGATCAACTTAGCAATGTTAAGCTTTTTTTCATATTCGACAATTAACTGTTAACCATTGCTCATAATTACGTTAGTTTATTATTCTGACTTAATTTTGTTTGACCATTTTTTTTTTTTTACAAAAACGGCTTTTACAACAACTTCTGTTGATCGTACGTAAAAAAGTTGCTTGACATCATTTTTAGAAAATTCCTCAAGGATAAAAATTTCATAAAAAAATACAAATTTATTAAGTAAACATTTTGAGAAAAAAACATTTTAAGTAAAAAAATGTAACAACAAATTTTCAAAATGTTGAGTTTAAGGAGCCATAACTCTTTTGCAGCTGCACATATGTACCTTATGACTTGTATGCGCTTCTAAATTGTGTTTTCAAAATGCACAAAACAATTTTTGTATCTCTAATAGTTTAGAAGTTATAGCGTTTTAAGTGGTAACACCTACAAATTAGAGGTCACATGCTTTGAAGGTCCATAACGGGAAATATGGTGAAAATAGACCCCCCTTGGCATACAAATTTTTGTTCTACGGAACTTCACGAATCTTCCCTTAAAAGATTATTCTGCTTAACTGGGACACAATATATATAGTTTTTTGTTTAAAGAATTCCTCGTAAGATTTGGAAGCAAGCCCCCCCCGAAACAAAATTCTGGCTACGGCCCTGCCCCCCTGCAACTCCCCTGCCTGGGTTTACTGTTTGGAAATGGGGTGGGTGCAAAAAGAAAATCTCGAATTTACTTTTTTTTTCGAGATTTTTTCGAGACATAGTCTTTCAAAATTTTTGTACATTCGAGATTAAAAAAAAAACTTTTCGAGATTTTTAGCCTTCGAGATTTTTGTCATTCGAGATTACGTCATGATCCCTCGCCGTCGTCGTCATTCGCATCTGAATCGTTTTCGATAGCAATAATTTCTCCACTTTTGGTTTTCTTATATTTGTCTTCTGCAGCGATTGAACGAAGCAATTCAGGCTTCGTTTTCAGAAATTTGTAGAATTCAATGTATGAGTTGAGTACTGAATATTACATTTTACTGTGAGAATTGCTTTTAACGTTTTGATTTGCAACCGAGTTTTTCATTGGTCCAAGACTTGGTCATCGTCACCAATACTGTTGTTCCCGGCAAGCACAAAATGTATTCATTCCACCAACATAGCAATTTCGTTGTGCTCACTATTTTCGGCTTGCAGATGTTTGAATATTTCCACCAGAATTCTGCTATGGTGAAAAGAGGAGTTTATAGGATAAAAAAGGGATTTTGGAAATTTTCAGGGGATAGTTTCTTTGACTTCGAAAAAAGGGATAATCCCTTAAAAAAGAGGATAGATACGAGCGTTACCCTTGCAGGATAAACCTTACAAATAGATTGGTTAATTTTTATTATTTTGCTTTTTAGTGCAGTAGGTATACTTATAAAAGCGTTTCATTAGTTTTTTAAACTATTATTATTTTTTGAACATAGACTTGATCTAGAAAACGACTATTTTAATTAAGCCATGTAGCTCAATGGAGTTGCATATGGTGTCGAAAGTAGCATAGTTTTACCTACTAAATGAAAAGTTAATAAAGGTTAACCTTGAGGATGAAACATTTACCATACCAAGGCATGAGATAATAAACAGGTTGTTAGCTATAGTCATTTGGATAGGGCATAGACTTGAATGTCCCTTTTCAAAATGAAATTCACAAAAAAGACTGCAAGAAGCTAGACCTGTGTGGGCTACGAGTATCTCGTAAAATTGCTCCCAAAAACGGGTATTGAAAGATTCTTCAGCCAACTCTTTGAGGTTAGGTTAAAAAATGTCCTAAGTAGGCCGTCTCGGCTCGACTGAAAAAAAGCCCAATCCTACATCACCTAAACTGAACAATATTTCCCACTCCATTAATATTCTTATGAACCTATATATAAAATCTTATATGCGATAGTGCTATTTTTATATGACCTTCCGGAGTTTGTAAATCTTTATTTGCCCTTCCATTGGTGTTAGTTTCTTTGCTACACCAGTTTCAAATAATCCAAATTACCCACGGAGCAAGCACACCCGCAGAGTAACCACAATCTCGTTACATAATCCTTACCGCATTTACCAGGGACGGCTTACAAAGTCATAGACTTAGCATTTATTTCCGTCCGGAAACTACTTTCCTTTGTTTTTATTGGTATAGTGCCAAGAAGATAAATGACAAACAAACGTCCTTTTCTTTCTTCTTTGGTTATTTGGGTACCATGAGTGTGTTTATTAAAAAAAAGGCGAGATTTCCTTTGATGTCAAAGGATGTAGTTAGGCAGTCTTTGCCGCCGTAAAGGTTAAAGCATTTCACACTCAGTGTAAGAGCCATCAAAGATAATCTCTGGAGAATGAAGGAATGTCCAATGGTATGGCTAATGAAGGAAATAAGAATAAAGAGCATCCTTAAAGAAATGGGAAAGAGGCAGTATTAACAAGGTCAGCAGTAGATTACTACTTTTGTGTTTGCATAAACTTAAAATAGTTAATGCAGGAATTTCTATGGAAAGAGTGGGATATATTAAAATCCTTTAGTTAAAATTCAGAACAAGTGAGCCGAAAAGAAGCACTCGATCCAAATAAAAAAAATTCTTGGATAGGTGAGTAAAAGTAGTCTGTCAAACTGAATGGATAGAAAAAGAATTACCAAGGATAAAGGAATACTCTTTTGAAGAAAGAAATGAGAATTTTAAATGCAAATGTAAATAAAGTAGAAAGGACTAACCCAGGGTCTGTCTAAATTGTTTTGAGATAAATTTGTAAAGCGTGCTGTCACAAAGTACGAGTAATGCAATTGAAACAGTTTGATGTTTTGTCTCACGGCTGTCTGCAACGAGTTCATAACCTCATTGACAAACTCGTGTAGGTAGTTTGTATTCTGTCCCGTCCATTGTCTACTATTCAGATTGAGTCTTCGAAAATGCAATTTCGAAATTACTGATTGTAAACTTTATGCTCCAAAAATCGACCAATTATTTAGAGAGGGTGGTGGTCAAAGTTGACTCTGGCATTGGCTTTTGGGTATCAAACAATTTCATCAAACGGATTTCTTCATCCATGCGGAGACTTGACATGGGCCTGTAAAGCTCCCTACATACCCTACCACTACCATAGTCGATCTTAAATTCGAATTTATATCGATCTGTATATAAATCTGGGAATTCGTGGATGTTTTTAAATACCAACGCTTACAACTTTGCTTTAATGTTGCCTTACTTGACTTAAAATACACTGACTTAAGAGCCGATCCAGATGCTGGTAAATTGTTTTAATCGTTCGCACTCTTTCGACAAATCTAAAATCCGACATTTGGGACATTTATTCCTCTGGAGTTGGCGCAGTTAAGAATATCCCTGGGCTATATTCATCGCACCGGACTCGAGGCATGGACTCTATCAATGCGGATGAGGTTACCTTTGATTGTTTCTTCAAGTAATTTTCGGTCCCGTCTGCTTTGCTTAGGCGGTGAATGGAGAAGGAGATTCAAAGACGAGCTGTACGAGCTGTACAGCAACATCGACCAAGAGTAAAGGTCCAATTTACACGTCGTAGTAAATTTTATAGTTTTTGATTCTTCTTAAGACTCATCTGTCCCATCTCACCTCATGGATGGTTGTATCGAGAGTATTTACTATCTATTACTCAGAAAAAAAACTAGCTAAAATGAAGAATATCCGTATCATTTCAAGCCTGTTCCTTGACGAAAGTATGGTAATCTCAGAAAATCTTATTCCAAGTACAAACATTTTTTTTTTTAGATTTTTAGTAAGCTTACAAATGTTACTTCAATCCTATATCGGGATTATTTTAAGAATGTTTGTTCTTATCTTAAGAATACAAAGGCTACATTTTGGACCATTGTCAACATAAATTAAGCTCGAAAATTCTTAAAATAAGACCAAAAAAATCTTCTTTTTAGATTTGTAGTAAGCTTACAAATGTTACTTCAATCCTATATCGGGATTATTTTAAAAATGTGGATCTTACATTATGCGTATGCCTGAAACAAATTTATTTTGGGTATTCAAGATCTAAATCTTAGATCTTAGATAAATACCATATTTTATGCCTATCATCACATCAGTAGACCAGTAGATAGGTATCTAATGTTTAATTTTTAATGTTGCCTTATGAGAATTCACTCAGCAAGTGAGTGTGAATTTTAGTAACGAATAGAAATCAAGCTTGAAATAAGATTTTTTTGTTCCTTATTTCTGTTTCAATGTAATCTTTTAAGATTGTTTCGGCTTATTTCAAGAACAATGGGTGTCATATTAAGAGTTAGGAATAAAACAATATAAAATTTAGCTTGATCATACTAGATTTTAGCTTGCGATTTTTCTCTAAGTGTACCATTTATTCAAGGGGCTGTAAAAAGTTTCGACATTTTAAACGCAAATGTGAAGTTCGGTGTCGTTCGGTGTTTGGATCATCAATATCCAAGGCTGTACGTTGGTATCAAACATATCTATACATATAACAAAATTGTAGATTTTTTCTTTGTTCCACTCCCACGTAAGAACTATTAACCCGATTGGTATGGTTTTTTTGGGAAAAGGTATGCCTTAACATTGAGAGTACCATAGACTTTATTTGGTCAAAATTGGACAAAGGGGCGTGGCACCGCCCATAGAAAAACATCTTCTATGGGGTGAAACTCGATGAAGTTATAACTTGATAACCGCTGGGCCGATTTTCGTGATTTATTCTCATTTTTCGCATTTTACGAATGAACATTATTATCTAAGATAAGCAATCCAATTTCTGTGCACAGGCAAAGCCGGGCGGTTACAGTAGCTAGTATCAAATATATGCAAATGAGTGTTTCAACTTTATACAAAAGTTTAACTTTCTACTCGCCTTTATATCAGCACGCCCTAAAGGAGTTGTTACCTTTGAATTGCAAACGATATACAGATAAGTAATGGCAGCTCCCTTCGCTTTGCAACGATAATAGCTGTATTAACACAAAATCACGAAATTGTATAACATATACCTAAAGAAAACCTGCCAGCACTAACGATGGGTAGGTCTAGGTATAAGAAAACTGTTGGAATTGTATACGTTTCTCTTTTGTATCCAATTATCACGATGTCGCTGCCACTATGATTTAATGTACCTTACCTACCTACACTGAGGGCAGGTTTTCCTAAATGACTACAGATAGATGGATAATGTGAACATCTATTCGAGAGCTTCTCTTTGAGGACTTCTACTTGATTCTCAATATCTATATTCAGTTTTATAGAATTCCTTGAATGACAATCTATACACATTTTATACGCATACATAATTTCAAACTGAATCCATAAATGTCCACTTCCCCTGACAACTTTATTGTTTATTAAATGCCTTTGCACCGATGCAACCAACCTAGGTCCTGCCACTGTCACCCCTAAGGGGACGTAGTTGACTTAATTTCCTTACTATTTCAGGGATATTTTTATTTCGTTTTCGTCAACATTATCTTGCACTTGCTTCGCAGTTAAGGTAGAAGGTAAGGTAAGGTATAAGGTAGAAAAAGTTACCCCCACAGAAGTGTCACTTCTAAGAAGTCTATGTCGCATATCTCTCGGTGTCGGTGTAAAGCTTTTCCGCAATTAACATTAAAACGGTCAGTTTAATTTAATATTCGAAAAGACCATTACCAGGGACAGCACACTGCGTTACTTTCTGTTCTTAATTATGAAAAATAAAATTAAAAAGTTACCGGAAATGACTTATATTACAAAAATAAAATGCCACCCCTCATCAAATTTAAAGGAACAATACTCATGATTGTGACCACAAAATGCCAGGGGATTAAATGATGCTTCATTAATCTTTGAGGTTGGGCGTCCTCTCTGTAAAGGACCGCTTACTGTGGTAGGGAATTTTTTCTTCATATTATGTGAAGTATTATTTTTCTCTGTGAGCTTTTTTAATAATTTCCTTTTAAAATACTTTCCATTCAAGTAGAATACTGAATTGATAAAATTTGAGTCAACATTAATGAGTAGATGTCATTCGAGAGAAGGTACCTATAGTATTTGTCTGTAACAGAATTTACATATATTTAACTTTTGCATTCCCAAAGGCACATAATTTATCTAATGACGAAAGTGAGACCCCATCAGACACTCGATACTATTTTTTTTATAAATTTCTGACACCCCTCTTTAGTAAATTAATTCTAGATATGAAGCAACTTTTCGGGGGGCTTTCTAGTCAATGATTATTGACAATGAGGTTATAAACACGTAAGGTTTTGGATAACGTGACGATGTCGTCGTTAGAAAATACGATTGAATTCCCTGGCAATTTTCCTTTGCATAACTTTATCTTTGAGTTGAGTACTCGTATGTGAAACTTTATCATGTGGAATGAGAAGTTCTGGGAGCAAGTTGTGATATTAAATCATATTTGAGTCAAAATTCAAAGAAATTAATGTAGAGGAATGTATTATTCTTATCAACATGATACAGTGCACACGTGTTATAAATTTTCATGGATAACATTTTTAGTTTAGAATTGAAGCCTTGTGCTTTGCAATCAAACTTCATACAGTTGGAACTTATAAATTGTATTTTATCAGGGTATTTGAAGAATGAAAAAAGTTACACAAGTATAATATATATTTGAAGGACGAATGCGATACCAATTGCCGATTTTATTGACAGATATTCTCCTCGTCCTTAGAGCGTATCGCGTAGGTAGATACTAGCTACTATCGCATTATACTTCAGGTATGTTACATGGTGTGTGTATATGTGTGTTGTGCCTATAACAATATTCGCTATCGGTGGCTTTTAAGAGCATTCGTATTTTGGCATATCGAAAAAGAAGCATTACATTTTGGATTTATTTTCGTCAGGGTTCATATAATACTGATAGGCTTTCCATATTGAAATTGGTATCGAGTCCCATGTGCCACGATCTCTAGTCGGTACTACTCTTTTTTGTTTGGTAGAAACCGTATAGGTATTAGGTATAGTATGCCGCATTGGTTTTACTAAAAACTCATTCAAACTCTTTTATCTTAAGAAAAAAACATTACCAGACCACTTCACCTTCAGCTTTCGCGGCATCTTTTAAATCAAAGGGCACGGTAGTGCCCCAGCCAAGTTATCTAGAACCAATTTTGGAACCAATTGTGCCAAAAACTTCAAACTTGAAACATTTACCAAGCTCATTAAAATGGTCCAATTCACCAAATTTCATCTCTATAGCATTAGTGGTTCTCAAAATACAGGACTTCAAAAATCGCAAAAACCGTAACTGACTGACTCACTCACTCACTCACTTAGATGATCATCAAAATTAGGAAGCACTTCCGGCCATCCTAGAATCGTGAAATTTGGCAGAAAGCTAGATTCTGTGGTGCATACACTGGAAAAAGTCCAAAACTTGAGATTTTCCATGCAGGGGGTGTGGTATACGCCTACTTTTGAAAATTGGTTATTATTTATTTGGGTCACTTCCCGTTGCCGTAGAATGTTGAAATTTAGTAAAGCGGTAATACTTGAAGTGTGCAGAAAGAAAAAAAATTAAAATTGTATATGGTCCATTCAGGGGGCGTTATATACGCCCACTTTTTAAAATCGGTTATTATTTAGTTGGGCCACTTCCCATTGCCGTAGAATGTTGAAATTTGGTAAAGCGGTAGGACTTGCAGTGTACAGACAGGAACAAATAAAAAATTGTATATTCTCCGTTTAGAAGGCGTGTTATCCGCCCATTTTTAAAATTGGTTACTATTTATTTTGGGCATTTTCGATTATCGTACCTAAAGTGTTGTAGTTTGGTAGAGCGATAGGACCTGCATTGTACAAAAAGAAATTTAGAAAAAAAGCGTTCAATAAGAGACAACAGGTCAAAGTAATCAAAGGGCACGGTAGTGCCCCAGCCAAGTTCTCTAGTAAAGGCACTCAGGCTGTTTTAGACCACCCTCTAACTTCGGAACGGATTGAGCCAAAAACTTTAAACTTGAAACATTTATTAAATTCACTAAAAACGTCCACCTCACCAAATTTCATCTTTATAGCATTAGTGGTTCTCAAAATACAGGACTTCAAAAATCGCAAAAAACGCAAAAAACCGTAACTGACTGACTCACTCATTCACTCACTTATGGGGTTAAGTTCACTTCGTCCAGTTTTAACCAGTCTTCTTCTTACTTATCTTGCAGTCATTTTCCTTCCGGTTATTCGCTAAAGATTGCTGCTCAGTGCTCATATTATAGACCATAGTGCTGACTATTAAAAGGCGATCTTTCAGAGCCCCCGAGAGTGCTCCCAGCTTCTTGATTTGTTTTCAAGTTCCATGCCACAGTTATTACGTATTGAGGCACTTAAGTGGCATACAGTTGAGATAAAATCAACAAACCTCATCAACTCCAAGTTGGTCGAGTTTTTTTCACTTATACGCACTACCGTAGATATCCTATGTTTTCCTCTTCTGCATTGACATTCTCGGCTTCTGGAATTTTTATTTAACTATGCGAGCTGGGAGCTCTACACATATTTGTCATCTCAAACTTATTTTGGGAAAGTCTAACAAACATCTGAAATTATTATAACTGTCGTGAAGAATATTTTTAGCCAATCGCCCTAAAAAATAAAAATTCCAGAATTTAGGCCTAGGGTGTCTATATGGACCTGTTGTTTGCTTTTGAAGGGGTTTACTTTCTTGTAATTCGGGCAAACAACATCTTACCAAATCTTAGAAATTACGTATTGAAAGTTTCCTTACCATCAGGCAGGCATCCTTTAGGTAAACTCAGGATGAGATGGTTAGATCAAGTCCATAATCTCTCCTATACCCGTATGGGGATTGCCCTTGATGATTTAGAGTCGATGGCGGAGAATCGAGAGTTATGGAGGGTCCACTTGAGCAACCTACACCCGCGTCCGCGACCTACATAATGGACATACCAACCATTGAAAATGAATGAATGAATATTTCCTAACATGTCATCTCAAGGTGTTTCTAAAACGTTGGTAGAAATTCAATGGAGAAGCGATTTTGGTTACCATTTCAAAGAGAGGTTTGTCTTTGCCGCCATTATACAGTCTGCAGAAACAATTTGTTTTCCGTTCTTAGAACTCGTCGAAATAGGAGTTTCTATTAGTGTTATCGGGTGAAACCCAGTATATCAGTTGCGGCGCATATTTGCATGTCACTATAGATCTTCTTAAGCGCTTGTCACTGTCCATATAGAATTAAATTCAAGGATTTTAAAATTCAACATCTGATGTAGATAATTTAAAATTTATTTTCGTTGTTGCAGCGTCCGTGATATTCACAGACACCTTTAGCCCAGTCCTTAGCTAACTGCCTACAGCTGCGTACTCCAAGTCGGTTGAGGTCGTCTTCTACTTGCTCGCGCCACTTAAGGCGAGGTCCTTCTCTACAGCATTGCCCCTCCGTGTTAGTCTCGAAAAATCTACGGCTAGGAGCATTTGTTTCCATCTTCTCTACATGTCCTAGTCATCTTAAGCGACTAATGAGCAATTTTTTGACCAGATTGATGTCGCTGTACAACTCGTATGGTTCGTCGTTGAATCTCCTCCTCCAACGGGACCGAAATTTGTACTAACATTTTTTTTTTTCTTAAAGCGACCAAGGATATCTTCATCCACTTAGTCCAAGCTTCAGGGTCATAAAACAGGACTGGGATGATCAAAATTTTCTACAGAATTTCCTTAGTTATACGGGATAAGGCTCAATTGTCATAAGAAGTAGCAGTAGGCAAGAGTTATAGGGTAGGTAGGTAGCAGCGGCGGTTCACCTTGAACCCAATTAGCACTAAGATGTGCCGTTTTGTTATCACGACTCGTGTGAATTGAGAAAACGTAAAAGAGCTTGCATCCCTTTGCCCGAGATGTCGCTAAGGTCGTCAAGGAATGGTTGGTTCAGTGCGCGGAGTCTGCCTCTCGCTAGAGCTGGACATTTGCAGAGGAAGTGGGAGAGAGTTTCTTTTTCATTTGTATTACCGCAACTGCGGCAATGCGGGTTGTATGGGGTACCTAGCTTGGCCGCATGGTCTCCAATTGTCCAATGCCCCGTGATTCTGGAGATATCTGGGCGGGTTCTGTTTAGCAAGGTTATTTGTTCTGTTTTGGTTGTAGGTAGGCCATATCTTCCTTGATATGACGCAGTTTGTAAACCCCGATCATCGGAAATTGGCTTTCTGCAGAAAATGCGAATGTATTTGTCCCTTTACCTCTCCTAGCGAAATGTGGACCCTAGCGTTGAGAGCGAGACGTGTAGCGCTGAGGCAAGAGTTATTCTTCGCGTAATATCTTCTGAAATGTTATTGCCAGAATTTTTAGCAGATCCGACCATTTTTTAATACCAATCTGACGACGGTCCTCTTACAAAATTTCATGTATATATTCAATTTCGTGCTTTCAACAGATAGACAGACAGACGGGCATGGCTAAATCGATTCAGAATGCGATTCTGATGGAGAATATATATCTATATATATAAAAATTGAGCCCTAAAATGTTTGTCGCCGATTCACGCCTTAACGCATTTCCCGTTTTTAACCAAACTTTCACACATCTTTAGTATTGGTCCATATACGGTTTCTGTAAAGTTTGGTCCAAATTGGACAAAGGGGCGTGACACCGCCCATACAAAAAAAACATTCAAAATCGTATATCTCGAAAACCACCAAATCGATTGCGCTGAAACTTACAGATAATCTTAGGTATTGGCCCAGGAGTGTTGCTGTAAAGATTGGACAAAACTGGACAAAGGGGCGTGGCACCGCCCATACAAAAAAAAAACATAATCTTATATCTTGAAAACCACCAAATCGATTGAGCTGAAACTTACAGATAATCTTAGGTATTGGCCCAGGAGTGTTGCTATGAAGATTGGTAAAAATTGGACAAAGAGGCGTGGCACCGCCCATACAAAGAATATCTCGAAAACCGCCGAATAGATTGAGTTGAAACTTAAAGATAATCTGAGGTATTGGCTTAGGAGTGTTGCTGTAAGATTGGTAAAAATTGGATAAAAGGGCGTGTCACCGCCCATACAAAAAACATCTTCTATGGGGTGAAATTCGATGACGTTATAACTCGATAACCGCTGGGCCGATTTTCATGATTCTTTTTTTGTTTTGTTCATATTGCTGTATTTCAGGTTTACGCAGAAAGAAAATTCCAGAAAATCGATTTATTCTCATTTTTCGCATTTTACGAAAGAACATTATTATCTAAGATCTATAAGCAATATAATTTCTGTGCACGGGCAAAGCCGGGCGGGTACAGCTAGTACTTTATAAAAATACTTACCAACTGTCCCTTCAAAGAAACCAACTTTTCTGTAGGTATTGCTTTGCGAATTAAGGACCAACTGAATTGCTACCAAAGGACTAAGAAATACATTAAAATCGGAAACAAATATCTCTTCCACTTCTACAGACTTAACTTCAAAATGGATAATTAACAACCGTATCCTTTTTTTGAAGTTTTGATAATCTTATACATATTTCGAACAAAAATTCAACATAGAAAAAAAATTTTAAAAAAATATATAAAAAATGTCTCTTCCCATTGGGTCAGAAGATGTGATAAAAAATTATTTTCACAAGATTAGGTTCCTTCCCCCTCATTATCCACAACTTTGATTAAGAATCCTTTATTTTCCATATCAAAGTATTTCTGGCGAAACGGAACCTCACTGGTATTCTAGGAATACTTTTAATTATCCTCGATAGCACACTTCCTTTATTACACACGAATTTCAATTTCAATCCCTGGGCAACGGGTTTTTCCTTAAAATCGCAACTAAAGCACTCTAATCAGCTTCACTGCCATAAGAAAATACAAATCAAAGCTTTTGATCCCGTCCGCAAGAACCCTTCAAAATCTGATCATACAATAGGTTGCCTTTTGAAATAGAGAAAAAAAAATATCTAAATAACAATGAAAATTATATGTAAATTGTTGATCCCGAAAATAAAATGAATTACTTGTCAAAACTCGGAATAAAGATATAGAATTGTTAAAGGAACCGGATCTCTTTGCATTAGCTTGTCAATCAAACGTCATTATACTGAAGGAGGTTTCGTTAATCTTCATTGTATGTCTTTCCGTATTCAAACTTTATTCAATCCTTAACATTTTTGGGTATTTTCAACGTCTGTGTAGCATTTGTGTGTGTGTCCATGTCCACATGTGTGCATCATTTGTTTTCCTTCGAAAGTTAGTTCTCATACCTATGTGGTTATTGGAGTGTGAAATTCGAACAAGGATTTTTATTCATCCTTTGAGTTGTTGTTAGGAGATGTGCTTACATATTACGGCCATCATTTATCAAAGAAACACATGAGAAAGGGGAAACGATTGTCGTTTGGTATTAATTTAAGATGCGATCAAAATAAAATGATTTGGATACATGAAAGTGTGAAAACTTTCAGAAAGCCTGATTAAGTAGAAGACGCATTGCTCGTGGATTTGTTCAAACAAAACCACCTACCAATGAAGGATTGTGTTGGTAATTTTGGGTTTGAAGCATTGATTCAGAAGCAATTGCCTTTTCGACCATAGGCCGTACTATTTCCAATTAATTTTAATGAATTCATTTAAATTTAGGTCGGTAAACGGTTGACTGATTAACAACTTGAAACATCTGGTTTATTCAGTGAACAATTTTCTATAAAGATTAACAAAAACCCATCCGGTAAAAGGATTAATTTACAAACAAAAATTAAAGATTATAGTTTAAAGTTGGCGGTCATTATGCTAACATGTTTAGCGCTGGGCGCCAGTTAAGCAACATCACTTGCATACTCAAATCAATGCTGCATATGAAAGGTTGTAGATGCGATTTCTAATTTCTGAAATAGGACCCAATTAAAGCATATATCTTTTTACTGCCTCTCTTATGATTAATTTCAAGAGAGAAGGATTTGAAACGGTTGAGTAGGTGACAATTTAAAACATTTTGGCCTCATCCCTTACAATTGTATTCTTTTCAATTCCTTTTACATAAAGTGCCTACATATGACAACAGGTAGAAGGGGTCTATAAAAATAATAAAAATGTTATTAGAAATTAAAGTGCTGTCGTGAATTTGAAACGACCGTTTTTTTTTTTTGGTTTATATTATCTTTTGTTGATCAAAACAAAAGGAATTATAAAGCAGCCCGAATGCTTTTCTTACGTAAAATGTCCTATACATTGCTAAAATATTGAGAATATTATATAAATTTTAAGTGAAACACGTTTTCATCATGTTAGCAACCGTCAACATATAACATGTTAGTAATATGAGAAATCCAATTTTGTATAAAGGATTATACATAACATGGTGTTAACACATCAAACGCGTCGCACACTTTCATTACCTTTCATGTGATTTTTGCGATTTACGATTTGTTACATCTATATCTATACAATTTTTATGCATCACCGTGTAAGAAGATTTTATTGAATTGATCCTTAAATTGATTATCATGCTTGTTTACGTGCATGACTAACATTTTTAGCTGTTTTTTGTTTAGCACTCTGCAGATGTTTTCTCTTCGATAGTCTTTCCTCTGATTCTGTAGTAAATTTGATGACAGAATGTGCGTCAATAATAATATTTTTTTTTAGTGTCCAGGTTATATTTTACGAGCTTAAAATATCGACATTTTGTCATATAAAATTATTCATTGTGACCTGTAAAGTATTTAAGGTTGAAGTAAACTTAATGGAACACATTTTATATAACAACAGTGTCCATTATAATATACAGGGTGACCCAATAACACTCACCCTATGTTGTTCAGCTATATCTTTAAAACGAAATAATATATATATTTTTTTTAATGTTTATTTGGACCTTTAAGTTTTTTTTCATAACTTCTTAAAAAAATTATTACTCGGTTATGTGGGCGCCACACCGCCATTGTTGATGACCATTTCTGCTCTTTTTCCAGCAGTTTTCAATCTTCTTTATGAGAGTTTCCGAAGTCTGTAGCTTGTTCTCATAGACCCGTGAAAAAAAAACCCAAAGAAAGAAGTTTGGAGCGATCAAATCGGATTTTAATTGCGGTGCAAATCGCCAAAACGAGACATTAGGCAACGCATAAACGCATCCTTTAAAATGTCCATGCACATTCCTGTTCCAGCTACATGTCCTCCTGTCTCAATTCATCACTTTGAAACAGTAAAACCTCCGTGTTCTGTATCACTCATTAGTCACAGTAACCGTGCTCCCCAAGGCATCCTCGAAAATTGAAGAACAAAAAAACATCTGGCATAAATGACGAACCATGCAGTGACTTTAAATGGACATAATGATTCTTTTTGAATAATACTTGGATCCCCGAGACAAAAATTGATTCAGATGAAAATGACCCTCATCGCTCTTCTTGAATTTCAACCCAAAATCGTCCAATGAGTATCGTTGAGGTTCAGGATAGCATGAGCGTAGCTTAGACTAGATTGACGGTCTATAGGCAATAGCTGATGGTCTGTCTGCACTTGGTAAGGGAATATCTAAAAGTCTTTCACTAAAACTAGACGAGCGCGTATTGGTCAATTGTGTGTCACATCATCTGGTCGATGTTGACGTCTCATCCCACACATATTAAGCGTAAACAGCCGCGAAATCTGCGCTTCTTCCGCGATCTTGAAGAGTATAGCTTATCGACGTGTATTCTGGATCTGTTTATTTCACAAATATCAAAACAAATTTGACAGTTTCCCCAAAATGTATATGGAACACCTACATTGGGTAACTATATAAATGTGAGGTATTTCGTTGGGCGCCAGTTAAAAGTGTTGCTTTGTTAAAATTTTCAATATTAAAATGTATATTCCTAATTGTAATTATAGAAACGATTTGTTGCATAGAAATACGTTTAAAACGAAGAGGAAGGAGAAATTGATTCTCATAATAATTGTAACTATATTCAAATTAAAATGCAGACCCAGGTGCCAAATGAAATCTTCTCCCACAACACATTTGGAGAAGATTGCTGATTGGTAGGTTTTTATTGCACAATTACTTCACATTTAAGCATTTTTCCATATAACCTATTCAGCGTAATATATTCATACTCTTATATAACGTTTTATTTTAGTCATATCTATGCAATTGGGAAAATTGCTTGGCACTTAATGTCCTCTTTCGATTGTGAAAATTGGCAATTGTACGAGCAGATAGATACCTCTATGAAAATGTGGGTTATGTGTCGAGTGCTTATTTTTATATTCATTATTGCATTTTTCTGTTCACCAAGAAGAAAAAGGATACATGTACTCTTTAATGATGTTTTGTAAATAAATCGACCATTATATGCTTAGGAGTAAAGTAAACTCTATTCACAAGCTCGTACCTTCTCAGTTATAGGTATGCTGCATAAATTAAAAAGGGCACAAAATGTTGGACGAAAAGTATTTTATAGAATGGGAAAGTTTCTTATCGATTGAATGATGCGTAAAGAAACTTTGTTAAATGCTTATCTCTTCTCTTCTCTATATATATAAAACAAAGTGGGAAAACTATGTTTCCCTGTGCCGCCCGCAATTTTCAACCAATTTAGTTGATTTTTTTTTTACAAAGTCGGTAATTACGGTGATCGGGCGATAGGCTAAATAAATTAAAAATCGGACAAAGGGGCGTGGCACCGCCCATACAAAAGAAACATTCAAAATCGTATATCCCGAAAACCACCGAATCGGTTGAGCTCAAACTTACAGATAATCTTAGGTATTGGTTCTAGAGTGCTTCCGTGAAGATTGGTCAAAGTTGGACAAAGGGGCGTGGCAACTCCTATACCAAAAAAACATTCAAAATCGTATATCTCGAAAACCACCGAATCGGTTGAGCTCAAACTTACAGATAATCTTAGGTATTGGTTCTAGAGTGCTTCCGTGAAGATTGGTCAAAGTTGGACAAAGGGGCGTGGCAACTCCTATACCAAAAAAACATTCAAAATCGTATATCTCGAAAACCACCGAATCGATTGAGCTCAAACTTACAGATAATCTTAGGTATTGGCCGCAGCGTGCTCCTGTGATTGGTCAAAGTTGGTCAAAGAGGCGTGGCACATCCCATACAAAAAAACAATCAAAATCGTATATCTCGAAAACCACCGAATCGATTGAGCTCAAACTTACAGATAATCTTAGGTATTGGCCGCAGCGTGCTCCTGTGATTGGTCAAAGTTGGTCAAAGAGGCGTGGCACATCCCATACAAAAAAACAATCAAAATCGTATATCTCGAAAACCACCGAATCGATTGAGCTCAAACTTACAGATAATCTTAGGTATTGGCCGCAGCGTGCTCCTGTGAAGATTGGTCAAAGTTGGTCAAAGAGGCGTGGCACATCCCATACAAAAAAACATTCAAAATCGTATATCTCGAAAACCACCGAATGGATTGTGCTCAAACTTACAGATAATCTTAGGTATTGGCCCTGAAGTGCTTCTGTGAAGATTGGTCAAAATTAGACAAAGGGGCGTGGCATCTCCCACAAAAAAAAATTCAAAATCGTTTATCTCGAAAACCACCGAATCTCAAACCGAGCTTAAACTTACAGATAATCTTAGGTATTGGTTCTAGAGTGCTACCGTGAAGATTGGTCAAAGTTGGACAAAGGGGCGTGGCACATCCCATACAAAAAAACATTCAAAATCGTATACCTCCTAAACAAAAAAAATCTTCTATGGGGTGAAATTCGATGACGTTATATCTCTATAACCGCTGGGCGGATTTTCATGAGTCTTTTTTTGTTTTGTTCGTATTGCTGTATTTCAGGTTTAGGCAGAAAGAAAGTTCCAGTTTATTCTCATTTCTGGCATATTACGAAAGAACATCTGTGCACGAAAAAGTGGAAAAAACTATATGTTTCCCTCTGTCGCCCGTAATTTTCAACCAATTGAGTTGATTTTTTTTTAAAGTCGGTAATTACGGTGATCAATTGATTAGCCAAACAAATTAAAAAATAAAAATTGTAAAAAGCAATAAAAGGCCTGGCGAAGCCGGGGGTTCAGCTAGTAAATAACATAAAATAGTAGTTTCCTGGAAATTCACAGCTTTCAAGGTACAAATCTCGAATATTTTTCAAAAAATTTTGAAACGATGCCTTTAAGGTGAAAAAAGAGTATCTTCCCTTGTTTAGAGAGCATGTTTACTTTGCTGTGTAGCAAGAAGCATACCACTTCATACATCTGAAAAATAAGAACAAATCAATAACAACCTAATGTTTCTGAAATGCTAGGTATTTTGTTTGATATAAGGACAGTTATGAATGCTTCATGGTCCATCCGCATGTCGTTACACATACTTGGTAAAACCAGACATACAGATACGGTGTGCTACGATATTGACAAGCGTAGAATTCCGAGTCTCTTCACTGCTTCCATTTACTTGCTGTTCTTCTTTTATTGCAATGCATCTGCCCAAATCCTTGATTAGCGCCAAGCGTTTCATCTTTCAAATCAAACGACAGCATAAGTTGTTAACAGCGTATCTGGGTTAGGAAAATGAGGTTCAAGCTTGCATTACAATTCTATAACTCAATATAGCCCTGCAATTGTTCTGTGGCTGTTATTGTAGTTATATATCTGATTGCATTTTTGGCCTACTTGAGCTCGGATCTTTTGGTTCTGTGTTCTGCTAGAATGTGTTTCATAGGATTTTTCGTCTCTGGTCTCTCTTCTCCTTACTTCTGACTTCCCCTTACCCTGATGAATTTGCACATAAGCTGCAGGAATTCACTTCGTATCGCAGCTATATCCTCCATAAACCAGTAAACTGGGTCTATAATTTCTGTTGTTGTGCCACTCACTTGGGTTATCCAAGAAACTTTTGAGTTGCATTTTTATCTCTGCTTCAGCTCCCGCTATTTCTCGTACAGCTGCGTATCCTTTTTCAATCACATACGCGAACATTTCTACAATTATAATGAGTCTGTTCATATTCCACCTCAGGCACGTGTATTTTTACAAAATCTGACTATGAGTACCTACACTTTTTACCCACTCTGAAAAATTTGACAAGCAGTATAAAAAGTCAACCAAATGAGATACAATTTTGTATCCCATAGTAATAATGGGAGAATTGGGTTACCATGCATTCTAAATTATTACATAATTTTACTTGTGGGTTCATCAACTCGAAAACTTTAATTTGTCGTAAGTAGTTACATTATGCTGTGCTGCGGTTTGAAGGTAAATTATGATTAACTTCAAGGGTTCTACTACTCCATAAACCGGTACAAAAATGTTAACCACATATATGTATCCAACACACATAGTAATACTTACCCGTAGTTTAGAGTTTTACCACTATAAATAAAGGACCATTACTGATTAATCTCATTACCGCAGAATTATTACAACCCAAGAGGGAGGTTTAATTAAAATACGCACCCATATATTAAACCCACACCGATACCGATGGGATGATTACCCTTGGAAACATATGCAATTAATTTATTGTTTCCGAGCGAAAACTTAAAAAATAAATTAATTAATAAAGCAAAATAATATTACTGTTGGCAGTGACATAAATCGGGTATTTTACAATCATTAAAGCACTTAATGAAAGATTCCTTTTTTTAATTTATTCCTCTTCACATCCACCAATTGAGTAATTAATGTCCCAATGGAATATAATTGCAGGAGGTATTTCTTTTGTGTCTGCAATTATTTAATAAATAAATTTATTTACAGTCGATGAATACATTTTTTGCATCACATTAAAAAATCAGTTCATTAAATAATATCGTTAAATTTAATTTTTCATTCTAGGTGAAGTAATGGACATTTTGGCCTTAATCAATTCAGGTATCAATTTCATCCTGTATTGCGCAATGAGTCGGCAATTTCGTACAACATTTGTGCTGCTATTTCGTCCGAAATGCCTCGACAAGTGGCTACCAGTTGCTCAGGATGATGACATGATTGGTCGTACCGATATTGGTCGCGATAATAACGGTCAAACACAAACTCAAGTAACACATGTGTAGCATAAAAAGAAACGTTGCTACCTTGAGGACACTAGTCAGACGTCTGTTCTTCCAGACGGCATTTTGGGTTGCATTCTATGTAATCTCAAGAGAAAGTCCCTACGTCGACACCAACAGCAGCAGCATCAGAATACAACGAAACCAGAATGTTCCTTACTGTAGGTTAGCAACGCTACTTTAATTCATTATCTCGACCATTTGGGTTTCAATAATATTATTATGTAGATATTTACCAATATTGAAAATTCTTTTTATTTATTTAATAGCGCTTTTTATACATAGAAGAAAATAATTTTCAAAATTAAAACGTGTAAAAAAAATAACTTATTAAAATAAATCTAGGCCTGTAAGGTATACGAACATTTTACTTAATTTTTGAAAATAATTAAATAAATTCAAAAATACTGCAAGGATTTTTATAAATAACTAGATTTTATAAAATACTTGGGATGTGATAAGAACGCGGTATGTAAATTATAATGTAATTTTTACAAAATATTTCCTTGTTAACAGACATAAAATAAAAATACTATAGCGTGTAGGTCAATTGAAAATTACCATAATTGTGAAATAAAGTAAGAGGAATTAATTAACATGATGTTGATAAGCTTATAAATTTTAATGTAAGCAATCCAAGAAATTAAATCGGTTTCACGTTTTCCAAAATTTATCGTTCTTTGTTATATATAGAGAAACCTAGCCACGGAAGTGTTAATCTTTTCCAAAATTTACCTAGCTGGAAGAAAATCTGACCACGAGGACTTTAACTTTGACCAGTTTTAAAAATTGTGTACATGATTAGACGAATGGTTTCGAAATTGCTTGATTTTAGGCATGTGATAGATCAGGTCCAGATTAAAATGCTTTACCATTATAAGTAAGGGAATCTGACCAATTTATTGTTATTATGAACATTTCTTCATAAGTTTGTGATTTATATAGCACCATGTTGAATAATTTGCCTAAGTTTTGGGATTATGTATTTGACAGCTCTAAATTCAGTTTATATTTGAATAACTTTTCAAGTGAAGGCACATAAGTAAGTAAGATTTTAACAAAACCTTCATACTTTACACATAACACCACACCAAAGGAACTATTATGAACTATTGCTAGATGACCCTTTGAACTTCGTACCACCTAACATTGATCTTTTTGTAACTCTTCAGAAGCGATTATGAATCACAATCAACCTTCCAAATCCAGTTCATTGAGATCGGCAATATTGGACGCACTGTGTTGTATGACATTGCACGAGGAATAAAAATGATCCCTTTTCTCAGTCAACAACAGCCATTGAAAGGGAAAAACTACCCTCTCGAATAAAGAGAGAGTGGCCAGCGATCGTGTGGTTGTAAGGAGAAGAGCGATTGAGGGTATAGTGAGTATACTGTGACGTTATAAATAGATGACGCGATAGGTCCATATAGGAATCCTGGGCTTAGCTTCTCACAGCCATTCATTTGTGTGAGTTTTTTTTTTTAGTTTGTTTGAGTCCGAAAGGCTAAATTGAGTCTTCTCAATAATTTCACGTTGCTTCGAATAAAAATCCTTTGTTCGGTGTTGTGTTACTCGAATATGAATCTTTATCGTTTTCAATGCATTCAATATGAGTCCCTTATCCTGGAGCGATTCAAATGTTTTGTTGAAATCTATTATGAACACATTTAGCAGTCTAAAGAAATATTTTTTTTATGCATTTAGTACCAATTGCTACTCTAATGTTTCTATTTTTGTTAGATCTAAGAAAGGAAGGTAGGTATTCCTTTTTATAAAAATTTCGGATCTCTTATAAACTGTAATATCTCCAGCTCCACATCTCCTCGATATCAAGTTATACTCCTTTTCCTTTCGTTTGAGAACCTGGGCCCTATTTCATAAAAATTGACAATTGTGACAGTTGACATTCTATTTCTATATAAGACAATTTTGTAGAATTATCGGAAAATAACCGGAAATTGTCATGTTTTGGTTTCATAAAAAAAATTGTCAAGAATTTTCGGAAAATTGTCATGTATTTTCTGACAAATTTGTACTGACAATTTTTATGGGACAGACAATTTTACAATCTACAGTTTTGTCAGTATGTCATTGACAATTCTTACAGGCGTTTGAGTTTCGGTCAAGTATTGATAAAATGACAAATATTATTATTTCTTCAAGCCGAAGTGATAAAGAATCTCAAATCCAATTTCGTGTAGTACGCACTCGCTTTAAAGAAAGATTTAGGTTTAGATTAGGTTAGGTTTGAGGGAAGTGCACAGATTTAATAGTGCTGTGCTACCATGGGGGCCTTTTGATCCATTGCCCTTGGTTTTTGGTCGTGGATAAAAATTTTAATTTTATTGGACAACACAAAAAACATGCATAAACACTTTACCTGGTTTCTTGGAGTTGTTCCTTGACGGGGTTGGTCTACTAAGTAAACCATTCGCAGAGCAGGTGTTTGATGGTCTCCGTTTCTTCTATGTCTTGACAGCTCCTGCAGTAGTCTGGTGAGTTAATGCCCAGTCTTGTGGCCATGGTACCAATGGCACAGTGGCCTGTCAGTACACCTGTTAAGATTCGAGTATAAGAAAGATTTAAAATTTAAGGAAAATTGGTGAACATCTAGATCTAGACTACAGCATCCCGCAAAAAGCAATTATTATCTTGATGATAAGACCCACGACAAATTTGTCACAATATCTATAACTAAACTATGACAAAATTGTCAAGACAATGAAAAAATAGTCATAACAAATTTATCGTTATATTTAGCCAATAATATTAATGCACTTGTCAATATTTTATGAAATGAAAATTTGTCGGACAAATGTGAAAAATGTGTACAATTGTCACCTGTCAATGTTTATGAAATGTGGCCCTAGTTTTCATTTCTGCTCTCATAACGACATCTCCGCTTAGCATTCTCAGCATCAAACCAGCAGTTTCTTGCAGATACAGGAAGTGAGACCTAGAGTACTTCCAGTAACAGCTTAATAGTTTTGAGGCATGTTAACTAGATACAAACATTTAAAAATAAATACGAACTTATTTTAAAATGCTCTCGATCTACGTTTGGAAAGAAACAAAAGAAATGTATGGTTTTACAATTTGATTTCTTTAAAATACCTATATCGATGAAATTGTACTTAATCGATTTAAGACTCTAAAATCCTTGTTCTGACTATATTTTGAATAACCCATAATTTTGTTCCTAGAACTTCGTAACATAGGTGTACATACAAATCTTAAAAAAATATTACAACTTCCCATGTGTCAGAAAAGCAAAATACCATTAGAAATTTACATAAATCATTTAGGCGTCAATTTAATGCTTATGTATATATTATGTACTCATATCCACCCCACATTTTGTTTGTCTAAACTCAACTCAAACTCAACCCTAATCTCATTCCAATATGACCATAGGATTTGCAAACGAAATCACAAAAAGCCCAACTCTTTTATTCAGGGTTTGTAAAGATCCGTTCACTCATAAAATATTCACATCTAAACCTTCGAGTTGTTCCTACTACCTTTCTATACTAGATATCCCATTTGGCATGATACAGAATAAAGGCATTGAGGTGGCAAAACGACATCTCCTTTAAAAGGCACTCATGTGTGCACTTGAGGCAGATCTACAATTTCGCATGTATACCTAGACCTACACCTATCGTTTATTACCCCAAAGCATTTATCCAATATGCACGTGGAGCTGACACAATAGTTTGGTTTACCTTCAGGAAAAAATAAATAAAAAAAAAAAACAGGACATACCTGTATTAGAAGTTAGGTTGTGGTTTACATTTCCTTATGGAATATTCATTATTATTAAAGGAACAGATTTTCATATTTAAGATTTGAAAGTTTAGAAAAAATTTAATAGGTATTATAAAAGTATGTAACATTGAGACAATTACGTCGGTTTAACACATATACATAAATAAATAAATAAATAAATAGGTGGCGCAACAGGCAGTAGCTTCTCGCAGCCATTCGATTGTGTGAGTTTCTATTTTTGGGAAGGGACCTACAATTTTATGCGAGTCCGAACGGCTGAATTGAGAAGCTTTTTCAGGACAGTCATACTCTCGGATGTTTGTCAGACGTTCGCGAGAGGTGGCGCAGTAGAAAAAACCTTCAGATGTAGTTTGTGTTTTTCCGGGGATCGAACACTAACCACTGCGCTACTGCGCCCACATATATATATGTAGTACAAATTCATTCATTCATTCATTTCCAATGTCCCGCTTATCCATTAATTGGGTCACGGGTGTAGGTTGCTCAAGTGGACCCTCCATAGCTCTCGATCCTCCGCCATCGACTCCATAGTAAAAATAATGGAACTAAAATAATTGAAAAATTTAAAGATGTATAAATTTGGAACGGGTGTTCATAATACTGTCGCCTACTTTAGGGAGATTTCGCAAAATTTGTATCCGTCTTTCATAAGAGTAGCCTACCTTACCTATCTGCTTACCATTTTAAGGAAATTCTTGCGAAAACAAGGTTCCACCTCATTCAGGTGAGTGCCAAACAAAAATTAGGGAAGCTTTTAGTATTTGATCAGGTCTTCTCATTGGAATGCTATATAAAAATAGCATTCCATTTCGTTGGTGAACCCCCCCTCCATGTTTAAAAATTCTTTTCAATACTATTTTATTTCCTTTTTGGACAGTCAATCTTCATTTATTTGCTTCATTGGTCCAAATTAAACTGCCAACATGACAAAGGAGCTGTCATTGTTACTTTTATTACGTTAAATATTCACCTTATTTGCCTGTAATTCGAAACAAGGGTCCGTTATGTATTCACAACAAAATCTTTTTTTTTTTCACATAATTAATTTTCTACTCCTATTATGTTGACACTGCCCAAATCAATTTCGTATGAAAACAATTTCCACGTCCACTCCGTGTAAACATGAATATTTTTATTATCTGTCATTCAATTACTTTCCTATTTGAATCTCATAATTTAAATGATGACCGAAGGACAATAAAATGAAATCATTAATGAAAGTTCCCCTAGCGCCTATTTGACACATTTTTACACCAGCAGAGGGTAGCAATTTATCATTTCACTTCGGAAAATAATTTGCCTCAGCCGCGATTTCTATCAGCCATGTCCGATCTTATCCACCGCATTGTTAAATTCTTGCCTTTGGTCTTAAAAGAAAACCCTGAGGGTGTAAAAAATAAAAGATTACAAATTGATATGAAAAGGAAATGAATGTCAGTCTTGGTAGAATTTGTTTGATAAAGTTTCTCTTTTGTCCATTTCTTTTTATTTCTCAGCCTGATTTTAAAAAGATGGCATGCATATTTTTAACGTGCCTTCCGGTCGCCCATCTAACTGTCTCTATCGTCTATCCTTCGTGGTCAGTAATAAATGTGAATAATTTATCTGATTTGTGGTGCTGCTGTACATATGTAGCTTTAGCTCGTTTTTATTTCTCTCTCCCCCCCCCCCCGACAAACAACTAAAAAAGTTTAGGTATGTAATGATGCGTAGCAACTATTAGATTCAATGAGAAACGAATTGTATAATAATATTATTCAATGTACGTAGTAAATTTAATTCATAAGACTTATGACAAAAGTCATAGGAACGATGTTCTTTTTAAAGGGATTAAAATATTGGAAGGAGCCCCACATATATTTTGATCCATTTAAAAATAAAAAAAAAAACTCTTTACTATATTTAAAAGCGAACAAAAAAACGCACATTTAATCAAAATTTAATTTAAGTAATATTGTAAATTAAAAAAAAAAAAAAACCTATGTTATATACTAATAAAATTATTTAATTTCGTAAGAAATACATTTTATACATAAAATACAAAATAAAGTTATTTCTATTTTAGAAAAAATAAAATTAGCAAACTACTTAATATTTATACAAATCTTAAGGAGAAAAATAAACTATTATTTTAAATTTGTCAAATTTAAATAAAAAACAAAAATAATTGTAAAATAAAAATTAGTTACAAATATTTATATTTAGTGCAAATTTTAGAAGACAAAGTCGTATTTATTGGATGATGACAATTGAATGGGACAGAGCACAAAAAAAAAAGAAATCCAAAAATGTTATTTTTATATTAAATAATTTAATAATAATAAATAAATAAATTTTAACATACAAAAATTGTGTTTTTTCTATCTCTTGGGCTTTTTTTGGGCTTTTACTTTTACCTCAAGTTTGAAAAAGTTCAGAAGGTTAACTAAAATGTTGCTCAATTGCAGAATGACCGGGTTGCGGTTGGGTAACTTGTTAGCAGATCGGTAGATAAAATACGCATTTAAATTTTTGGTGCAATTAAATGCAATATTTGGGAGCAAACCTACGATCTTCTAGCATTTCTTCGAGTGCTTTATATAAATATCAAAGTTAAGCTCGGAGACTTGTGTCAAAAAGAACAATAAATAACTGCAAACGTCTAGTTGATTTTGTTAGGAGCTCCTAATACGGTGATGAGTAGCACAAGGTAGCCGAAATGAATAACCTTCAGTGGTTCCCAATCCGTTTGGGACGCAGAAGTGGCATTTTCCAGCTTTCTATCAGTAAAAATGCTTCGGACGCCGAAGACGACCATCAGGGGCTTTGAATTTATTTTTAAAATAGCTGACGCGATGAACTTCTTTCCCCCCAAAATGGTTAATAATAATGACAATAATAATTCCAACCTAGTCACACCAACGCAAAAGACTTTAGGCCAATAAGCCTCACCTCCTTCATCCTGAAAACTTTAGAAAGACTGATTGACATACACATTCGTAGCAGGCTACACCCGGGAGACGTATCACTGGCCCAACATGCCTATACCAAAGGTAAAAGTGTGGAGACCGCGCTACATTGTGTTGTCAGTACAATAGAGAAAACATTAAAAGATAAAGAGTATACTCTAGCGGCATTCTTAGACATTGAAGGAGCGTTTAACAATGTTAATACTGAGGCCGTACGCAGAACAATAAGCAAGCTCAACATTGACAGTACTATTGTCACCTGGATAACCAGCATGCTTGAAGAACGGCACATTATAACCGAACTTGGGGGCTCTAAGCTAGAAGCATATGCCTCCAGAGGAACCCCTCAGGGCGGGGTAATCTCCCCACTGTTGTGGGTCATTGTTCTTAATGAAGCGCTCATAAAGCTTAAAAACAGTGGCATCAGAATAACGGCATATGCGGATGACGTTGTACTGTTGGCAACGGGTAAATTCCTTCCAACACTGTCGGAACAAATTGAAAGCGCCCTAAGAACCCTTGACAACTGGACCAGGAACTGCGGTCTAACAGTCAATCCCCAGAAAACTGAATTGGTACTCTTTACAAATAAAAGGAAAATACCACAGTTTGCTACACCTTCTGTTGGCGGCACACCCCTCAGACTCTCTGATAGCGCGAAGTACCTGGGACTTATACTAGACAAGAAATTAAATTGGAAATTGAACACCAATGAAAGAATCAAAAAAGCCACAATAGCCTTTTATTCCTGCAGCAGAATCTTTGGGAAAACCTGGGGCCCATCCCCCAAAATTAAGCTCTGGATGTACACGGCTATAGTAAGACCTATACTGACCTATGGCAGTCTCGTATGGTGGCCGGCAACCAATAAAGCCACTTACCTAAAAGCGTTAACGAAGGTTCAAAGACTAGCGTGCATTGGCACCACCAGTGCCATGAGGACAACTCCAACCGCAGGACTTGAGGCTATCCTCAATCTGCGTCCGCTAGACATTCATGTACAACTATCGGCCGCAATTAGTGCAATGAGAATCAGCCAATCGGTAAAATGGAACTTAAATGAAACGGGTCATTCTATGATCCTACAGGAATATTTTAGCCGTGTACCTGTCACGGACTACATCACGCCTTACCTAGACTTTACAAGACCCTTCTCTAGCGCCTATCCCAGTAGAGAAGACTGGAGAGACGGACTCGTACCTAGCACACCAACCATAGCCGTATTTACAGACGGATCAAAAATGGACACGGGGGTAGGGTCAGGTGTCTTCTCTGAATCGCTGGGTATATCAAAATCGATACGCCTCCCCGACCATAGTAGCGTTTTCCAAGCAGAGGTCCTGGCAGTGACAACAGCAGCCCGTGAGTCTGTGGTAAGGGCAATACCACCTGAAGGTATTACCTTCTTTATCGACAGCCAGGCAGCAATAAAAGCCATAACTGCGCCAGAAATAAAATCGAAGCTTGTGAAGTCCTGTCGCGAAGAACTCAAGGTTCTTGGTACACAGCACAAGGTATCGCTCTGCTGGGTTCCGGGACATGAAGGCATTCCAGGCAATGAGAAAGCAGACGAATTAGCAAAACAAGGTTCGACAGCTGTTTCAGGACAAGCTGATCCCTCTGTGAACATCCCGCCTTGCACACTCAAGCTTGAAGCAGGGAGAAAAGCCACAAGAGAGGCGAACGAAAGATGGGCCACCTTAAACACTTGTAACACTACAAGAATGCTATGGCCGTCCTTCAACGAATCAAGAACCGAAAAGATAATGCGGAAGGATAGGAAATCCCTGTCCACCCTCGTAGGTATCATAACGGGTCACAACACTCTGCGGTACCATATGAAGAAAATGGGCTTAACGGAAGAAGAGCTTTGCAGAGGCTGCGGTGATGAGGGAGCTCTTGAGGACACAACCCACTTCCTATGTCACTGCCCAGGTCTCCAACACACCAGGTATAAATTCCTAGGGAGTCACTTCTTCAACGACCTAGACGAGCTTTCCAGCACATCAATAGACCAGATAATGAACTTCGTCAAATCTACAAGATGGTTTGTATGTAGCAGCACAGTAAGTAATTTGAATATAGGGTTATAATAGGTAAGGGACGACCTCTTTCCCCCACGGGCATCACAATGGGTCAGTATTGACCTGAGTGTGGCACGGAGAAATCCTCGCCAGCCCACAAACCTAACCTAACCTAAGCATGCACATTGCACAGGCTGCTTCATGTAATTCAGTCAATTAAAATTCTTTATTCAAAAGTTCTTTTAAATATGTACAAAATATTTAAATATGTTTTTCAATCAAACCGCAATGATTGACGTGTCAAGCTTTTTCACTGAAGTACTTTATGGGCAACAACATTATTCGTTCTATTCTTGGGCGCATACACGTACAAATCGGGAGGTTTGTCGATACGTGAGCACGCCACGCGGATTGATGCCACAAACATCCAGCATCTGTCAAGATTTCGAGCGGAAAACAGCTGTCAGTGTCAAAATAAACTATAATTTTAAAAAGAAACCACTAGATGGCCCACCCTTTATTTGAATTAGTCAACAAGCAGGTTTTACATTTTCTGTGTGAGTTTTCACTTTTGAAAGTGCAATAAAGTCCAAAATTACGTTTTGGACCTTTTTGCATAAGACTTTATTTCATGGCACCGAATCTCGTGAAACAATATCCGAAGATTTTATAACAGCCAACAAAGTTCAGACTTTATCATCGACTTTAGGGTCGATGCCCTGCTATGTAATTTTCTTAATCTCGTTCTGGAGCAGATAATGGGCAGGGCAGGTGTCAGCATCGAAGGAAGTATCTACTTGAGTTATGTGGATACAGGTCTTCACTGCGATAGACGGAATTATTTGGACTTGAAGTAAACGAGGGATAGACTAAATCAAAAAACTTCTATCCACCTTCTATGACAAAACGTCACTACTGATAGCAAAAACCTCGAGGTAGTTATTGAGCTCGTCTACCTTCAACTTCACAAATGACATTTTATTGGCGATGAGGAAACCACTTCTACTCCGGTTTAGCAAAACCATAATCGGCTCAAAACCAGTTACTCTACAGAAAGGGTAAGGTAATTTGAAAGAAAATCTTCATTTGATTTTGGCATCTATTTTCTAAGACCGAACTTTCGTTTCAAATACCAAGCCAACACTGATGTTAAAATCGCGATAGGGCTAGCTGAGTGTTTAACCGGTACCACGAGATTTGAGACCTATAACCTATACTTACTTACTTACTTAAGGTGGCGCTACAGTCCGGGGTGGACCTGGGCCTCAACCAACAAGCGTCTCCAGCCAGCACGATCTTTGGTCAGCTGTCTCCAGTTTCGCACGCTAAGTTGGTTGAGGTCCCCTTCCACTTGCGTTCGCCACCTGAGTCGCGGTCTTCCTCTACTGCGCCGTCCCTCGGGTGTGGAATCGAAGATTTTCCGGGCCGGAGCATTCACGTCCATTCGCTCTACATGACCCAGCCACCGTAGTCGTTGGACCTTCACTCTTCTGGCTAGGTCGATGTCGCTGTACAGCCCGTACAGTTCGTCGTTGTATCTCCTCCTCCATTCACCGTCTATGCAGACGGGACCGAAAATTACTCGAAGAATTTTCCTCTCAAAGCAACCAAGAGTAAACTCATCCGCTTTTTAGAGTCCATGCCTCTGCACCATAAAGTAGGACTGGGATGATTAGGGTCTTATAAAGGGTCACTTTAGTTGTTCGAGAGAGGGCTTTGCTACTCAATTGCTTTCTTAGCCCAAAGAAACAGCGATTGGCAAGAGTTATTCTTCGTTTGATCTGAGCGCTGATGTCATTGTCTGAGTTCATAGCGGAGCTTAGGTAGACAAAGTCCTTTACCACCTCAAAGTTATATCTGTCTATAGTGACATTCTGTCCAAGACGTCGGTGTGGGGTGTCCTTTCTTGATGACAGCATATGCTTTGTTTTGCCCTCATTGACCGCCAAACCCATCTTCGCCGCCTCCGTCTCAATGCTCACGAACGCGCCAGTGATATCACGCTGCGTTCTGCCGATTATGTCGATGTCGTCGGCGTAGGCTAGTAGGTGGACGGACTTTTGAAAGATAGTGCCTCTGGGGTTAGCGTTTGAGTTTTGCACTATTCTTTCAAGAACGATGTTGAAGAAGTCACATGACAGCGCATCGCCTTGTCTAAATCCTTTTTTGATATCGAAGGTCTCGGTGAGTTCTTTACCGACCTTGATGGAGCAGCGTGCATTCTCCATTGTCATCCTGCACAGACGGACGAGTTTGGCAGGGATGCCAAAACTAGACATTGCTCTGTATAGCTCGTCTCTATAAATGCTGTCATAGGCGGCCTTAAAATCAATGAAAAGGTGGTGGGTATCGATTTGGACTTCCTGGGTTTTCTCCAAGATCTGCCGCAGTGTGAATATTTGGTCGATGGTAGACTTTCCTGGCCTGAAACCACATTGATAGGGACCAATCAGGTTGTTGACGAAAGGCTTCAGGCGTTCACACAACAAGATCTTGTAGGCGATGTTAAGAAGACTAATACCTCTGTAGTTGGCGCAGTTCAGAGGGTCTCCTTTTTTGAGGATCGGGCAGACAATGCTGAGGTTCCAGGATTTAGTTCGTCATCGCCGTTAAACAGTCTGCAGAAGTAGTTCTTCCATATCCTCAGCATCGACTGCGATTCTACTATGATGTTCCCTTGTCCGTCCTTGCAGGCTTCGGTTCGGGCTCTGTAGCCTTGGCAGGTTCTTTTTATACTTTGGTAAAACTTCCGAACCTCATTCCTGTTGTAGCATCTCTCTATTTCCTCGATCGCGCGCTTCTCGTGCTCTTTCTTTTTTCTCCTGAGAAGCCGGTGTTCGTCTCTTCTTTTCTGCGCGTAGAGCTCACGTAGAGCTGCTATGCCAGCTAGAGCCACATTGGTTGGTGGCCATCGGAAATACGATTATGTTCCTAGAAAATCTGTCTCAATGTTAGACATCTACTATTTTATTGGTAGCCCCTACATCCGTGCACATTTTCTCTGGATATTGTTTCCTCTCATTTAATTTCATAGTTTTATATATTCTCAAGGTGGTTGTTTACTACGGACTTACTTCTATTGAGGTGTCTTGAATTAGCTCTGATTTAGATACCTAGTTCCAAAAAACGATTTCCTTTGCTTTTTACCCCATTTAAGATATTTAACTCTGTAAACATCGTATTTTGATATAGTCAACTCCAAATTCGAACATAGTCAGTTCTTACTATTGTTAGAGGTACTTGCTTCAAATTTCATTCATAGAATTTTACAATCCATTAACTATTGTCAAATAACATGTTTTTTTTTGAAATAATTCTTCTCTTTTGTCATAAACCAAAAAATGTTTGAAGTTTGTTTTGTTGAACGACATCAGTCACAAAAATGTAATATGAACAAAAATGTAATATGAACCAAACCTGAATTGTCATAGAACGCCTTCACGGTTCGATTTATATTTTCTGAACTCCATATAACCACATATACCGCTTTATTGACTACTCAATGGGTATAAATAAAAAGTTTATTTTTTCCTTTTATTAAATCTACCAATCTCCGCTACCGAATCTATTCAAATTCCCTTTCGTTCAAAGCGATAGCTACTTATCGTAGATCGTATGGATTTGAAAAGGAATTTCAATTCAATCATAAATATTCCGCTTTAGCGCTTGAGGGCGCATTGAAAAATCCATAATTGAACCGATTCAGGTGTAAACAGCAACCACCCATATATTCCTTTTATCCGTCTGATTTGTAATGCTACTTTATTTGTGCTTAAAGAAACAGATTCTTTTCTTATTCCACAATAACATTCACAAGAAATGGTGCCCCCAAGAAATGAAATATATAGCAGACGTAAAAATATGTAAATATGGATTTTTTTCAATATTTTTTGGGACTTTTTTGTTTGAAATAATCCCTTAACCTTTGTAACTGATATATAACGTAGTTTGGAATCGGTTTTTAAATGGAAATTTTCAGTTAGATTTAATTCACACTTAAATGGATATTCAAAAACAATAGATAGGTAGGTTTCTACCCAAACCACTCGGCGCGACGCTCATAAGCAATCCCTAACCCCTAATGAGCGATGTTTAAAGATCAGTAATAGGCTCGAAAAACGTTCATTTAACCCTAGTTACGATGGTAATCATCGTCGATTCGACCAACATCAATTTAATTTTTTTCGATTTTCTCTTCGATCTTTATTCCGATCGCATCTTCTCTCCGTGTCAGTGTCACACCAGCCATCTCTAAGACCTACTAGTTTGTGGAATTTCGTCGAAAAAACTGTTAGGGTAAGTCTTGTTTTGGTCGAAAAATGGCGCCAATGTTCGGCGAAACGACGAAGATTACCTTCAACGTAACTTTTAGTGTTCGATTCGAGAAAATATTAAGAAAAGAAGAGGGAACATTTTTACATATTGTCCTTAAAAAAATGGCGCTAGACCAAGTAATCATACGAAACATACAAGGAAAGCATATGCTTGGAGCAAAAAGTTGAGCTTCATAACAAATGCTCAAAATGAACTACTTGATGAACGCTCGCCTTTAGCAAACAAATAAACTTATATTTGGTCCATTTAAGATTACACTTTGAGTGTTTCATTGAAATCTGTCCAGTAGTTTTCGCGCTTTTAGGAGACAAAGAAAATTCCTGCAGTTTTATCTATATATATAAAAATGAATTGCTGTTCCTTAGTCTCACTAAAACTCGAGAACGGCTGGACCGATTTGGCTAATTTTGGTCTTGAATTATTTGTGGAAGTTCAGAGAAGGTTTAAAAGGTGAGAAATTGGACAAAGGAGCGTATAAAAAAATATACATTTTAAATCCTATTTCTCGGCACCCATGGGAGCTAAAGTGGGTGGGATTGGAAAACGGGCCATGGCACCACCCTTACAACAAAGTTATTTAAATCACGATATCTGAACACTGCCTGATTGAAACATTTTACAAAACCTAGCGGGACTGGACAAAAGGGCGTGTCTAGACAATAGAATTCGTGGGCACACGTCCGAGGAAATATCGGTCGAAGCACAGGGAGTACAGAGTCAGACTGGACACATCGGTTAAATAAAAATGAAATGGAAATGTACGAGCAGGCAAAACAAGGTTTGCCGGGTCCGCTAGTTATAAGTATAGAACCCTTTTCGAATGGGAGGTATACGTATGCTAGTGTTGTTTTGTTTTTGTTTGTCCTGTCGCACGATCGCAAAAGTATAAATATCCATTTGTAGCAAGGTATATGTGTATGTATATATTTTCACTTCAAAAAAATTCATTTTGGCTAAAAACTGTTCCTAAGAACGTGGCTATAAACGACATAGCCTATAGCAGTCTCACAGTCTTAAGGAACATTTTAAAAAAAGTTTCATCGAAATCTGTCCAGTAGTTTTCGAGTTTTTAGCTGACAAAGAAAATTCCTTCAGTTTTATTATATGTATAGATATTTTATTTTTATTTTTTTTTTAAATACTTCTCCCGGGAAAGGCGAACCTATAACGCTTCAACAGCTTTCCGAGATGCTTGCAGATGTATGTTAGTTCTGCACTTAAATTGCTGCAAATTGTAGTCTTCTATCCCCAGGAAGCGAGTTCTAAAGTTTGCTTGTCCTGTACAGAAGGAGTTTTGGAAATTTGATGTCCTCGTGGTTGTCAAGTATACTGTATGGTCATGAGCATTAGCTGCCTGCCTTGTGGGGCGCCCAAAACTTGCATTTCGAGGGATGTCATTGAGTTCCTCGGAACATCTACCATGGAAGTACCTATAGAACAAGCATAGGTCAGCGACTTGTCTTCTGTGCACCAACAGTTGTAGATTCGATGTGAGTGTAGGGGTCTCCAATAAGTCGAACTGCTCTTCTCTGTATGCTGTCAAGCAGGTTAAGTGAATGTTTTGGGGCCGAGCTCCATATATGGATTCCAGGCCATGTCTAACCTGAGCTTTGTAGAGAAGGAGAAGTTGCTTGGGGCTAAAATATCTCTTTGCTCTAAATAGGTAGCTCAACTTATTGGACGCCGATCTTGCGATATAGGAAATGTGGACCTGCCATGTGATTCCTGAATTGACTGTGACTCCTAAAAGGTGCATTGAGTCCTTGGGATGGATTTGATGGTCCATGTGGATATGAGGAACTGTTGATTCATTTTTCTTAGAAAATGTTGTGGGCTGTGTCTTGTTTGCAATAAATACAACCAAGTTGTCTCTTCCCCACTTCAAGATTTTGTCCAGATCATCATTTAGAGAACTAATTTGTTCACATCTCTGACTGTGTGATGTAGCCGCATTCACAGGCCCACTGTTCGAGATGGAGGATATAAGAGTGCTGTCATCAGCAAAGCTGTAGATATTATTATTTGTCGATCCAAGCAAATCGTTGATGTGGAGAAGAAATAGAGTTGGAGAAAGAATAGATCCTTGGGGCACTCCTGCATTTATAACAATTAGATGATACACCATCTACAACAACTTGGTGGATCGATCTTCCCAGTAGAAAATTTTGCATCCATCCGCAGAGTTGTTGTGGTAATGGTAATCCATAAGACGCTAACTTGCCTAATAGAGCTCTATGCCAGACTCGGTCAAATGCCTTTGATATGTCCAAGGCTACGGCTCTTGATTCGCCGTGTTGTTCAATTGCTTGCGTCCATAAGTGCGTTAGGTAGCTTAACAGGTCTCCAGTGGAACGACGGCTCCGAGACGGTTGTTTAATGAGTTAATTTTTAAGTTGTTATGATTTTATCAACGTTATATTTTCTTATTTTTCTATTTTCTATAAAAAAGGAAACATGAATTGGGCCTGTACCACGAAACAACAAGTATTGTTAAACAGTAGCAATTTATAGGAGCAATATGTTAAAATGCTCGCATTCCACAATACTTGTTGTTTCGTGGAACAGGCCCCTGACCTATAAAGGCAAAAGTTTTTAAAAAATAGATTTTTGATTTTTTTTTTAAAGAAATGGTCTGTTAATATTAATTATTAAAATTAACAAGCATTCTGTGAACACTTTTAATAAAAATTGGAGTCCAATATTACTTCGTCGATTCGACGTACTAAAAAATATGATTACCATTCTAGGGTTACAAACAAAATTTTACTGAAAACCAAAAAAAGGTGGGAATAGGGAAAAATGTATGTTTCTGGTCTAAAACCTGGATTCAGTTAGTAATCGGAACTCTCTTATCATTCACTGTTGCTGCTATTGTGATGTGTGAGCACATTCGCAGTACAAGGATCCATCGTGTTGCCGCAAGTAGTTGAGTCGCCCGGAGATGAATTATGAATATATCGCTGACAGTGTTGCCAATTCCACCACAATGAAATAGATCTACCATTTTAATAAGAAAATTAAAGCCGGATGCACAAGACTTTTTTTATCACTTGTATCGTCATTATTATTTAAAAATTTCAGCTTGACATCCCAGAAAAACAGGAACTTCGAATTCGAATTTCGTTCGCTTAAAGTTCTCGGAAAGAATATTTCATTCGCTGGCGAGTTCATCTAAGAATCCCAGGCAATACGTGTATCACATGAAATGCTTCATGTCAGTCGGGGCGAATGTCAATTTAAGAATCGCTATTGAGTCTAACAACAAAAGAACAAATGGGAATATCTGGAAGAAGTTTATGCGAATTGAGAAACGATAATATCTAAACTTATGCGATTGCTTCTGATGGTAAGAAGAATATGTGTGTCAAATGTCACATTCTAAGTTGGAGTGAGATGGCGAATGCATATATAATGGTGTCGCATTAATTTTGCAAACTCAAAGATGAGTACGGTAGGCTAAAAAGAATAGAAAGATTATCACACGTTATTTGGTTCTATATGCGTGTAACTGCATATGATGTAAATTCTAGTGTTTATATATTTTGAAAAGGCGATGCAAATAAAAATCATATCTACCACACATTTCTTTTAAATCTACCACAAATTTTCAATTTAGGTACCAAATTTTTGAAATAATAAGTGACAACACTGATCGCTGCACGTTGCTAGCATCGGTGTTAACTTGGATTTTTGCATGCATTTTATTACGAACTTTGCCGTTGGTTATAGTTTTTATGATGTCACTTTCTGCGGTTCTATTGCTCGGGGTGAATTTTTGATGTAGGTACTCTGCTTCTATTATTCTTGACTTATGCTACCAACATATAATTTTGATCGATTCTTTCTAGACAACTGACATTGTTCGAAAGCTTGCGTAAAATATTCAAATTTCAGGAATTACATGGCTTGAGAACATTAAAACTACAGGACCTAGTTTTTAGTGAATTAATGTCTCCTTTTGTTCGTCTGCTGCATTTTCAATTAAAATCATTTCAGTTGTTAACGAAATGCGAATAGTTGTCCAAAGTAATTCTTAAGAACAGAAAGCAGTCACTGACTTTATTGTACAAAGTTTCAAGTAGGTACCTGCTCCGTCCTCGCATTGGCGGGATAAACTTGTATCCCCCTTGGGATTAGTTCGTGATTTTAATTTTAAGTTGACAATTTCTTGAAAAACTGCTACCTAATACAACATCCCTTCTGTCGTTGATCCTTCCACTGGCTGCACTGGTCGCGACCAAACTTAACCCCATATCCACCGACAAATGTGCCTGGGCTAGCTATTCTAGAAGAAACACTCGAGGCATTTGTTGTTGTCCTGATTTATATGAAGCCTGTTGCACTCTATATATATATAGAGTATACCGAGTATACTCGGTAGGGATTTGCATGGGAAATATATTTAAGTGCAGAAAAAATAGCAATCGCATGCAAAACTGCGAAGAAAATATCAATAAATCCTTATAACGTTGGAATGGAAAGTGATAAAGGTTTCTTTGGTTGACTTGCTCGGGGAGGTTTTATTGCAATCCCGTAATGCTTCTGGAAGAATTTTTATGCATAAATAATTCCAGTGAAGCAGCTGACATGGCACGCGTTATGCAATTGCAAGATAATGTGGAAAATTGAAATAAATTGTAGTACTTAAAGTGGGAAAATTGTTCCTGCGATATTTCGAAAATGCTGTTGTTTCTGCATATCTCAAGTTGTGATAGTTTTTCTTTGTTTTTCTTTTCACGTTTATGAAGGTAATTCAGTTTAAAATATATTGCAGGCAATAAAAGGGTCTTTATGACCGAGATGACATCACGATTTTGCAAATATTATATTTGATTGAGCTGATGTGCTGATGAGGCTATGACAGCACTGTACACTTTTTCTGCCATACCCTTCGTTGGGCTATATAGATTCTGGTCATTTATGAAATGAATATCTATAGGATTCCTCTAGATTTCATAAATAAAACACTTAAACACTTTTATCTTATGTCTGTTTTTATTGTTTCACAAACTACAATTTTCCCGAGTTGACGCTGTGGCAAAATGAGATGTGTCTCGGTTCGTGGTTTAAGTAAAACTCATACTGAGAATGCGAAATGGCGAATGCAATGAACAAAAAGGAATGAAGAGGGACGCTTGTTAGAGGTAGAGGTACTTATTTACTGTCGAGTGTCGGTCGAACGATTTTGAGGGGAAGTACGTCGTGTTCTTTGTTGCGTATATGTGTGTCGGTCTGTTACGTTATATTTGTCCCGTACTTTTATGTTCTGTTTTGTAGGGTGATATCCTACGGTTTGGCCCCATCCCACATGAATAATGAACATCTAAGATTATCTTCATCATCAAATCAAATTATAAAATTTTACATGTCGAATACCATGATTTTCTATTCTAAGAATATGAGTAAAAATATTCCCAATAGAGCAAGCAGAGCAAACATTTATCTTTTTGCGAAATCCTCTAAAAAATATATAGACATTAGCGAATTTTAGAATTCCCATTGTTTCATATAACCCATCTGCGGTAGTAGCGCATTAATCAAAATGCATCGCTTTCTACCTCACGATGAGCACTTTATTTGTCTGCCACTTGCAAAACCATTTGAGCAAACTTCCCATTGCACTAGGACGAAATCTAAATCTAGTACATCAGTGGTGATTTTCCTAATGGCCTGCCGACTTGCTGGCAGTGTTTACCTTTAATGCAATATTTCCCAACCAACAGTCATTCGTCATTCATAAATATACAGACTTGAAACGAAAGGGTTTTTGGCAAATGCCAGTAGCAGATCTTGTGTCCATCATCTCAATAGTCCAATTTGGAATACTGTCTATTTAATGGACAGTAGCAGCTATATACATACCTACCTAAGTTTGGTGGTGCTGTTTTTAGTGTTTTTTTTTTTGCTGTACAAAAATGTTCAAATTAAATGTAGGTAGGTACTGTGGTTCATTCACAGGGGTCGCCAACATAAAGACACTCGTCTCTTTTATACAGCTTATGGGAGATGGACAGAGAATAAGAGTAATCGAGAAAATGATCGACCATGATCACGCAGGATCACGATTGCGGACTTTTTCTCATTTAGATGCTGTTTCAAAATCAGTTTTCCATGACGATAAGCCACCTTGTCATCATTCATAATCATAACATAGGTTCACTTTTAAGCAGTAAATACCGACAGCCCCGCCCAAGATCAAGTATCAACATAAATCTGGCTTTCAATAATTAATTTGATAGACTGTCACAAAGTGGGAAAGAACACTACGGAAACTTTTAATGTCGAAAAAGGTTTAAGGCAAGGTGGCGCGCTATCATGTAACGATGGTCAAAATACAGCGACTGAGATGGCTGGGTCACATGGAGCGTATAGACAACAACGCACCAGCCCGACGAGTCTTTGAGACAACCCATGAGCGACCACGAATCAGACCCCACCTCAGGTGGCGCGCATAATTGAAGTGCGATCTCAACAAATTTGATGTGCCTAACTGGAGGCAGCTAGCAAGGGACCGATTTGGCTGGTGGGACTTGCTGGTTGAGGCTGTTGTCCACCCCTGACTGCGACCACCATCTAAAGTAAAGTAAGTCACAGGTCCACAAGAAAACTTTTACACGCAACAATAAGTGAATGTTCCTTGTAACCTATATAGGTACCTCTGGTGTCTTTTAAAGTTAACTTGTACTTGTCCCAATTTTAAACTTTGCTTTGAATTATGACTTCGCTACAAACTGTGTTTCAGAAACAATAAGGAACTAATTATAAAAAGTTCCCTTTGAGACACAAGGATTCAACTAATTTGCATGTCCAATTCAAATGGATTCACTTTTAGTTTAAACTGTTGAGTGATAAAAGTTTTGAATGTCATTTCTGAATGACAATAACAACAACCTTGAGCCGAGCTCTCATGAGATCTTCTCATTTCCCACTTCATTTACTTTTTTTTAAACAATTTCTTTTGCATCATCAAGGTTGCACATCTCTGTGAAATTTCATAACAAAAGAACAAAAAAAAAAAAAACTTTAAATGACGACACACCAATAAGTCAACTTGTGAAATTTGAATTATTTATTACACCTCTACGCCAGATGGGAAGAACTTTACAGGCTCCCTTCCCTCCATGTTGTTACTTTAATTGTTCGTCCCTACTGAGGGGGTGGTGGTGCTTCATGGAAACGCACAGCGTTATGACGACGATGTTCGACAAAAATCACATACAACCATGCTGCTCTGCTCACTAATTAATCACTGTCACTTGTTTGGACGAAGAGCGATTCTTGTCTGTTGTACTCTGGGGAAACCTGACATCACCACCACGGTCGATGTTATCCTCCAGTTAAATGACAGCGCCTTCGATCAGAGAGGCGCGCATATCTGCTGAAGTATGACATTCACTATTGAATGATAATATGCTTTTATGATTTTCAACGTAATCACTCACGGAACAGAATTGATTTTCATCAAACGGAAGAGCTTATGATTAAAACGGGGTGGAGGGTGGCGCCTTGCTCATCATGCCAGAAATCAATACGAATACCAAAGTAAATTGAACATTACCTACATCAATCAGAGTGAAGCTATTTATCAACTCTGAAAAGTGAATTCGAAATGAAATGAGGTCTCTGTGAGCTACTTTGTGTGCACGGTCTTGCTTTGACATCATAGAATTTCTAAAGAGTCCTTGTTAATGCAGATGAAGGTATAATGTTCATTCAGTGATTTAATTAATGTAAATTCGGTATAAGGATTTACGAAAAGCCAGATGTAAAGGTTTGTCTAGTCAATGATACAGATATATCAAGTAATTTGCATTCTGGTGACCTAGATTTTGGAAGGATCAATATGTTTACCATTGTTGCGACAAACAATTTTTAAAATTTAACAAAATGGATTTTTTTTTCGTTTTAAAAAAAAGATATCAAGTAGCGAAAATAAAGATACGAGTATTTCTAACAATTTCCGACATCTGCGTTCTCTTTGCAAAGAATATTGGGGTAGACCCATGAGGACATAGTCGAGAAGCCAACCACGAAAGGAGGAAATAGACTGAGTTATACAGAGCACAAACAAGTTTCAGGTATATGGATAATTTTACTTTATTACTGCAGCTGAGTATTTCAAGGATGCTTAAAGTACAAGACTGATCGTCCGTAAAATAAAAACTCATACAAACGGCTGGTTGTGAGAAGCTACGCCTGTTTCTACCCGCCTGTTGCGCCAACTATTTATTTATTTAGTTGAACCTTTTGAAAGTCACTCGCAATCGGACAAATGTTTTAATTTTTATCACTATCGGAGATAAAAGTTCCAATATGCTTCGTATTTTAGCGAGTATAGCTGTCGAGAGTCGGCATTGCCAAACAGTGCGGACATCGGAGGAAATAAATCAACTCCTGCCTTTACTTGGTATTACATACTTTTGAAAAATAGTGGACCCAACAGAATTGAACTATTTCACTTGTTGCCAAAAGTCCCTTAACTATTGTCAATTTGAAGCTCTCTTGTAAGAGTAGGCCCTGCACGGAGTTGACGACGAGGACGATCTGGCCATGGCATAATCCAGCTTTTTTTTTAAGCAGCTGCAACCTTTCGCTTGGAAGAATATATTAGCTGATAACTAGCAGAAAAAATATCAAGTGGACACGGTTAAAAGAAATGAGAGTATGCAGCGACCGAAGTGGCAAGGTGTTCAGCCAGACATCAATGTAGACGATATCGTGCTCCTTAAGGAACCCAATTTACCGCCCTCAAAGTGGATCCTTGGTCGTATGGTGAAAACGCATCCCGGAAAGGACAATCAAATTCGTGTTGTCACTGTCAAAACCAAATTTAAGGAATATGTTCGGCCCATAGTGAAGATCGTACCACTTTCTATATCTGAAAGACCGGAGTCTTTCAGGGGGGCCTGAATGTTCTGTAACCTACGCAGACAAACATCAGAGCGATTACGCTATTTTTCTGCCAGCTGATTTCATCCTACAAAATTTACTGCTTGTTTTATAAATACGTAACATTTCTCTATAATATGTAATCTCACTTCTTGTTTCTATTAAGTTTAATTTCTTGTTATATATATATGTTAATGCATCCTACAAATTTCTTTCTGTTGTTATCTTGCTATCTTCTCTTTTGCTCTGTACATTAAATAGTCTAAGTCTAATACGTTATTATGAATATGCTCTCTCCTATCTCACTTACGATGTTAAATACAGTCCACTAAATTTACCTCTTTTGTTAAATGTATACGTGGCTCTGCCTATTTTGCTGCTGACCACCGAGAGACAAACATCGAAGAAAATAATAAATATCTTGCTGTTAATTAAAGTTAACAATTTCTTTTCTTTTGGCAATTAACAAAATTGCAAATAACACCTAAGCTATACCATTTTCTAAAAATCAATAAAACTCCTTGGCTACGCAGAAGACATTACTGCCACCGAATATCGAGTCGAAAGCTGACCACTGTTTGTCATTCAAATTTGATAGAGAAATGTAAAAAGAGTTAAGATAATTTAACTCTGCGAATATTATGACTTAGCCTGACCATTAAAATGACGTCCATTTAGCTTAACTTTCACTGTACCTTTTTTAAACTCTTTATATAATTTCCGTACAATTTCCAAACAGGTACATTCTTCAATATGCCTCGAGCTGGAGTCTGGAAAAGAGACTAATTTAATTAGCCTTATCATTCAGCTTTGGAATAAGTCACAGTCATGATTCCATGCCCTTGAATTTAAATTAAAAGCGACAATTATAATCAGCATAGTTGACTCTGAAGTTCGCGACCCGGAAGTTCGTTATCCTAAGAAAGTTAATTTATGTTGTTTTCCTTAGGGATCTCCCAAGAGTCTCGTAATTAATAACAGCCCACATCCTGCTCAGGAGAACACCCATCTACATTCATTTGCATAGCAGCTTTTGAGTGATAAGGTGCATAAGCATAGTGCCCTTGGACTTCGTTTAAATTTCGTCAGCAGTATAGTCAGAACCACTTTTCGTTCCATAAATTTGCATCTATACGAGTAAGGTAGGTAACACTCATATAATTTTATAGCGCTGGCAAAATTAACTCACATTGCTTTTTAATGTTTATATAACTTTTGTTATCATAAACGTTTAACGCAAATATCCCTGCAAGGTATATAATATTCAGTCCATTTGAATACGCTTTCCAATGTGAATTTATTCAAGCTACGGGATATAAGCTAAACTTCAAAATGAATTCACACCCGACTTATCTCTATTTCGCAATTTAAATGCAAAATATGCACTTGCATATCCTTCTATATGAATCACTTAAGATTACCCACACAAAAACACATCGTAAAAGGCTTCATACAATTTAAGCTCATTTGCGAATCAAGAAAACTGGGACATACTCTCCCCGAGCGTTCCTTTTTCAGGGGTGTATTATGTAGGTACTGTCACTTTAATCTAAAAATCTAAAGAAAGAAAAACGCATCTGAGGATTTCATCAAGTTAAAAACACGCATCCTTGGATGGCTTTATGTTTGTTTTTAGCAAAAACAAAATTGAACGTCTGCATTTGTATTGTCTTGGATCAGTTCCTTAATTTGTATGCATCTTTCATCAGCCATAAAAATGCTTAATTTTTGCGCGCACGGTATCTTTAGCTGCACACTCAAGGACAACTTATGATGATGACGCCGTAAACATTGCTGTTGCGTTCTACTGGAATTCTGATGCCTTGTGTTTAAGAACACTTGAGAGCCGTAATTTTCAATCGATTTAACCGTATGGCAATGTTGAAGGAATCCAAGCATACAGATAAAGAGTACCGGGTGTTTGCGACAAGGGGGGTGATGATTTTCGACTTTTCTGGTGGAAGGACGCCGCGCCGGGTAGAAATATACACACCCTATGGATTCAAATGGAGATCTTTGCTATCAAGGATACACAAAGGAGCAAGTAGACGTTTGTGTATTGTGTATACCCATGGGGTACGAGTCTGTGGATTGGGTGGCAGCTCGCGGGAGCACAAGAATGCACTTCAATACAACCAGAAGTTTATACTGTATAACATATAAAACGAAACTTATTCACATGTGGCTTGCGGTAAAGCTGACGGGGTACGAGGAAGGACTCTTAAAACTAATTGAGTGGCTTTCTGTTCGCTGGAGCGTGATTCGTATTGTTATGGCAATTTGTAACGTTCTAAGTAATAAACATTACTTTCATGTGTATACACCATTTGAGGATGAGGTTATAGTGGAGAGCCTGAATTTCGCTTCAGGAGAGTGTAGTAACACTCACACACTTGCAGCTCAAACTGATGTCTTCTTAAAATCATAAACTAGCAGAAACTAAGAAAAGGGAAATGAGTATATTAATTTGTTCATTGCTTTCTTATCTCGAGAGCAGCCCAATGATTAGAGCGCTGGTAGGTGGGAGCTTTCAGGGCGGATTTTGCTGCAGCATCTGCGAGCTCATTACCTTTAATATACCAGCATGACCAGGTATCCACATGAGCTTTATCTTTGATATTCGATTTTATTAGGATGTCTCGAATTTTGGCTATGATTTGTGTGTCATTTCTAGGGTTCACGATGCCTTACAATACTGACAAGCTATCAGAGCAAATCGTCCATTTGCCTGCTGTTTGTGAACTTTTGTTTGGGGCGTCAAATATATTGGCATCGATCTGGCTCGACCAGTATCTACCTATATTCTAACAAACATATAGATACTTGTCTTGCTGGGGCCAAGAGAGCTTTGACAAGGATACTGTTTCCCAGAAGTCAACTTTTTCCTAGAGTAAATGTCATATTATGCTACGTGGACCTTATTAGGCCGATTATAGCCTAATAAGCGCTGTCGCATTTGTTTCAATATAGCGCTTTCCTGTATGGAAAAGATTCGGGTGTTTGAAAGACAGTATGATAGGACCTGTCTCGGGTTGTTTAGAACCTCTGAGTCTGAGTACATAAAAAATTATCCCTATCGATTGAATAGGATTGGCAATTTTCTAATTAAGGTTATTTGCAAGGGAGATGGCCAACGCTAATAATCTGATCCCGGGGAATTTCTTAATGCAGACATGAAAGGGTTAGTCCAGAATAAAGATGGTTTGCCAGTATTGTACCACAGCTACCGCGGCTCGAAGGATAAGAAACTTATGCAGGACGGGTACGCCGCCAAAGCTCAGAAGCTTTTCAGTGTTAATACCGCAATTGCGGATAGGAAAACTGCCGTTACCGGAAAGCTGTTCGCAGAGTTTTGGTAGCTTCAGGAAGAGGTGAGGACAGACACGCTCTCCCGGGCCAGTGTGTTACCTATGTAACATCCTTCTTAGTTTTAAGCTAGATTTTAAGTTAGTTAGGTATAGTTTAGGGAATCTTAAGGCCCGGGGTCGCCGGCTTCCAAGACTTAACCGAGGCTTACGGCCTCACTCGCGTCCCGGCGGCGCATATGTGCACCTTGTTGGCGACTGCCAGGCGCCCATCGGCACAATCGAGATAGTGACCAGAACTTATGAGCAATATGACATTATCAAACGAGGCGCTAAGTTAAATATACAACTGCCCTTTGACTGCAATTAATCAACGTTGTAATTGTTAAATTGTGCGATAAGGATTGACTTTGAAGTTGCTACTGTTCGAATGTATATATTAATGAATAGTCAGTATAATCAGTTCAGTGAAACAATTGATGCCATTTAAGCAAGATAACCTTTCAACTGAATTTACAAAGCGATCTTGGAATCGATTCAGAATGCATTTATATTTTCAGAATGTATAGGTGCAAAATAATTGTATTTTCTATATCAACAACTGATACGTCAAACTGTGAATAAAGTTGTCATTATAATCAGTATTTAATGCAGCGTGTTGCTTGACGAGTACACAGAAGCACTCAAGAACAACATTTTTCCAGAAAAAATGTTTGTAATGCTAAAGTGAACTTAGGGTCTATTGCAAATCACAAAAAAGGCCAATACCTACCTTATCCGATAAAAAACAAGACTCCCTTTTATCGAACGCATAAAATTCACCCAGTAAGGTAATGTTCATCGGCATTGTTATCACTACAATTTCCTTAACATTGCTCATACTCATGCCAGAGAAACGTAATAAATTCCCAAAAGGGTTGTTGCGCTAAAATGCGCCACCACGGTACCACCGCCACCGCCTAGTTGCGTACGGTAGGGACTTTATAGCCTGCTGTATTACTTCAGCTTTCTCGTCTCGTACATCTGAATTCTGAAAGAAACTTTAATAATCCCCCGGTAATAATCACTTTGGTACCGGATTTTATGGTCACAACCACCAGCGCAGCGGTAAGAGAATAAAGTGATAAACAGAGATTTCAACGGCACTGGAAATAAACACGATGATAATCATAAGTCAAGTACGTACGTGAGTGGATAATAAAATAAAATCTCTACAAGATTTCTTTGTCTCTTTCTCGACGAAGAATTCCTTATAGGAGTGAGTTTATCATGGCGTTGTCGATTGTCGTTGTATCCATTGGAACTTGGAACGTTGGAGCCCTTCAGTGCTCCTGCTCCGCCACTTCAAAGGAACAGCGATGCCATAAGCTAGTTATGGTATAGAAGTTTTCTTCTTATTGAATCATGTTTCTCTTGTGTGCTGCTTAATGGACATGTGTTGTATAAATGTGAAGAAATATATACATATGCAATGAAGAAAACAATAATGTTTATATGGAATTTGTGGTTCTGGAGAAATTTAAGATAGGAACTAGGAACACTCTTCTGTCCAATATGAGATACCAATTCAAGTTTTAGATGAGGATGAAGGTGAAACAAAGTTGCAAATTTATGCATATAATGTCGGAAAGTTTACCTATTTAAGTTTATCCCCACTGGCCCGACACATAATACGAATTTGCATAAAATTTGACCAGAAGTGCCAATACATGAAAGTGAAGAAATAAAGAAATAATTTATACTATATGTTAATACACGTAAAATAAAATGATGCAAAAGAAAGCATATTTATAGGCTTATATAGGATAAAGAACTTTCATTTATCCGGGTCTTCGCACCAGTTACAGAAGTATCTAGGTACCTAAGTTATGCGCTCGATAGGATGAAATAGGAAATGAAACCCCTTTCTCGTCGCAAAAATACCTCGAACCCCAAGGAAAATTTCCAAAAACGGTGAAATTGGTTTTCTGTATTTACTATAAAAAGTACCTACACAAAATCAAATTTGAAGTCGATCATCGGATGTAAAATCAGAATTTTCCCATACAAACGTACCCCTTCCTTATCCTCCTTTAGAAGTTCGTATTTCCCCAAATTAGTTTTAAGTGCGAATAAAAGGAAATATATTTCAAAATGTCAGCTTCCTACCTCTTACCATTTGAGCTTTGTGTTGATCACTAATTGGTTAGGACAAACTGTTTGTATATGAGATTACTATTTATTTTTTGTGCAATACATTTGGAATATATAAAACAACCGGCAATATTGATCGTCTAGGAGCCGCTTTAGAGATACTTTCTAGTTACAATGATTGACATAAGTATTTTGACAAAACTAAAGTTAATTCTGCTTATAATTTGAACTTACTTCATGTAAATTTTGGCATCAATGGAAAGGTCATTTAAATTCCGTTTGAATGATAAAAAACTTTCCTTAACCCATTAAGTACCCATTGAAAATTTAGAACTTTTGTATAAGTCTACTTTTTTTACTTCTTTCCTCGGTCTCAAAAAAAAATGTTTTGATGCAAAAAGTTTCTTCAAACAATTCTAATAGTGTCTGCAAAAAAAATGTTTCAAAAGTCTCTTCCCTAATATTTTTTATAATTTTTTGATCTCAGAAAAATTTTGTATGAAAAGGAGGAAAAAGTGGCTAAAATAGTCATTTTTAGCAATTTTCAAAAAATCATAAAAAATATTAGCGAAGAGATTTTTAAAAAAAAATTTTTGCAGTCACTGATTGCAAAAAAAAACTTAAAAACGTCTCATTCGTTGCCAACCACTTTTGACGAAAAAATGCCTAACTTGAAAGAAAAAGATGCCTTTTTCAATAATATAATGCCTAAATATTTTTTTTTATGTAAAGTGGAACAATAAATTAAAAATTATACACAATAATATAAAAAAATAAACAAACTAGTTTTTTTTTTTTTTTTCAAAAAAGAAATTTAAAATGATCAGAAAAAAATCTTAATAGGAACAAAATTCATTACATTTTAGTTTCATAAGTAGTTACAAAGTATTGAACACAAAACAAACATAGTTTTAATCCTCAGATCACCTTGGTCCTTACATTGATTTTTGAAACAAGGACATGTGTGTGTATTTGAATTGCACAATGCAGATCATAGCAGTTTTTGTCTTTAAAAATCGACTTTATGTACAGAATTCCACTTAAAGTTATTTAAGAATGTTAAAAAAATAAAAAGTCAGTAGCTATGTTGAATCAAAAAAAAAAAATTTAAAAAATATTTGAAATAAAAAAAGATGCCTTTTTGAAGAAAAACAAGCCTTAAAGCCTTAGCTAATGAAATAATGCCTAAAAGTCATGAAAAAGCCTTTGGCATATGGACCTACTTAATGTCCTCGACCTCTTGTCTCAGATATGTAGTTTTTTTTTTTTTTTTTTTTTTTTTTTTGTTTAATTTTACAAAAAAAAAACTGCATGTCACAGGAACAAAAAAGCGAGTTTCTATAAATACATTCTTATAGACTAATTTAATTGCCTACAAGAAATTTATTTTTGTGTGTAAGAAACCACATTCGGCCCTGTTCTAGCTCAATAGTTTATGTTAAAAAATATAATGAACCGAACAACAACAGTTAAGCATTCTCTCAATTCTCAAAAATTTTAAAACAGTCCCCTATTATGGTTGTGATTTGTTGGCATGCATTCTTCTAGATGTAATTGAAGTTATGATATTGATAAATACCTGTCATCGTTATAATAATAGTTTCAACAATAAAATTGTCCACATTGAAAACTTGCCTTACTGACTATTTAAATTGTATTTCCCTTCTTCAAGCCCGTCTGTATAACGTAGATATGCTACTCCAATAAATCGCCAACTTATAAATAACTTAACACACTTAAATGACGTGGTATAGTTATGAAACTATCTAGTGCACCTTATATAGCCATCTTACCATACTGTTGTAGTTCAATGACATTCCGAATCCAGTTCAAAGTAAAATTTTATTCAGCTCCTTCTTGCTCGCCACCCACTTATGAAATGTAACTCTAGGACAATCAGATTGCTTATGGTATTCGTATTCTCTATGGTGTACGAGTAACTTTAACCACTTTCAGTCAAATCGTATATGAATAATTATTCTTTAGAAAATTGTTTACAAATTCCTAGACTGTGCGGAATTTGTAAACAACTTTGAGTGCATTGTACTCTCGTAGTCGTACGAAACGAGCATAACTCATAAATTATTCGCAGATTTATTTTGCGACCTAAATAGTCCCTATAAAAACCAAGGACGAGG